>OZ034966.1:10964151-11429151 GCA_964030785.1 Siderastrea siderea
TCACCTGTCAGACGGACATGGCGCACGACACTGCCATGGACGCCCGCTTAAGAAAATTATTCTTTCGAAGTCTGACCTCGCTGCGTGTAGCGGGAGTGCGAGAATTCTTGCGAGCTAATGCAATGGACTGCATTATTTGGGCATGTGGCCTTGCGCGTATGCCGGAAGATGAGCTACCCCCTCCCATGCCAGGGACCAGTTTACAGCCAGAAGAGATCGATGAAGAAGAAAAGAATACAATTAGAATCATTCAACTAGATGAAAGCGAAAGCGAGCACGAAGGCAGCGAGCAAGAGGAACCGATCACGGACACAGAAGACAGTGCTGAGGAGGGAGAGATCGAAGACACAAATTCTACCTGTTTGGAGAAGAGTCTAAAGAAAATTGCAAGTCTACGAGAACAACAGCCATGTCACAGTCTCAAGCAGAGGCAACTTGTTCTACGCGCCAATGAAGTAAAACGCACCGTGGATGAAAGAGACAGTTGGGAAGAGTGTGCACGATTACGTGTCCTAGAAGAAACTAAGGAACGCTGGATTTCACTGGGGATGATGAGGGAAGACGACGCCCACTTGCTACAGTCGGTGAACGGACCTTATCATCCCAACATAGAACGTTCCAGAGAAGAATACTTTACGAAGAAGAGGCAAGAAGACCAACGGATTCTCGAAAAGAAGGCGCGCGAGTACTTTAACGATGAGTGGGTCATGGAGAAGGAAAAGGAACTCCGAGAACTTCAGAAAAAAGAGGATGCAGCGAAAGACGAGCAAGTGAAGCGTGTACTCCATTACATGATAGAAGTAACTGTCGAAGCCCTCAAGTTGAAATTTCAGAAGGAAGAAGTTTCCGGTCTTGCGAAACTGGTACAATTGGAGCGGAGGAGAAAGGCTGTGGAAATGCAGTGGGTATCTCCTTCTCAAGCGCAACGCATTAACAGTATCTGGTGCCCCCTACCCTATTCTTGTGAAGAGATGGAAGACGAGGAGGAGGAGAACCTCTTCATAACACCCTCGAGGGCACCCAAAGCACACAGCCGCTCATCCTCTCAGAAAAAGAAGTCTCAGAAACGACGAGGCGAGCAAACAAGTACCTCAGTGCCCAAGAGAGGAAGAATAACTCACTTTTTACTTCGAGTCAAGAGTAAAAATCAAATTTTCATGTTGTCAGGAAACATTGAAAAAAGTTAGCACTTGTGTTACAAATTGATGTTTAACGAGTTAACCTACATTACTTATTGGTTTTCCTAAAATTCATTTTTCCATGTGTATCAAACCGTTGAGAAAAGTGAACATTGAACATTGAAGAGTGAACATTGAACATAGAACATTAAACAGTGAACAGTGAACATTGATTGCGTCTCTAAACTCTGTGCCATGATGTTGCATTTTGTCCATAATAAAGATTTCCTCTTGAGGTATTTTGTCCGGGGGGTTAACTCACCATCTTGAGATTCCAACAAATAGCATGTACACAAAATCAATTCCTTTTTTTTACATGAATTTATGCTCGGCCCTTTTCTTTAAAGAGTCAGCCATTCGTCTCTCTTGAAATTTGAATTCGGAATCTCTCAAGATGGCACTCCACTGTCCAAATCCGTGTTTATCTATCCCTTCTTTTAGAAATTTGTCCTCGTCAGCAGTAAATTTTAAGATCCGACGATAGCTCCGTTGACTGCTCAAGGGCGTAGTTGAGGAACCTTTTTGGGAGGCATGATTGTTCTTTCAACAGTTTCAACTAAAGGCGACGAGCTTGAAGTTGAACAGCCAAACCTCGTGTGGACTTCCTTGTCCACTTCCGATCCCTTGGTACCTTGTAGTTTTTGTAGACACTCGTGGGCAATCGCAGGAACTTCGCGCGACCTCTGCTTTTGATAGTGAACTTTGACGACGGCTGAACTGTGTTTCTGATCTTCGGAAAAAATCCTTCGCTCTTTACTAGTGAGCTGATTGAGGCTATGCGTTTCGACGATTTGACGATAGCGCGTCGGGTGAACGTACTTTCCGATGGCGTCAACGACTAGTTTACTCATGACGTCGCCCAATTTGCTGTGTTGGCCTCCATTTTTCGTGACCAGAACGAACTCGCACTGGGGTTTTAGCAATGGCCTTACGACATTGATGTAGCTATCGAGCACCTGCATGCTTGCATCGGTTAGAATTAAGGAGTCAAATCCATATTTGCTAGCAGTCTTGAACTTTTTCTGGTCAATAAATCCTCCATTCTCCTTCGCTGTTCTGACCATGTCGACTGTCAAGTACTGATAAGTTATAGGGAGAGACCAATTTACCTTGATGAACAAATACACCGCGACAAATTTCGTGGCAAATGTTAAGTCCGAAGGACTAACTTGACCTGGAATAGTTTTGCACGTCTTTACAGTGTTCTCGTAACGAGGCAAATGAAATGTCACCACTTCTAACAGTTCTTCCATGGTTTCGCAGTGCCCCCTAGCATCCAAAGTTTCAATGTCTAGATCTTGTGTCCACTGCAGTCTCATCATCTTTGCCACCGTCTTGCGCGCTCGTTTAAGGTACAACTCCGTTCAGGACAAATTTCGAAGAACTGTGTCTGATGCGCCGTTTATTTTTCTGAAGTCGATTAATTCGGAGATCGCATCAGTGTAGCCCAATCGGCCACCGTATCCGAGTTTGCATTCATCTTGCAAGTGGTCGGTAAACTTGAAAAACAGACTATGAGAACACAGGCTAAAGTCCAGCACTTCAAAACTCAATTCCTCTTTATCTTCTCAGCAAAATTTGAGAAATTTAAAGCATCTCTTGGCTATCTGCTGAGCTGAACGATTTTTCTTGCAACCCCCACCACTTCCAGTCAACCATTTCGTGAATAACTCGCCAATTTGGCTGGAAACTGAAAACGAAGGCATTAACCTGGCAGTTTTTTTTGTGATTTCACCCGACGTATCATCATCGGCAAGTTCTTTGGTACTTGAAATGTCGGGTTTTTCGTCAAAGAAAAAGAACCAACTGTGCTTGGTGTTCACATGTTTCCTGCAGCCACGTTGACTTTTAAATCCATCGTGATCACACGCTTGTACTGGACAGTGATACAAGCAATGTGTTTCTTCTTTTTCCATGTGAAGCCGTTTTGGTTTTGGTGATGAGCCATCAATTTTCGACCAGTCAACCTTACCCTTTTTGTTCATGTCGGACATCTGAGTGATTCACACAATTTGTTCCACTTACATTAATAGTGAACAAAATACAAAGGCGACAAAAAAACAATGGCTGCATTGTGCAAGTTTAAACTTGCCCCAACCTAACCCAACTTGCCCCTGCATGCTCAGGCATGTGTCTGCTTGCCACTGTTCATTATTCTTAAGTAAGTTTACAAATTTAAGGTGATATATGGCGTTGGTGTGATTATATTCAACCTTGCCCGGGCAAGTCTATAAGGGCCTCGAAAAGTCTTTAAAAATCTGCTATTGACTCTGATTCGTGTTGTTTGAGACTTAAAACACTACACCAAATGTTTTGCCAATAAAAAAGCGATAAAATCATAGATGGCAAGAAAAGAGGAATGTTTCTGTTGAACAAGATGTACAAAGGAACTGTCATTTCTAAATAGGAGCCATTTTACATAAATAGGAACTAATGCTTAGGAACAAACTGTTCCACGTGCCAATAAAAAGGAACATTTCGTTCAAAACGGAACCATTAATGAGAACAATTGTTCCTCAAGTGAATAAAAAGAAACCAATTTTTCAAAGCAGGAACAATGTTAGAAAGGAACAATCGTTCCCTTACAAAAAAAGGAACGTAATTTATTGGGAACCAAAGTTCCTCATGTCAGCATAAAGGAACAGCCACTGTAAAAGGGAACGCATTAATAGGAATAATTGTTCCTCAAGCGATTAAAAAGGACCAAAATGATAAACGAGGAACAATACCATTGGGATCACCTGTTCCTAGGCCACTCATTTAGGAACAAAAAGTTCCTTTCAATGTTAAAAAATCGGAACAAAACGTTCTTTTTAGCTCTAAATGAACACTTCGTTCCTATTTTTAACAGCAATTTGTTCCTTTTGATCTTAAAAGGACCACTCCAAAGAGGAACAATCATCTCTTAATCGGAACGTTCCCAAAGCAAAAATGGGAACAGTGAACAAAAATAAAATGAAGTTAAGAAGCCACTTAAAGGATGAGTAAAACATGCCAAAGCATCTTATTACTCTCTGTACTGAACAGATACAACACCCAAAATTTGATTGATAAAATCATGCTAGAACATGTTCAAATTTGGAAGTAAAAATGTTGGGAAACGTAGAAGAAGGAAGGAAGGAAGGAAAGAAAGAAAGAAAGAAAGAAAGAAAGAAAGAAAGAAAGAAAGAAAGAAAGAAAGAAAGAAAGGGAAACTGAATAATGAAATATTAATACAAAAGGTTTCGAAAAGTACATGATTTAAAGAAATAACAGATGAAAGAAAAAAGAAATTGTAAAATATACACAACGAAAATTTTCAGAAAAAGAATGATTGAAAAATTTGTTTCAAAGGAACTTTTCCACAATCAAAGAAAGCAAAAAGCAAAAAATAGGGAAATAAAAGGGTGATCATCGTCATCATTATCATCATCAATGATAATCCATTTTTAATGATCCTTAGATGATCCCTATTTTCTTTTCGTTCTCTCTATATCCCTTGGTCACGGGTAGCCTTCGGAAGTGAGATGGGGGCAAGGACAGGAGGCTAAAAATCAAGAAAAAAAGGTGGTCTAAGGGGGGCAAGAAAAGAGCGGGTGGAGGAGGGATCCTCCAGGTGGCGGAAAGCGGGATAAATAAGAATGAAAACACAACATTGCGTAATATTTTGCAGTCGAAAAAGCCAAAGAGGCGGGATGATTTAAAGGGTACGGTTACGGTACAGGTACCCCCTGTCCACCGCCTCCCCCTCCCTTCCCACTCGGAAATGTCGAATGTACGGATTCAGGTATCCGGAAACGGTCCATTTGCCGTTAAATAGTGATTAAATGACGTAATTATGACGTCATCACGATGTCGGTAAATATTTTGATGCATTTTCACTTGTGGTCGCTCGTGGTCACTCGTGGTCAACTCGTGGTTTCCCGTTGTCATTCGTGGTCACTTTTGGTCACTCGTGTGTACTTTTAGAAAAGATCGATTTTAGGGCACCCTAGAAAGAGTTATTCAGTTGATCATACTGTTCAAAAAAGTTAATGAAGACGCACAACTTGCAGTCCGCAACTATGTTTCAAGACGGTTTTTGAACACTACACGGACAAAAAATACGCAATTTAAAAACTCAAAACGAAATGGAAAAGCCCCCCCTAAAGATCACTTGATTGTAAAAGAGGTGGTAAATTGGAGGCCTCAAATAGGAGAAATAATTCTTGGAGGACAATATTTATAGCAAAATACCTTCACATTAAAGGAGTTGCAGAACAGAAATTTCTCACGCCTCCCCGTCAATTTAAAACTCAAGTCCCCATCACGCCGTGGGGTGTGGATAGGCAGTATTGTTGCCCTCCTAGATAATTACAGCAGCTCCCAAATCTGCAGGCATTGCGTGCCTATATTTTTCATTAAATAACACCATTGTAAGGGGGCACATACATTTTACTAAAGCTCATTTGGACTGCGTGAAACCAGCAAAATTCTTAGATTAAAATTAAGTATAAACCAACGACGCGACCTCCTATGAGATTAGCACCCAGAAAACCACCAGAAAAAGGACTAAAGAATAAAGACATAATTATAAATAAACAACAGCGAGAACGTGACTTGATTTAGTCACAGACTCATGCATAAATGAACACACGTGTATCCTTTTTCAGCACATACAAATCCAAAATTGGAGCGCTTACAGAACTTAGACAGTTTGTGGTATTGAAAAGGCGTCACGGTGCTGACAACAAGTTAATATGCCGAGATAGCGGATTTATTTGGTTACATGTGCCACCCTCTTTTGTACTCGTGACGTTTTTCCTATGGTGACTTTCGAATGCACCCACAAACCGATTGACTGGAACACTGAGACTGTGTGCAGACTTAGTTAACAACGCATTTCTTCCTTAAGTACGGCATTTTGTAATATTTTGCAGCTATTTGGCGAAGTATACGGAAGTGCAGCTCGAAACGCTACAGGGGGGAGAAGGCTCTCGTGAAGGTGGCTGGGGAGGGCTTGAAAAGTTTGAAAGGACCGGAACCTTTGTAAGACGCCAAAATTCCATACATTATATGGCCCCCACTTCTGACCTTTATCGGTAGAATAAACGGCTGGTATAATCACTGTTATGAAAATTTGTATACCTGGATGAAGATGGCCTGACAGTATCGACAGGTGTCTACGAGAAACTCGGCCTCCCCCAGCTCATCTGTTAGCTCCCTTACATTGGGATCACGGTCGAATACCTTCAGGTCCTTCCTCACGTTGCCTTGCATCCCTTTGACTGCGATTAACATGGGTAGATTACTGGCCGGTTGTTTATTGGGATAGGTGACCACAACCTGAAATCAATTTGCACTTTGTGTGAGAAAAAATGTGAAGTCTTCACCTACTATAACTATATGATACGATACGATAAGATACGATATGATTTTATATGATATGATATGAAATTTTGGGATAAATCTTTCAGCCAAAGGCATTATCCCATGATATACACGCAAGCCAGAAAGGGTTTTATTTATTTTGTAGCCCTCCGACTAATTTCTGCACGTGCTTTTTTGTGGTAAAGAGAAAAAAAGGATCGCAGCAATTTCGCGGCTAAACAAATCCAAATGTTAGTTTACTCGATTTTATTACACTGGGATTAGATCTGAAAAGTTAAAACCTGAAAAAGTGATTTCCTTTCTTGTTTTTCCCCCGCTAATAAAATCGGACCCCGATATCAAATAGGACGACGGGTATTGCGTTTTGTACCACTTGATGAGTTTCGACAGGAGCCCATTATTAATGGGCTCCTGGTTTCGACCAATGCGCGCGTGCGAAGATTAATCAGTGGGTTATGAGATGTATGATACGATATGATACGATATGATATGATATGATTTGACATGACATGGCATGACATGACATGACATGATATAATATGACACGATATGATATGATATATGATATGATATGATATGATATGATATGACATGATATGACATGACATGACATGACATGATATGATATGATATGATATGATATGATATATGATAAGATATGATATATGATATGATATCATATGATTTGACATCACATGGCATGACATGACATGATATAATATGATACAAGACAGGATGAAGTAAGAGAGTGAATCCCCGTGCCCCATGATAATTATTTGAAATTTATTATTAGTTCGCACCCATGCTGTTTTTCCCATGTCAACAATCTAAAATTACATGACTTCATTCTAACTGACCAATGAGGTGTCGTCCTTAAAATAACCACGCATTATGACACCGAACCAAAATTAGATTTCAAATGATTTTCATCGGAATAGGCCCATGTATGGGGGATTCGCTCTCTTCCTTCATCCTCTCTTAGCTTGTATGATACGATATGATATGACATGACATGACATGACATGGCATGACATGATAGGACAGGACAGGACAGGATAGGATAGGATAGGATAGGAAAGGATAGGATAGGATAGGATAGGATAGGATATATGTATCCACAGTAATCGCACCCATACTGTGGAATAACCTACCAGATATTATTAGAACCACAGCATACTTAATTACTTTTAAGAGTAGAGTGAAGACTCTTTTATTTAGCCGTTCTTTTTAGACTTTTGCTTTCATCTGCCGCTATATTAGCAAATTATCATTTTAGTGACGTAAGGTTTATGCCGCTATAGAAATAAAGAGTATTATTATCATCATCATCATCATTATCATCATTATTATTACTATATATATCTTATTAGACGGTTTAGCGTGTAGTATCGTGGGATATTTTCACGAGTCGCGCCGTATTTTGGCGAGCCCGTAGGGCGAGTCAAAATACAAGAGACGAGTAAAAATATCCCACGATACTACACACTCAACCGTCTAATAAGGGATTTATTATTCAACTTAGCTACAAAAAGGAAAAGTGGTTTATAAATTGTCTGAGTTGCGTGACAGACTAACGTGACTTCTGAGCAGCGAGTGAGCGCGCCAGCGGGGTCAGGTTTCGCGCGCTTGATGTGAGGTTGTTGTTGATTGGTCAAAAACGAAAACTTGTCAAACTTGTCAAACCTGTCAATCGAGCGAAGCGTCGGGATTTTATTTCAAACTTGCAAGGAAAACAAAGATGGAACAAGGCAAAACTGAATTATTTTCGGGTTAACAGTTAGATGAACATCAATGTTCTTGGTCACCGAGTAAAACTACGAAAAGAAAGAACTCGACAGAACAAACAGAACTCGAAAGTCAAGTCAAACAAAGTTAAACAGCACTTCAAGCTCAGTCATCTTCGTCCGAATCATTAACCACGGGTCGTTTTGGAAGAGATAGCGGTGGAGATTTCTGACCGACAACAATTGTGCATTTGTTGAAGACAGCTCCTGAGGAAAGATGGGTTCCGTTTCCTAACTTTGGCAAACAAATGACATAAAAGATTGTTAAGTTCCTCGGCGGGAATTTCTTCAATGGCCCTTGTTTCTTTAACGGACTTGAGGTCAGTTTTTGTCTTTTCTGTTGTATTTTAATACATTTCGATTTTCTTCAATAAATAAAGAAATTTCACTGTCGTCTAGGTCATTGCTTGTCTCTAGGATCTCGTTTTCGTTAAAAACCTCAAAATTTGGTAAGCATTCATTGTTTTCTTCCGGTAAACGACCGTTTCGGCCATTTTTTCATCGTTCACCTTGTAAGCCTAATGCCTGAAGTGGCATTTGTAGAAAACCTGTCAAACCGGTCTTGTGGAGTACAAATACCGTGGGATATTTGTACTCGTTTTAGGTGTTATTTGTACTCTACTGAATGCAGTTGAATAATAATATTAATTATTTTTGATGGGGAGACCACTACGACAGTTATTGTTGACTACGATTATTCGTGTATAAGTGAGTAATGATGAATTTTGACACATCTGAATAACAAACAGCGAACATATTCTTTTGTCTATAGCCTAAATATTTCGACTACAAACGAAAGGTACATTTCATTTTATTGGGAGAGTTTGAACTCAGCAGTTATTTCCAAGAAGCTGATCAGTTCCTTATGACGAAAAGACTTCGTCGTATTTTTTTTTCTGGAGGCACCGCGATAGTTCTAGATAGTTGTAAGATTTTAAGATGAAAAAGGATACCAGAAGCACCCAAATCGGCCTAAGGTTCTATTTGCAGCTGGTTACTTTTTGTGTTCCAAGCTTAGTTCGTAGTCCAGACTTGGGTAATGCTTTATTGTTTTCAGTTTAACCAATCAATTCTACCACGTTTTAATCAGCAAGAGACGTTATCAATAGCCGGGTAGCTTTGCGTCATCATCAACTTCTCGATCCCTCTGCTGAAGCATTTCTTTGGTGTTAAAACAGAACTTTGTGCTCAGTTAATTGAGAACTATACGTCAATCAGAAGTTCTCCTAGTGATTAAGGAATTGCATAAAGCTTAGAAGATGAAAAAATGGAGTTGGGTTGGGCGTGCTTAAAGGATACAGCCCGGCAAAGATTCCCAAAACTTTGTCGGGGCATCCCGTTGACAGAAGGCGTGTTGGAAGATCACAAACAACCTGGCGTAAGATATCGGAATGAGAATTAAAGTCAAGGAATATCCATCGATCGAACGATCGATCGGTCAATCATCATCATCATCACCATCATCGTCATCGATTGCATCCTCGGAGACCCAGGGGCAGATAGGGGGGCAAGGGTAAGTCGGAACGGGCGAACAAAAAAGTGGGCGAAGACACGTCAAGGGCAAGCCCCTGGGGAAAATGTTTCTCCAGAGTAGTTCCTAACGGTCTAGCCCTTTCTGTCTCCTGATTGGCCGCAGAAAACTCAGATGTATTTTTCTGCCCAATCAGCAAGCAGCAAATCTCTAAGTCCGTTTCGTGTGTTCTGACACGGAGTAGTACACGATGGTCGTTTGTCCGCCATATTGCCTTGCAAGACTCTTTTCATGGAAATCTCGCCGTAAATGCGCCACGAAGCTTAAGGACACGTAGAAGAATTTGTCCCGTTCAAGCGGAGAACCAATTCACCTTAAAATGTTTAATGATCGAACGTATCGTACTATTGTTCACAATCCCCGTGAGCCTTCTGATTCGGGATCAGATAGAACACTTTTGTCTGGATAGTTGCTCGTAACTTATAAAAGGTAGGATAGAATTGTGCTTGAGGTTGTGTAATGAGATGAAGTATCTCTTCCAATGCTTTTACTACGGGTGTTTCGACTTACCGGCTGATCCAGTGTTTATTTTTGTATCTTATTTTGATTTCTTTATTTTTTGCTTTTGGCGATAAAAGATTTTAGTGATTGTAATATTCAAGCTTTCTTGTAAGATTAAGTTTATATTCCGAGGTAAATGTTTCCCAAGGTTTAAACTTAACGCTTGTTTTGGATTCTTTAACGTGTTACTTTACTTGACAACTTCATCGTTGTTTTATACCAACGCGGAGAACCGAAAATAAATTGAATGCTTTGTTCTATATTTATATACCTTGATTGATACGTAATGCTGGGTACAACTGTCAACATGCGTGAAAGCAATCAAAAGAGAAAAGTGTAGAGATCAGCCAGTGATCCGGAGGCGAATTAATTCCATGCCACTGCTAAGCGTGAGCCCTGAAGTTGTTCATTTAAGAAATGTCTTGGCTAGGCACATGTTGGGCACTTATTTTCAAACAGCTTGTCTTCTTCTTCAACCTCAAAATGCCAGACATTTGACCCTTGGGCAAATTAATGCATTTACAGTAAATCGGCATTTCTTGATATAAAAGTTTTCTTTTCAAAGCTGCCAATTAAGTACCTTGTATTAGCGCAGATTAGATTAGTTCAGTGCTCAAATTGCATACCGTAAATGATCTAATAAACGCCCACTCTCAAATAAACGTCTCGTATCTAATAAACGCCCTCCCTGAAGTGTAAAGTTTGTATTAGACGCTCTCCTCTAATAAACGCCCTGTGGCTAATAGACGCCCACCCCCCTTCCCCCCAAGACTCGCCTCAAAAGCCAAGAACAACTCTCCGTATTGGATGAGCCCGACCTCCCAAACCCTTTCCAGGTCATTACTGACTCGGACATCGAAGAGGATGGTAAACCCAGATGACGATGAAGACATCGATATCGAACTATAAACGAGATCTCTAGGTTTTGCAGTAGCGCAGGTTAGATTAGTTTCCTACTCACAAACTCTGGTTTCTCACTTACTCCGCGTCTTATTTGTTTTGTTGACGTTGTTACAGTTAAAGTGAAATAAACGCCTCTCTCTAATAAACGCCTCATATCTATTTAACGCCCCCCTAGGGCCACTAAAATTAAATAGACGCCCCGGGCGTTTATAAGATCATTTACGGTAGACATCAAACAGATGTACATCAACTGAGATATTACTTCCTTGTCAGACTGTGAGGTCAATAGCCCACCATAATAAAGCTGTATAGGGCATTCCCAGAATAAAAGGAGGTTATGTTAATCATGTAGACAAGAGGTTATTAGAGACTTAACTACAGTTATTTTTGGAGGAGTAAGGGGATCGAATACTGCCCGAAAATATAACAGTGTACAATAGAGAGGAAACTCAAAATGTCTCTTTTAACAATAACTGTTGCCATTATCAATTTGGCTATCACTTGATGCTCTGTGAATTTGTGATTTTCACACTTTCATTTTAAAAATGAACATAAGGAGGTCATTACCTGTAGGGTTGTATGTTTTGAATCTTAACTTTAACTTTAACTTTAATGAGTCTTATTTTGCGCAAACATCAATGTGGCATTTTCGAATGCGCATTACAATACACTTGAAATAAAAATTTTAAAAAAATTGGGTAAAATTGCATATTAACATATCGTGTAAAAATCAGGTAAATGTAAGTAAGACAAATTTGAATAAAACAGCTAAGAGACGCAGCCCCCCCCCCTCGAACTTCCCACCCCGTGCCCTCCTTCTATCTTAAGTATTTACACACTTTTCCGTTTTCACATTAAGGGTCAAAAGAGAACTGCCCCCCACAATTTATTTAAGTACAGGGAAAGGGCATTTATCAGCTATTTATGATGAGGTCAGTTGGAAAGGTATATGGTCGTGGCAAACAATTAGATAAATAAATAAATAAATAAATATCATGGGTGACAAATTAGTCCTTAATTTTGGAGTGTAATTTCAGCGTTAATTTATAATTTCACATGTGAAATTACAAAATTGCTATGGCAACGGGGCTAGAGCTCAGCGCCAAGATGGCGTCAAGGTTAATGATGAAGATGTTTTGTGCAGAACTAGAGCAATTCTGGAAATATTCCTTGAGGACACAATCGGTAATCTGTAAATTTTGACTTTTAATTGACTGAACTTCTCAGAAACCAACTGCGAGTTAAAAAGACGAGATTATTTGTGATAGTGTGACAGCGAAAATTTTTGAACGGCGAGCCAGTTGCTGATCGAGTGATTGACCCCGAACTCAGAGAAGAATTAAATTCAGTGGATTTGGGCATTCTTCGAATGGAATAAAGGTCAGTTTTTAAATAAAAATTTGCTTCCGAAGTTTACTTTCGTTAAAACAAGTTTGCTGCGCGTATTTTGAATGCATTTGTGAAGCCTTCTGAGCCCTGCTCGATGGAGCAACGTGGTGCTCGCTTCAGTGAATTTGCCGGATAAAACGCGGATAACCTTTGCCAAGCGATTTGCTTTGGTAATTTTCAAGTAAAAATTCAGAGTCTGGTGTATTTTGCTGTCGGTTACAAATACACGAAATCGTCAAAGCGTGGTAAAAACTTCCCACATCATTTTTTCATTATTTCACTCAGAAAAATAGCCAAACTGTGTGCTTTAAACTTTTCAATGCTTGGAGTTCTCGATGCCATGAACAAGTCAAACCCCACGATTGTGAGCGTAATTTGTCACCTATGATATTAATAGGTAATCAAATGATATACTCGTGAAATTAGGAAATAATTTCACTTACGTTTTGTCAAAATCCTAATATTTTCCCTCGCCTCGGCTCGGGAAATTATTAGAATTTTGACAAAACGCGCGCATACAAATAAATAAATAAATAAATAAATAGTGGTGGGGGAGGGGTCCAAAAAAGGAAGAAACTGTAGATGCCATAGCCCATTACTTAATCAAGATGCCATGAAGTACAAAGCATCAATACAGTGAGCATCAGTAATTAGTTCACAGCTATTATAAGGGCCAAAAGGATTTTCCTGCTACAAAATCACCTTCCACTGGTAAGTGTCAAGTCTAGTAAACGTTGGATGACAGGCTACCAGATTACAGGTATACAATATTTTTTGCAAGAAAGAGATTCTTCTTCTTTCTTGCAAAAAGATAACTGTTTTTACTATTAAAACTTTCGTCATGGGTTAAATAACATACATAATTGCAAGCCATGTAGTATAGTAACTAACTCTCCCTAAATGACCATAATCAACCACACTAAAACAACTGAAATTTTGAAAATGTACCCAGTGCCTCTTTTTGTATTTTTCATTGAAAGAAGACATTTTCGGGGGGGAGGGAGGGGGTGGGAATGCACAATTTTTATTTAATGTTTGTTTGACTTGGTTAAGAAAAGTGAATTCTCATTCTAAACATGCAGAAATGGCAAAGTATTTCTGCAATCTAAATAAGGAACAGTCCAATGCAAGTGCATAACTAGCCAATCTATTTACTTATCTCTTTACTACAACTCTGTTTAACTAGCTATTATTGCAAGGTTGTTGAGGACATAGTGACTAAGGCAACTACAAAACAACCAACATTTGTAATCCACGCTGCACACTTAACAGTTGTCCTGTAGCAATAAGTATCAAGGTATATAAATGTAAAACAAAGCATTCCCTCAGTATTTAATAATTTTTATTCAATTTATTTTCGTTTCCCCGCGTGGTGTATAACAAATGATGAGGTTGAATAGCAAAGTAACACGTAAAGAATCCGAAACAAGCGAAGGTGTTTCGATGCAGTTTTTTGGGACCATACCCCACTTTTTGAATCGGCTCTTAGACAGTCTTCTCCTTGTCAGATCAACGTGAAATTTGCAATACTTGTTGGTTTTGGATTGAACTTTAGCGTGGTTTACATTTTGTGAAAATCGATATTTCCATGACAACGATAAACAAAACTCCTCGAAAACAGGAAAATTGAAATTTTAGCGCGATCCAGATTTCACTTTGAAAAGCAAATACCAACGTCTTAAACTGTAGTGTATGGCAAGCAAAATATACAAGAACAAAAAATCTTTGTATGTTTGTTTTGAAGTAAATCGCAAAAACATTTTCAAACTTGGTTTTGCATAGTAATAGTAAATGCACCGAAAAATAATCAAAGCTTCGATTAAATGGCTAGAAAATACTGCTAAAATGTGTCTTTTACTTACTATTTAACGTCTAGAAAGTTTTATGGAAACTGGTGTTCGCGATCTCGAAAACGAATTGTTTTTCTAAGATCATTCGAGTAATCATTTTAGGGTAATTTTTGAATTTGAGCGCTTTTGCGAAAATCTTAAGAAGGGTTCGATAGATTTTCTTGAAAACATTAAACACGCCTGCTTAAATACTTGACAAATTTTATTATTGAGTCTTATTAACACTGATTCACTGGAACACTTTTAGATTTAACGTTAAAGAGGACTTATGAACCGACGGAAAAGCTTGCGTTACATATTCACAGTTGGCAAGTAAATGCTAATATATTCAAAGCAATGCGCAATGCATTCCTCCGTGATTTTTACTTTTCGTTGTAATCTACAGTGCAGCAAAGAACAAAGAAACCAGTTTTCACGTTGATCCGACAAGATGAAGACTGTCTAAGAGCCGATTTTAAAAGTGAGGTATGGTCCTCAAAAAACTGTATCGAAACACCTTAAGCTAATTAAAACTTTGCAGAACATATACCTCGGAATATAATCTTACAGGCAAATATTACTGACAATCACTAAAATTAAGCTCATTTTATGGCCAAAAACAAAAATAAAGAAATCAAAATAAGATACAAAAATAAACACTGGATTTTCCATGAAAGAGTCTTAGATTTTCGATGGACAAGCAAGGCAATATGGCGGACAAACGACCATAGTGTACTCCTCCGTGTCAGAACACACGAAACAGACTCAGAGATTTGCTGCTCGCTGATTGGGCAGAAAAATACATCTGAGTTTTCTGCGGCCAATCAGGAGCCAGAACGGGCTAGACCGTTAGGAGCTACTCTGGAGAAACATTTTCCCCAGGGGCTTGCCCTTGACTTTTCTTCACCCACTTTTTTGTTCGCCCGTTCCGACTTTCCCTCGCCCCCCTATCTGACCCTGGGTCGTCTCCGAGGTTGCATCGATTGATGAATTGATTGTTTGATAGATCGATCGAGTAATACATTGATTGACTGACTGATTGTGTTAATGTTTTACCTTCACTGCTTGAGGCAGTCCAGGTTTGAAGTACTCAAGAGTATTTTTGAACTGAATGTGATAGGGGCTAGATGTAAACTGGCACGATTTCTCAACAGCAGTTTCCTTGTTTCCTGTCACTCGCTCTATGACGTCAGCCTGAACCCTAAGTCTGCTGTTTTCTGGGAACCACAGATCTCCAGGAAGATCGCGGATAGTCCGAACTCGTTCTTGAAGAGTCGTCAAACCACTGTTGTGAAGCTTATCAAAAAAGAAAAAAGTACACATTTTAACCCTCAAGAATGCAGTGAGGAGGAGAAAAGGAGAAGAACGCTCCCCCCCCCCCCAATCCAAGGTTTTTTTCAATTTCTCTTCAGATAGTTTTGTTTTTCAGCTCCTACCGATTTCCTACCGATTTCCCCCAGCAGCGGCATAAACCATAACAATTACTTTATCTAGTAGAGTACATCACAAGCTATCTACCAAAGGTAAAACCCAAGAACCCCCTCCCCTTGTACTATGGTGGGGGTATGTATTGGCTTGTATGTCTGGGGATTAAGATGTCAAAAGTAGTAAATTCAACAAGTTCTTTAATTATTTTTTAAATAAACAACAGCTAAAATGGACCTAAAACATCTGGCCCTGGTTATTCAAAGAAGGGATAACTTTATCCAGTGGATAGGCCTTTCCAACGGATGGATAAAACTGCTATCACCGGATAGTTATGCATTGGAAAAAAAGTCGTTCCACAAAGCGTGGATAGAGTCGCGGAGCCATTAGAAAAGCCGCTGTTGCGTCAATTGTTATGGTGAAAATTGGCCACGTTCCTCAGCGATTTCACACGAGATTGTATGACACGAACATGGCGGTACATGTAGAGCCCAGAAAAAAGAGAAAGAAAAATTAGGTTTACCGGTAGGGAGTACAAAGTTATTTTCAAGACTGTCGAGGAAGCCATAACTTATATTATGAAAAGAACTATTTAACAAAACGCTAATTTCTACATCGAGTTGCTTTCTTTATCAAAACACAGTCAGATTATTCATTCTGTAAATGAGATTGGCTTGTACCTAACTATAAAGCAATTGAGCTGCAGTACAGTGTTTCTCTTTCAACATATTCACCCTTCTGCAGTCGTGACTAAATTTGCAAATCCAAAAAGTGTGACTATTTGCTCGTTTATAATTACTTTAATGTCATTTCTATTATTATTTTCAATTCCAAGGGGTGTCACGGGCACCTAGGTCCATCCTGGCTACGCCCCTGTAGTGCTCGCTTACTACAGTAGAAACATGGACATTCATTTCACGTCAAAGATTCGTCAATGTCGAGCAACTTTCCCTCTCCTTACTGAGTCTAATTGAGTAAAGAGTTGATTGACAATTGCTCGAAAGAAGGCTCAAGTAGGTCTTTGTTGGGAAAAAAAGGTGGGAAAACACACTACCTATTTGCCTAAGAGTTTCATGGTGTTATAAGAAGGTGTTGTAAGAAAAAGGGTTTGATAAGAAACTTTTTTTACCCGACGAATAAAGCAAACGGCGGTCCGCATGTTGTTCTCGTAAAATGAAAAAAAGAAATCTCTTGTGGCTTTTGGCTACAAATATTTGGATTCGGTTGACACAAAGCCTCGAGTTATTAATAAAAGTCGGTTTATTTCACTTCTTTCGGCTCCAGTTAAGAATTCTGTATAAAATGTTTCTAATTTTTAGCAAGCACTTGTGTTAAGCGAATATCGTACGATGATAGGCAAGATTTGTTTCGCGATAAATACTAAGCTCATTCCCCGGTTGTAACATTACGGTTCTTCAACAAAGCTTTCCCTCTTCCCAGACTGCACCAAGAATGGCATAAACCTCAGTGCTTTATGATATATTTATTTATTATGAGAAAACGCCAGACCACCAAACCATCAATGAAATCAATTGACCGAATGTTATGTTGGAGATCACTTAGACTTCGATAATAAAGTCCTTGCATTTCTAGAGTTTAACTCTCGGAAGTACAAGCAAAGTCACACCACCGTGGTACAAGGGGGGCTTTGATGCCCCCCCCCCCCTTGATTTTCGTTTTTTTTTTTTCGTACTCCGAAAAGATTTCTCCTTTAGTAGAAAGCCTGCTACTTATGACGTCATACCTCGCAACCATGGCAACCGATTCTCACCAAACTTGAATCAAAATGTGTCCAAGGGATATGCGCACAGCTACTGAAAACGGCAGATGTGGATGATTATTCACCTTGCAAAACATTCAAGAAAAGCCTTATGCTACCTCCCTTTGTACGCCCGAGGGTTAAAATGTTTTGTCCAAATTTTTGCCTAGCTTAATTAACCCTTGAAGTACAAGGGGTTTTTAAAAAGGATTTTTTTATCAGCACTTACCGTTTGCAGTAGCTGTGCGCATATCTGTTAAACACATTTTGGCAAAGGTTTATTGGAAATCGGTTGCTATGTTTACGAGATATGATGTCATAAGTAGCATGTAGTCAAGCTGTGTTTGAATAATAATGCATGTTTTTCCCTTTTTCTTTGTGAAAAGGCACAAGATGTCTATTATGCCATACTTTACATGTTTAGCGTCAAAATATCTTAATTATGCTGTCTTTCGACAATTCCTAATTTTGAGTAAAATCCAAGATAGTGTCCTTTATTTGGAAGACGTCACAGGCCGACAGAGGCGCCACAACTGAAAACGTCTAACTTATCTTGAAGAGCACAGCACAGGCTATCTACCATAAGTGGAATCTTTTGGAAGTACTGTAACACAACAAAAATCCTGGGGGGATTTCAAGGGTCGCAACGGACTGGGAAAATGTGTTCGTTCGATTTCAAACTGACGAACGAACACAAGTAGCGAGGTTGTGTATTAACACAAACTTACAACGATGTTGTGCCTGGCAAACGGAACAATCAGGCCGCCACGCCCAACTATGCTCAGCTGTACAACTCCAATACCGACAACGGGCTTTCCATACGTGTACCTTGAAGAAAACACAGACAGACATCACAAAATTTTAAACAAACAAACAAACAAAAGATTTGATAAGCATCACAAACAGAATGATGTTTCGTAACACAAGCAGAGAAGCAGAAACCTTAGTAACGAAACACAGTTGAACCTGGACAAATACAGCAGATTTACTGGGAAAGTGTTTTTCTATGTGCAAATGGTTTCATCCAGCAGCATGTTGTCAAGGTCTGAAAAGTGCTACTCTTTGTACTGTTGCTTCATGGTAACCCTCTGGCATACAAGGGTTGCGGGAGGGGGTGGAGGGTTGATGCCACTTCCCCCGTTAAGTTTTTCTTTCTTTTTTTCTTTTTTTTTTTCAGAAGGCTACAAAATAGGGAGCATAAGTAGTCAAGATGACGACACGGCAACAAGAACGTCACTGCGAAAGACAAATCCAGCTTACCCGAGCTACTTCCAACTTTTCTTCAACTGGTACAATGTGACTGAATTATTCAGGAACTGAACTGGAAGGGACGGCGTTCGAGTTAAGGGGAAAAAAAACCGCTGTCGTGTGTTCACGTTCTCAATAAAGTTTTGAATTCGGTCGTTTCACGCTAGTGTCTTGCAGAAGATGGTAACACGTTTTCTAAAATGTATATAAACTCATTGTTAAATTAATTAAACCTTTTGTTTAGAGGCGTTCTCGATGCCGTCGTTATCATGCTTCCTTAGTTAATCAAACTCCCTTATGTCCATCCTTGGAGACCCAGGGACAGATAGTCGTCGCGAAAGGCAGATAAAATGGGCGAAATTCGTGCGAGCGAAAGTTTGCAGGGAGGACGGAAAAGCCCCTAGGCAATTACTTTCAACAGACTAGTCCAGAACCCATTTCGTTCCTGCTTCTGATTGGACACAAATTTTGCGGCATTGTATTTTCGTTCCCAATCAGAGCGATCAGCATAAATAAATTATTTGCCATGCGAATATAATTTTTATGTCTTTCTTCCCGGTGAATTTAGTTTATTTTAATAGTGCAACACTGTAGGCACGTGTGTAAGCTTCTTATACGACAGATATTGTTATGTAACGGAATAGGACACGTGCGGGGCCTGGACAAGGGGGTATGGTTCTTCAATGTATTGAGCCCCCCGCTTGTATGTTTTGACTCGTGGCCTGGCTACAAAGCAGTCATTCATTCATTCACTCATGCTTTTTCTCGCTGGATGACGAGTTCGTTTTTCAAAGTCTAAAGGTAAGCTTTATTTATGGCAGAAGTTGTCCCTAAAGCGCTTATTTTAGGCCATTCTTTTGTTCGGCGTCTTAAGTGCGATTTGGAGTTGGGTTTTGATTCCCGTGCAGCGTACGATTTTCGCCTTCGTGGTACAGCGTCGGTTCACGTGCATGGAGTCGGCGGCCGCACTGTGCAAACGCTGCAGGAAAATGACCTTCACGTGGTCAGAGACCTTGCTCCAGATATAGTTATCTTGGAAATAGGTACTAACGATCTTACCCATACCCCTCCTGAAATAGTAGGTTCTAATATTGACGACTTGGTGCGTTTGCTCGTAAGGGATTTTGCTGTTCGCGCAGTCGGCGTTTGTGGTGTCATCCCACGTGGCATTTCCGTGCCGCATGCTTTGTCCTCTTGGGAAAGCGCGTCAGTTTTGAATCAATATGTTGGCGTTGTGTTGGATGATTTATCTAACGTTTTTTGTTGGTCTCATGCGGAGTTCAACAGTCCCCATAAGGACTTATACCGGAGGGATGGCGTTCACGTTAATCCAACGGGGCAGTATTTACTTTACCGGAGTTATCGTGGCGCCATTTTGACGGCTGTGGGTCTGCTTGGGGACGATTGATTTTTGCTTCGTACTGCGACAACCCGCTTGTTTTATATTGTGTAAGCCATTTGTTTTCTTAGTTAATTTAGTCGACAATTCCTGTGTTGTTATGCTGGGTTATTTTGACTAGCGCTATACACTAATCCTAGCTGTCAGATATATTTCTACTGATCATATGTAGTCCTGCAAGCCCTTAGTTTGGCCAGTTTACATAATATAAATTTTGCTAGTCATATGTAGTTATGACTAGTTAACTTGGCAGCTAAGCATATGTAGTTATGCTACCTTGTCAATTTTTTGCTGGTGATATGTAGTTATCCTAGCGTTCGTTTTCTGGGAGGTTGCACTCTCATCTTTGTTTATAATTGGTTGCTTGTCATATGTAGTTATGCTGGCACCGTTTTTCCGTTTTATTTCTGGCATTGATAGGCCAGCCAACTCGTCGACTTTTTGTCTTGACATGGTTGCGCCTGCCAGGTTTTATTTATTTATAGGTCTATCTTTGTTTTTAATTTGGTTGCTTGTCATATGTAGTTATGCAGGCACCTTTTTTCATTTCGTTTACTGGCAAAGAAGGGCCAGCCCACCCGTCGACTCTTTGTCTTGACATGGTTTGGCCTGCCAGGTTGTATTTCTTTATAGGTTCATCTCTGTTCATAATTTGGTTGCTAGTCATATGTAGTTATGCTCGCCCCCCCCCCTTTTTTTTTTTTCATGTTATTTTCTGGCGTTGGTGGGCCAGCCAACTCAACAACTAATTGCCTTGACTTGGTTTGGCCTGCCAGGTTATATTAATTTATGGGTACTTGATCATGTGTTAGGTTAAGTTGGATTTGGTGTTTCTGTTCCTGCCAAATTTTCCTTCTTTTGAGTTGCCGATTCTCATCATGCCTAAAGTCCAGTCTCGTGGTCGTGCCTCTAGGGCGTCCGCTGGTGGTCCGAAACGTGCCAGCCCTCGCGCGAGTGTGCGTGCCAGCAGCGTTGCAGCACAAAGTGTTCCTGCCTTGTCTCGTAGGAGAAGCCAAACTCGTACATCCGTGCAGGCTCCAGATGGCATAGTTGTTACTTCTCAAGAGCCACCCAGCATGCCACGACCACAACAACAGTCTCAACAGGAGGCCCTATTGTCCCCTGAATTTATCGAGACGCTGATTACCAAAGTAGCTGACGAGGTGTCACGTCGCCTATCTCCGGCGGAAAATCCCCCAAGTCGGCCTCCCACAGCACCATCCAATCTTCAGGAGGTTCCAGTGAATTCAACTGGCGGTCTGCCTCCCACAGCACCATCCAATCTTCAGGAGGTTCCAGTGAATTCAACTGGCGGTCAATCTTCCCAGGTGCCTGCTGACCTCATTGCCTCTAGGGTGGTTCAAGGGAGTTTGGCTACTGTTTCAAATGCCGTGACGGGTCTGGTGCCCTCCACACCCGAAGGTCCACCACCATTACCAGGTCCAGACTTTCAGGCAACTTGCACCACCTCACATGGACTCCTCGCCCACAGAGATTCCCCAGTATCTGCAGCCTCAGAATTGGGTTCTATAGTAGCCATGCTTGCTAAGTCCAGCCTCCAGCCTTCATCTATCCCCACTTACCTGCGGGCTTGGCGATTGTTTTACCAATTTCCTCGATACGGTTTTCCATTCGGTTAGCAAGGCATTTCCCATCGTGCCCCATACATTGGCCCTTTTTATTGCTTATATGTATGGCAATAAATATGCTCCGTCTACCGTGCGTTCATATGTTTCTGCATTAGGCTATTCTCACAAATTTTTAGGCCTTCCCGATCCTACTAAAGCCTTTTTTATTATCCAGATTTTAAAAGGTTATGGTAAGATTGGATCGCGCTTAGATAGTCGTTTACCTATCACACTTCCAGTACTACATAGAATCATTGAGTCTTCTACCCGGCTAGCTATTACTCAGTATCAAAGTTGTCAATTTAGGGCTATGTGCTCAACCGCCTTTTTTGCCTTCCTTCGAATTGGGGAGATAACCTATAATTCGCCTAAAGATGCGAATGTTCCCTTGCAGGTTCATCAGTTGGTAAAATTGGTCGATACCTCAAGGCGTGTGGTGGCTCTGAAACTCACTTTTGGCAATTTTAAGCATAGCTACAATCAGCGTCCATTTTCTATAATTTTGCATCGTCATCATTCTTGTTGTCCGGTACAATTGCTATTGGATTATTTATCACTACGGGGAAATCGACCAGGTCCACTTTTTCTTAATTTAGATAACAGTCCAGTTTCACGAACCATTTTTGCGGACCTACTTTCTCTTTCGTTGAAGGCCTGCGGGCTTGACTCCACATATTACAAGGGCCATAGTTTTCGCATCAGCGCTGCTTCTTTCGCTGCAGAACGGGGCATGTCTGATGCTCAGATCCGAGCTTTGGGTCGTTGGAAGTCCAATGCATTCCTTAAGTATATTAGAATACCTTCACTTATGTCTTAGCTTATAAGTACACACATGGCTTGCGGGGGAAGCCATGTGCAGGTCACTGTGGGGTGATGGGACTGATTAGCAAGGGCAGCAGTCTTGTCACCCCTTTCGGTTGCCGAACCTTTTAGGGAGCTAGGGGTTCTGATTAGCAGGGGCAGCAGTTCCCCATGCTCCATGTTACAGTTTACAGCTATCTTGCCTTTCTTCTTTCATACGGTTTGCTCATTGAGTTAGAAGTCAGGGTTGGGGGAACAGATTGGCAAGGGCAGCTGTTCTTCTTTCTCTGACTGACAGGCATTCCTTATCGAGTTCTAGGCTATTTCAGTTTATTTCATATGTTAACTGTTGGGGAATCCCCCTCTGCCAGTGAATTCTGAACTGTTTAGCACGGGCAACAGTCCAGGTTATTTTTATCTTGTAATACCTTTTATTCTTGTAGACAGGGTAGGGGGATTGGCAAGGGCAGATTGGCAAGGGCAGCTGTTCACCCTGCCCTTTGATAACTGGCCAGTATTTGTTTTAGTTTCTGACCTTTGTTACTTTGTTTCATGTTGTGGAATAATGGAGGGAATCCCCCTTCCGTGATAAATCATATACTCTGTGGGCTGCATTTCCCTTGGGTTGGGCGGCAGCATGATGTTATCATTCTGCTGTGGCGTTTTTGTGCCCTCACCTTTACTGGGCTCAACACAATTTCTAGAACCAATTGTTTTGTAATTAATTCAAGAATGTTTTAATGATTAAATCGGCTTTGGGTCTTTGCCCTTAGCCATTTACTCCATCTGAAGTTGTCTGTCTTTAGTCGAGTGCCCAGTAAACGAGCGCGGGTATGCAGCCCAGTAGTTTGTGAATCCCTAGCCTGGGGAGGGGAGAAAGGCATAAATAGATTATTTGCCATGCGAATATAATTTTTATGTCTTTCTTCCCGGTGAATTTAGTTTATTTTAATAGTGCAACACTGTAGGCACGTGTGTAAGCTTCTCATACGACAGATATTGTTATGTAACGGAATAGGACACGTGCGGGGCCTGGACAAGGGGGTATGGTTCTTCAATGTATTGAGCCCCCCGCTTGTATGTTTTGACTCGTGGCCTGGCTACAAAGCAGTCATTCATTCATTCACTCTTGCTTTTTCTCGCTGGATGACACGTTCGTTTTTCAAAGTCCCTCCTCCTCCCCTTGTCCTGTCCACTTTGTTTCCTGTGGTATTGTTAGTTTAGTTTCGTAGGCGTTTTTGTGCCCTCACCTTTACTGGGCTCAACACAATTTCTAGAACCAATTGTTTTGTAATTAATTCAAGAATGTTTTAATGATTAAATCGGCTTTGGGTCTTTGCCCTTAGCCATTTTACTCCATCTGAAATTGTCTGTCTTTAGTCGAGTGCCCAGTAAACTAGCGCGGGTATGCAGCCCAGTAGTTTGTGAATCCCTAGCCTGGGGAGGGGAGAAAGGCATAAATCCCAGTCATTTCGTGACCTCTTACACGAGTTTGTTTTCGCCATCAATCGTCAAACTTATGCTGCTCCCTAAATGGAGGTTCTTTTCTCCCAGGAAAGTTACGCACGCACAATTCCTGTTTAATCGATTTGCCTCTAGCGCTAATTATGTGCCCTTGGGTCTCCAAGGACTGCCTAATGTCCAAAGTGTGATATCCTGTGCACGTGAGGGAAAGATTCATCGAAAAACGACCAGGGCCCGGTTGTTCAAAACAGGATTAAAAAGCGCATTGCCTGACAGAAAAACGGAACATTTTAAATCGCTTACGGAGAGCTGTCATACATCAGCCATTGCAGATCACATTACCTCAACGGGTCACAATAGTAAATGGGATCACTGTGATATCTTAACAACCGGACGTCCTGATTTGCATTGCAAAACAAAAGAGACTTTGTTGATTCGTAAATTACAACCTGCCTTGAATGAAAACGTTGGCAGTGAGAAACTTTTCCTTTACTAGCTAGGTTTTGCTTTGTTTTGCAGATTTCAAACGGAAGTCTTTTTGTTTTTAATTTTTCCATTTTCCTGATTAGGTACCAGTCTTTCGCTTTGGGTTTAAGTTTATTTGTGATTTTCCCAGCAGTCACTTCTGAAGATGTATGTTGTAGCATACGAAACGTCAAGTTCATAAATCAGTGTTTTACAACATGCATTGTTTTGTCGTGTTCGTCACCGCTGTTTGTTGTTTAATCCTATTGGAGTTGAGATGGCCAAAGAATAAGAGTGTTTAGGATGAATCTAACCCAGGATTAACGTCAATTTTTCATTCCGTTTTATAGCCAAACGAAAGGGATTTCTGTAAATCGTTTTTGCCTTACATTTCGACTTTGGTCGTTTTCAAACGGTCACTTGGAATTTGCCGTGAAGATGCCACTGCAAATCCTAATTTATTTTACCTATTTATTTTATTTAAATCTAACAGACCAAGGATTTGGCAGCATATCCGTTGGAAACAGTTTCTTCGTCTTCTCATTCGGTTTATAAAGAAAACGGATTACGTATGAAAGGGCGTCGCCGTAACAGTAAAGAAATGAGTGAGCAATGCCCAAACATCTGTCAATCGTCAAAACGTCGATCTCCCTGCCCACGATAGTTACTCAGCCAGAAAATTTAACTCCTTGAATTCCCTGGGAACATGTAGCCTCAATTACCCAGCCATTTTGCCAAGGGAAAATTATACTGGGAAAATCTTGTTTATCTATGGTGGTGCAGCAATGGCTACTGTCAACAGCCCGGGCCATAACCAGAACTGGTTAGGAGAGAGTACAGCGAAAAACAGCGAAAAACAGATCGAAAGCTTTCGATTTCAGCTCGCAGGTCTTGTTGAAGAAAGGGTTCAAACGTATATATAGACAATTTTCTTCATTCGGATGAGGTGTTATTCGCCAAGTATTAGCTAGGACAGCCGAATCGTCCTGAAAACTTGCTTACGGCTGGTATATAATTATACCATCAACGAAGACGTTTCTGCCTCTATTGCGCCGAGAATAATTTGCTACTCGAGTTTATAAAAGCAGAACGCGCGGTATTTGTTGTCTCTAAATTAAAGTACTCATTCATCAGAGAATTAGCATAGTCGAAGCTGTGTGGTTCGGATTGTTGTGAGACTTGCGCCTTACTAAACTGAAGGCGGACGGTACCATTCATAATCTTTCTCGGTAGCTCTGTTTTACTTAGCAGGCATAAGCTTACCTATATCCCGGCTATATACGACGGGAGGATTCCGTGCAATTTTATAAACAACGAAGACAGTCAGATTTGGCACTGAAAATGTTCTGCCATGCCTGTATAAGTGTTTCAGGTGTGCTTGTATAAAATGTTCAGGATAACCCAGGATAACCCAGAATTGCTTGTGTAGAAAACTTCAGTGGTCACAAATAAACTGATCCAGTGCTGAAAACTGTCTCTGTAATTGTTAGCTGTGGAAAATCCACTATCAATGAAATTTAAAATTCCAGTGGCCATCCTTAGATGGTAAAGGTGTCTTTCACTGCTGAGGCCTCAGAGGCTGATGTTAAAACTGATTGCTTTTTATTTTTGTGCATACAGGGTTAAAGCAGATATATTCTTTCACATCAAATAAACTCAACCAACTGAAAATTCTACAGGATAGGAACTAATGGCCAAGGTACATGTTTTACTGTACAAGTAAGGATACAAGGATTTTGGCCCTGCAGTGAGCACATAAACAAGACATAACACTTATTTGAGATAGGGCAATGCAATAGTCCCATCCAACCCAGAGCACTTATTAGAGAGGGTACTAGTTTGAATAGTTAGTGTGAATGCAAAAACCAACTGAAACAAGCCCCTGAATTGGCTCCACAACTCAATGAAGAGGATCTCTTTAATATAGATCCAGTTCAGATGGCTAGCAAGATCACTTTCATTGCTGATGACACTATCCAAGTAGTAAGTAACCTACACTGATCAGAAGTGTAAGCAAACTGTTCAATCTTGTTTGACGATCTTATTCTCCCAATATCTTTACAGGAAGTACATTTTAAGTTGTGATAAGCTATGCATTGCTAATAAAAGTTTTGATATTGTGACAAGATATGACTTGCAAACACTTATGTAAAACAGCAATAAGTACTGATACAATTGCGGGGAATAATTCAACTTCATTCAAGGAAAAATTTTTCCACCCCATGATCTCTCGACTTCACTGTTAAAGTGTTCAAACCACCCAGGGCGTAATCTCATATGGAAGGAGAGAGGGGTTGTAAACTGCCGATTTGGATATCACTTTTGAGTAGAGAGGATGGAATACTAATAATACATACTACATAATAATACATACTAGTCATACTAGTAATACATCATGGTATTACTTAGGGTTGTAACTGAAGAAATAAAAATATTTCCATCATTGATGTGAGCGTGGTGTAGAGGTTTCATAATGGGATCTTAAAGCAGTCAACTTCTGTCATGTCCAGATTGGTCTCCTCTAGGATTACAATTAAAAAAAATCTGGAGAGCAATATTATTATTGACTCACTGGAGTTATGCCACAGGTGAAAAGTCTAAGGAATGTCACTACTATCATGTAAGAAAATGTTATTCTAATCTCCCTGGGGAGAAGACCCATCCGCTTCCCTAGCTTGTCTATTAAGCAGGGTATGCAGAGCAGTGGGAAGGTTGAAGGCTAAACTTAGGAATGCTTACATTTCATGCTGTAGTTTTGGGGGCAGTATAGGTATCATCCCCTTCTAGGGATGCCAACATTTCCTTTGACTCCCCAGTGCTCTGCATTTTCAATTCCCAGCCTGGCAACCCCACACTGTTATTATAGTTGCACAAAAATAATGAAAAGGCATTACTAACAATATTTCTTTTGACAATAATTTATTATTTATGCAAACATCTTCCATCAAAACACTCCAATTGTGCCAGTTCTTCTGGGTAAGCAGCTCTGTATAACCTGGAAAAAGCAACTCTTGTTGTTAAATCTGAAGTAACCTCTGAGCATGTTGTTACAAATACTTTTTTTCTTAGTCTTAATTGTTTTATGATGGTAATAGCAAATTAGTAAATTAATTTAAATAGACAGTAGAAAACAAAATGATGCAAGTCTTCAAATCACATCAGCATCAAACAAAAAAACAACACCAGTTTACAGCAGTGCCAGAAGTGAGAGCTGACCGAGTAAATAAAATATGTCAAAATTTATCTGGAAGAAAAAAATTTAGGTCGTGAATAAAAACATCTTGCAGCTGCTTCTGCAAGAAAGCACCACAAATATTTTCCAAAAAGCACATTTGACATAGATGATGAAATGAGCATCTAAAAGCCCATTTAAATTTCTACTGCCAGAATATGATAACATTTTGTTCTGCATGCTGCACACAGCTTTTATAATCCTAATTTCTCACGACCGTAGAGAACCGTTTCCGATGCGGCCTACAGCTTGCAGGGTCTCGTCTCCCATGTTTTTTTTAGTTTTGTATTTTTTTACTCCCACACAATCTACAATCACGGTGCTTTTCCTTGACTGCACGGGAAAAATGAACACAGCATGAAATTCGAGTCACAGCAGCCTTCGATCGGCCAACAGACTAGCCGAAACTCCACTGCTACTTCGAAAGCCGTGTTACCGACAATGCAGCCGCGTTACCATACAAAAATACCATCAATTAACGGCAAATTTTATAAAGATATTCGTGATATTTTTTTGGAAAGACGACAAAAATGCTACGTACCTTGTTTTTCCACTTATCTGATGCCCACTCGCCATGTAATCGAATAAAACTTAGCGAACCTCGCGACGGTTCTCGTGCTCAAAATCCTCAACACGTTACACGACGCCATTAGTTCCCCACTCGACTGCATCTTCATTGTTTAGTGCTATTGTGTGCAAAGCCTTTTGGGAAAAGGGTCGTTTACGACCGAGAAAAGAGCTCAGAAATGACTTAATATAGTGTGCCCAGCTTTGGCGGCCATATTGACTTTTCTGATGACGTCACCATATATCCAGTTCTGGTTATGGCCCGGACTGGTCAAAATATCTTTTCAACATATTAAAATAAAAACCCAAGAGAGGTGGGGGTGTCCATCAATTTTTGTTCCCTGACTATTACCACAGTGGGGGTATGAGTTTGTCTGTACGTCAGAGGTTAACGAAACTCTGAGACTTACCGTGGAATCTGTAATCAACTTTAGTACATACCAGTGGATAGTGTTTCTCGCGCGCTCTGATTGGCTGCTCAAAGTCGGGATATAGTATCCCAACTTCTTCTGGATTTCGCGTGAGAAAAAAAAGGAACTATTTGAGCTGGCTATCCACTGGTTTGATATATACTAAAACAATTATTTACCTCGGTGTCAGTGAAGAGTGAGAGATATTTACCTCCACTTCGGTGAATAATTATCAATTATGCAGGTGTTTAAAAACCTTAGGCAAATTTATTGCCGGTGGCTTACCGTGTGGTTATGTTGATTTTGATCAAGTTGTCAGTTTTCAGTATGAAAGGAGGCACCGTGAGTTTTACCGAAAACTTGGGAAGAACTAAAAAAAAATGAACAATAGAACTCAAAACAGAATGCAACCTGAAAATGTTAACTTAGAGATAACTGAAAGAAAATAAAATAAAAGCCAACAGCATATATTTACAGAAAACAATCTTACCATATTGCTTTACCTCAAAGTGCACAGACGTATTGTGAAAATACTAGGGGAAAAACAATTAAGTGTAGTTAATTCCTAATCTTTCTAAAAGTCTCCACGAAAACTTGCAGATATCGTAACTGCAAACACTAAACAATTCATTTACTTTTTTCAAATTTTTCTTGTAACGCTGAAGAGCATTTTGACAAACAATTATTTATTACACAATACTTAGATGACACCGCGCCTACTCATTGCTACCCTTTATTTCCATGCATATATATTCCAATACTTTTATACATTATAAGTTATATAATGCCTGTCTCAATTGCTACATTGAATGCTGAGGAGGGGCTACAGAGGAAACAAAACAAGTAACGTTGGTGAACGATTTCCTCGGCTGCCATACAGTTCAGCTATATACATGTAAACCTCAGACGTACACAGAGGTACACATGCCAGTACGAACTATAACACGGCGGCCCCCATTTTCAGAAATTGTTACAGGTTGTTGTTTGCACCTGCTATTGTTCGTAAAATAGAGAGAGCTTTCAAAGTCTGCTAAGTGGCCAATTTGCAAACGGTTGTGCTGAAAATGTGATATTTGGCAATGGTGAGAGAGTAGTTGAGCACTAACCAGTTGTTTGATTTTTTTGTGCCAGCCGTACAGAATCACGCTTTAAGAGAGATTTATATGTTCTTGTAATGTTTTGCGCCCCCAGCGTGTAAAGAGGTTCCAAAACGTCAAGGAATTTATACAGGTAATATAAATAGGTGATTGTTCCATTATTGCGAAATCAATCATCTTTAAACCAATTTGCTTAGCCCCAAAGACCTGAACATTTTGCTTTTCATGTTCAACAGACATTGATTTATTTTTCTTTGAAGCTGAACGCTTTAGTTTTGAAAACTTTGTAAAACGTAATAAAATACCGTGCACTTTTAAGTTTTAAAAAACCAAAGGTTCCGCGAAAAAGGTGGTTCACGTTCTGCGCAGTATTTAAAAAGGTGTCATGTACATCTCTACATAAGCCAATAACACAAAAACGTTTCTTAAGTCTGCCCCACAAGCACAAATAACACGCAACACACCTGATGACCGTAGAAGGTTGTTATTGTCCATTTACCCTTGAGAACAAAATCTGCCAAGTCTAACGTCTCGGATATGATGCCTTAGTGAATAGAACGTACAATAAGGGTGAAACAACTACAATTTCTAAACACTTAGTAGTTTATAGCTTCTTTTCTAAGGTCAAACAGTGATCTAGTGCAGTTAAACGCAATTTCACATTTAACACAAAAACTTAATTTACCCATCGAAAAGAAATTTAAAAAGCTGAACTTTTGAGCATCAGCCCTTCATTAGAGTAAGTCCACTCTGACGGAAGGCTCAAACTTGATTCGCTCTAGGGGATACTGATCGAGACGTCTGCCCAGTTTTTTCTTTCTTTAAGGTGTACAATTTACTTCATCAACTCAGTCGATAAACCCAAGTTTTCTTGTTTCACCTTCCCACAGACGCAGCGCCTCAGTTTCTTTAGGACCAAACTCCTTTTTCTAAAGTTTTAAAGTGCCTATGAACTAAAAACTTTTTCTCCTGAATATGATAGTCTATGACTCCCTCAGTCTAAATATGTAAGTTTTGCTGAGTAGAACCCTTTGCATGGGATATTTTTCCAGCCGCAAAGTTCGAATTTGGCACCCGAAATGTGTCTCCATTTTGCGCGCGGCCAAAACGATCGCATTACAAGGCTGTGACGTCACAAATCGCGCAGAAGACAAGAGTGTTATGACTGACAAGAGGGTTTCCAGAAGAGAAGTTGCTTTGGAGTGACTCGTGGGCCCAGGATTGTAAGCTACAAGGGCAGGATTCGCACAATGAGAGCATGTGTGTGTCGTTTCTCAGTAAGAATTCGATTCGACCCGCATTACAGAGCTGCTTCTCGGAGAAACCGCAGCATTTGAATGTCGCGTTAATATATGTCATTTATGCCACTGTTGGATTAGTTCTCCTAGTAGCAATTATCGCAATTCAAGATTAACGATCGAGATAAAGAAGGTTTTCAATATTTGGCCACAAAACTATTGCTATATGCAGCTATCCACTATTACCTAAAAGTATCCAAGATCCACAACGCATAACTGAGCTACTAAGTTTTGTTTACATTTCCGTTTTCTTTGGAAACCACATGCAATACGTTTCTCAAACTGAATGTTCACCATAGAGTTTGAAGGGATAACAGTGAACGGAACTGTCTTGACCGACGACGAGACAAGACGTTTTAGTTAATCAGAGATAGCTACAGGAATATTTATAAATCCCTCGTGTCTGATGTTTCGTCAAATAAAAGGAAGCAGTTCAGCTCAGCATTGATAATTTTTATTGCAAGTCACTCTGCTTCCACTGCATTTGATTTATGTGGTCCTCTTTAAACACCACACATTTCAAACAGATTTGTGCCTCTCTTCTTGTTGACCCTCCTCCTGTTATCTCAAGAGGACCATATAATATGAAATTTCACATACCACACTTAACACCGTCTAATTGACCCTTCTGCAGTACAGTCTTGGTGATGTAGGTTTAATTTCAATTTATGGCATAAGTTATTTAATCATTTTTATTACTGAAGGGCAATGAAAATATGTGACCTTCATTTCCCATTATTTAATTTTGTGGCAGGCTTTGTATTGGGAATGCCTCACACACTGAATTGTCTCAGTCTCTTCTTGACTCATTCCCTGTACCCAAGAAAGCTACCACACAAGCCACCTAATTAGCCAACAGAAAATCAATAATGAGGTTTCAAAATGGGCCTTTTCGATCTCGTTCTCCACCTTTAATTTGTAATAACAACAACAACAACAATAATAATAATAATAATAATAATAATAATAATAAATTTTCTGAAAATTAGCTGCATAGGCTATGTTCCCACCCTATGCATGCTATTTAGGGACATAACATAAACGTCTTGTACAGCTTTAATTATTATTATGCTGTATACACAGGATAGCCCCATCAGTGTAAAAACACTGGTAACAAAGGGGGGCTCTGTTACTAAATAAGTGCCCAAGATAGTAAAATACATATCTTCAAACATTAATAGTGGCATGCATGGTTACGTAGCGGAAGCCTGATGCAAACACGAGAGTGTTGGGAGAATTCAAAGGATTATGCGAGCTTGATCGAACACAGACTCTTAGACATTTGTAACTGAAGAGCATATCTCTTAACAACAAAAAAGGCTAATACATGCGTAATGTGCACAGTGTACTGGGAGGGCACTGTAATTTAAAGGGTTTATGGATCCAAGGGAGAGAGCAAAGAGAGCAATTTCTACTTGACATTGATTTCTGCCATACTTCATGTAATTGGAATGGGTGTATGTTTCAATGAAAATGGCACTTCAAAATGTACTTCTGGAGCAAATTACATATTCATCTCAGTGTTGAGATTGACCCAAGGGAGTTATTGTCCTATGAGACCAGTATACAAAGGGAGCTCAGACCAAGCCCCAGTTGTTCAAAAGGTGGATAAGTGTTAGGGAAACCAATTGCGTTATCCACTGGATAGAGATTTATCCGGTCGATAGCACTATCCAACTTTTGAACAACTGGGGCCAGTATAACTGGACAGGTATGGTCAAGTTTATTTACATGAGACCAGCATCATGAGAGTATAAGTGATCACATAAAGCCTGTAAGAATTCAGCACACTAGCTCTCACCTGCCATAGCATGTTTCCACAAAATTGGTATGAACCAAAATCCTCAAGCAAATTGCTGAACAGAAGGACAAAAATCTCAGCTGGTCTAATATTGTGTAGGCAATTACTTAAACCAGTTCATGTAGTCAGAAGCGATGAATTATTACAAGGACAAAGCTGAAGTCACACTAGTCTGAGTTTGCACGCGTATCATACAATGTCCAGCTTTATTTATCACAGTCATCATCCTCATAGCACCTCCAGGTGGAGTAAAAGACCACAAATGAGCACCATACTCAAAAATTCTTATTTATTTGCTTTGAGATGCTCCCTCATAAATGGCTTGAAATTTACAATAAAAGCACTGCACTTCCATTTGAAAATCATTTGCCGCTGCTGATTATAATAAATAAAAAACACGCTCTTTAGAAATTACTACTGATGTCTCAGCCATTACGCATGTAATATTTCAAGCAAATTTTGGGTATGCTTATCTTCAATGTATAAAATACTTCCTGCTAACTAATAAGTTTATATCAGTGTTTTCTCTACAAAAGTCCTCATTCGAAAGAGCCGAACAACTGAGTCTATCTTTCTCTTGGCGCGAAAACCTATGAAAAGATGAACAAATTTTAAAGTTACAAACGAGTAGACCGTAAACTTGAGCATGTCTGGTATCGGTTTGAGTGAAATAATTGAAGTACATACAATGACGCTCTTAACAAAAGAAGTAAAGTTAAGGCTGCGTCAATCTCTCGTTATTAACACATAAAGGTACTGACCATTCAGTTCTAGAAGCTTCTCCTTCAAGGCCAGTCAAGCCAGTAGAGCTAAAAGTTAGACAATCCCAACAATTCAATTCGCCATCTTGCTTCGCGCAAGATTGTTGTTGTCGTTGTTTAGGCTTTATCCACGGACGACAAACTCAAAAACTGCACATCTTCGAAATCGCTTCGAGCTGAATCTTAGCGTTTTCCTCAGTCGTCGGTAGCTTTCATTGTATCTCAATATTAGCAAGGAAAATGTAAGTTTCATCGCTCAAACACTTGACAAAGACCAAAGAGACAAACATTCCGCCCGATTTGTGACGTCATACGGCCCCGTTCCTCGGCCAACTCGTTCCCAGTCTTCGGAGACACGATTCTGGTCATTTTGGGTACTTTCAACGGCAAAAAAACGGATTTTTGTTTCTTGCCATCCAATTTCTCGTGCCATTTCGGAATTAACACATAATGAACTACCAAAATGTGCAAAAAAAATTTTTAGTTCATAGGCACTTTAAGGCAGTTGATGGAATGTGACAATCAAGACATAATTAAACAACAGAGGGTATTTGTCCAGGAGATATCGACTGATAGTTGCCTGGCGGAAATGTGGCGTTCTTAAATAGTCAAATATTAGCCCGAAAAGCGAACTTCGAGAGCTTTACATATGCGAGTTTTGCGAACATCAAATTTCCAAGGGGCAACTATGCGATGCGTCCCGAGACAGAAATACTCTATTGTTTTTAATTTTTATCACTCAATTTTCTTCCTCCCAAAAACTTCCCTTTCGAATCTTCACTTTTTTTTGGGGGGGGGGGGGGCAAGTACTATTTCCTGACAGTTTTTTGTTTTTCGCAAAGGAGCACTATAGCGTCATATGTTCAATTTAAACCAATTAAAAACGGAGAAAATAGTAGCACAGAATATAGTAGCACAGGGTGAGCGTTTTCAGGATCATAAATGCTGTTAAAAAGCTTTTATTCGACAGTAAAAGCGTTTTGCGTTACTTCCTTACCTGGTGTTACAATTTATTTATTTATTTGTTTGTTTATTTGTGTCAAGATTTCTCTAGTACGTTTTACATTTAATCTGAATAGTTTGGTACGCTGTCACACCTGTGCTAGCATCCAGGTTTTCCCACTGCTCTACTCTGATTCCCTGAGGATTCTGAAAAGAAAAGCAGACAATTATTAAACACTTTGTTGTTTTTTGTCAATATTGTCTTAAAAAAGGGTAAAACAGGCATTTTTCTCAAAAAAATGGCTTGACCATGTGCAACTTTATGAGGTAATTTATTGCAACCATAGCAACCGACTCTCATCAAACTGCGTCAAATGTGTCTCAGGAATATGCGCACAGCTACTAAAAAAACCACAGGTATAGAAGATAAATTGTCTTGGAAAAATTCAAGAAAAACCTTATGAGGGGTGGGTGCCCCCAGTCCCCGCCACTCCCCGCCACTCCCCCCTCCCTGAACGTCCGAGAGTTGAATACATCATGCAGTTTGTTCTTGTTTTTGCAGTTACTGTTCATAACTGCAACCGTCTTTCAGTCATTAAAATGTTGTGAAAATGGTTTGCAAACTCTATCTATGGTTAAAGATAAAAGAGAAAGTCAAGACCAAAGTAAAAAACCTTTCATGAGTAATTAGTTTTATTTCACTGGATTCAAAGTTGACGATAATCCTGTCAGTTGTATCTTTCGGTTGTTTTAAACTACGCATCCGATATGAGATAAAAACAAAATAGCGGACTTACCAGGACCACCACAGTTATCTAATTTGTAAGAAATTAGAAAAACAGATAAACATGTTAATTAAAATTTATAGAAGCTTGAGCACTGCCCAAAAAACGGACAAACAGAAGACAGGCACAAAACAGGCAAATGGAAACTACTAAAATCCACAAAACAACAAAAGAGGCAGGTTTGGGCGTCCCTTTATAATGCTGTGTAGATTACAAATCTACGTGGAGTTTAATATCCGGTTTGGTCTCTTCATGACAAATTAAGACTTAGTTGTTATTTTGAAGATTCGCTGATGGATAGGAACAATGTTTTGAAGGAGAAAATACCATTGACAGTTACGATATTAAACAAAACTATAGATCGTGACAGAGTACTACGTCAACAACATCGCGGTATCTCAGGGAGAAACAGGGAAAGAGATTACCGGTTGTATCAACAGACCACTGGAGGTATTGAGATTTTAATAGCTTATAACACAGGTAAAGAAAACCTTTTTCAGTAAAGTAACTGTGAAAGGAATTAAAATCTGCACAAAATATTTATATTATAGACGAGAAAACTTTGATCAGAACGTCGGACAAATTGATAGAGCTCACCTTTCTTTGATAAGGCTTCAAGTCAAAGTCAACGGGAATCACTCGGATTCTCACTGCAGAGAAAGCAAAGAGAAAATGTTTGTTCCTTTGGTAAAATTCAACGTTATACGAACATTGGTAGCAAGAATTATCATTCTGCCTGATTTGTTAGTTTTATATCTTGAAGATGAATGTGTTCGAATACTAGGGACACTAACAAGAAAAAGAATGTAAGGACAAGAAAAACAATAATATTAATCAATTAAAGGAACTTTCCTGCATCGTACTGACCATGCTTTTCACACATTTTTGGAAACCCTTTCTGTCAAGATATGGCTGTGATAGTAACGCCAAACATATTAAACAGTGACTTCAAGTCAAAGAGGTCGGTGGCTTTTGCTCGCAAACAAAAAAGAGTTACTAACGATCAGAAAGCATTCGGGCAGATTTCCCTCCCTTCTTCCCATTGTTGGTAGGGTTAAAGGGGGAAAAGCTGTGCGCGGATTTCTTACCACGTTGTCTGGGAGTGTAGATTGGTTTGTCCGTCTGTATAAACACCATCCCATCCTTGTAGCTCAAAAGAATCTTGGCTTCCTTGTGAAACTGAAAGTGGGCATCATCAGACTTGGCAACGAGATAAACGTACTGTTTTTCCACCGAACTGGCATTTGGCAGGTCCTCTGGCTCCACCTAAAGGTGCGAAAAAGGTAAAAAAAAAACCAAGTTTCTTAAGGCGTCTTCCTGAGAACGTTTAACATTTCAGTGAGATAACTGCCACTGTCAAACGGGCATTCGTCTGTCAGCGGTGGCCTTGAGGTGAAACGTCCGCCAGGGTGTTCGCTAGTGACTTGCCGCAGAACGTCCAAGGACGTTTTACCCAGATTTCCTTGGTTTCTACATGAATCAATTTTGACGTCATACGGATGCCGCTATTGTTAAGAAGCAGCTTTCTTATGTATGCAACAATATGGGCAACCGTTTGACGACATAAAAATTCAAATGACAGCGCGCGGGAAATTCATAAGCAAAAATAGGTGGTATTCATGTTCAATTTTTTGGTAACTTTAACTCTTACCCCACTTGCTAACTTAAAGAATTGGAATTTAAACTGTTTCTCCAAAATTTAACGTCATTTTGAGATAAGAGTAGAGGTTCACGTTAACTCACCCGTGGTTATTAGGATCTGCACCGTTTCATCAGTAACAAACTTCTTAAACCTCTTTACTTCCTTTCTTGTTTTGTAGTGAATTTCTGTAAGCTTAGAGGTTTATAATTATACCTAGTGTAGCACTGGTAGACGTAGGTGTATCACTTGGTAGTGTTTTCATCTACCACTCACCTTAACAGAAAGAAAAATGCTGCTTCCTAGGAAAAAACAGAACAATGTCAAACAGGAGATGAGCTATCACAGACTTACATACTATTCATTGATTCTAGACCGGCTGAGAAACGTAATAGCAAGAAATAAGGCCCTTGCTGGTGCAGAGACGAATTTTTTTCTTTCAATGAACCAGAGGTCAGTATATGTTGAAACACAGATTGAAATATATCCACGTCTTTGGTCTGTCAGCCATCAGTTTAATCCTCCCGCTGAACATGAAGAACTTGGTGAACACATGCACATCAATTTTCTGAGCCATTACCCACTGACCTAGCACATAATTCAAGATTTCAACCTAAAATTAAATTTACCTTTGTCTACTTGTCCCTGTACTTGGGAGAAAATCTTCTTTCTGTGTGGGTAGTCCTGTAGATATAACTTTACAGTCACAGGGTTCCCAGCGTCAAACACTGAAATCGAGACTTGCTCTTTGACCCCAATGTGAAACACATTCGGGGCCATTATTGAAAACCTGCGATCATTAAAGGAAAAAATGACAGGTTTGAAGCCTACGCATATCTTTAGATTAAATCCGCCAGTTCAATTTAATAAGCTGACCCAGGATGTGATTATCAATAATCAAGCAACTTTACTTTTAGAATGATGCCAGTATACCACTTGTACAAAATATTCACTTTTGCCGAAAGTTTAAGAGCCTATAGATGAGTAAGCCAAGCAAAACCAACAAGAGGGGCAAGATGGAGGACATTTATGATTTTCATTATCTTAAAAATATTTGACTTTTTTAGCCGTCAAGTATTTAAAATTAAGAACTGTTTTACTGTTTGGCTTCAGAAATAAATCATAGTGTATGCTTAGGCAAATAGTTGGTTGATTTTGACTGGAATACGCCCAGTGTCCGCAGAATGCTAAGATGTCACAATAAACAAGTTATAAAAGTTTTGTAGTGTAAATTTAAAGAATCAGCATAGAATTGGTTTGAATCCAACCAATTGTTTTGAATTTTTTAAGTTAACGATAAGATAAGATAACATAACATAAGATAAAAACCTTTATAAAAGTGTCAATAAAGTTAGCCCTGGTAGACTAATTAGGGACACTAACTGAGACAGTAATACTACAATCTTGGACGAAACTAGTTGAGACAAAGGCAATTAGCGCGCGTATTTCTCAATTTCCCTGTATGGAAACACCGACAATATTGCAGAAAGGCTTTCCCTCCCCCCTCCCCTCATTCAATGTTGTTTGGAAGGACTGAGGTGTCATCAGGGGAATTTTGGTGGCAAAGCAACATTGATAAGGGGGAGAGGGGGGCAGATTTGTCGTGGTAAGTAGTTTTCAAGGTCAAAGTTCTCCTTCGTTCCGAAGTGTCTCAACAGTTTTGTCCGAGATTGTAGTTAGTCTAAGATACATTAAACAGTCGTTTTTGTTTTTCTGCTTAAAACGTTAATCGGCCCTATATATAAGGAATACGGGTATGTGCCGCTGTGAAGCGTATGCTTTTCAACGAATACCCAGTGATACTTCGTTGTAGCGTGAAAGATCCTTTTCATAATCTCTGACGATTTTCAACCAGTTCAGTCTGGGCAGGATAGGGTATAGAAATTAAGGAGTTTTGGTCTAGAACAGGATCTCATTTACAGGAAAACTAGACTGACACTCGAAGTTGGAAAGGATAGTGATAGGATACGGTAGGATAGGATAAGTTGGGATAGGATAGAATGGGATAGGATGGGATAGGATAGAATGGGATAGGATGGGATAGGACGGGATGGGGTAGGGATATATGATGTCTAGTCTGGAGTAGGGTTACAAAATGGAGCTGAGCATGGTCTGGATAGGATAGGATAGGATAGGATAGGATAGGATAGGATAGGATAGGATCGGATGGGATAGGATAGAATGGGGTAGGATGGGATGGGATGGGGTAGGGATATACGATGTCTAGTCTGGAGTAGGGTTACAAAATGGAAAATTTGGGTATAGGGTAAGAGTCGCAGGTCCCAGCGGCACACCCCCACCAAATTTACAGAGTGAACCAACACCCCCACCCAAAAAACAACAACAACAACAAAACAAAGTAAAATAAAACAAAACTGTCAAAGTGCTGGAAATAATCCAGACTCTTTAGATGTATTTAAACGGTTACACGTGACAAAACAAATGAAGTCAGACAAATGCTCCAAGTCTTATTTTACACAATATTTGAGGCGCTGAAAATTCTGTTATGACTACTTAAAACAATGCATGAAGTAGACTCGCTAAACTGAACAAAGAAATGAAAACATTCAAAATCTTAACATGGAGTGTTTCTTTTGCCTTCAATTGACAAACTGTGAGAGAATCATGGTATATTGGTAGAAACAATCCATTATGTTTAAGACGGCAAAAGTTTCATTCATTAGCTACTGAACTGGTGCAACACAATAAAAAAAACAAAAGCCCATATACAACCCCCTTCGAACATTTTTAGTTGAAAAGTCGTCAAAATATTGAAACAAGATGCAAAGTGTTTAATCAAATCACATTCTACATGTAACGTTACGCTATTCGAGAGCGTAAACAAGGGAAGAAATAAGACGACAAACAGTCTTATAACAACAGCAACAACTCCATGTTTAATTCAACACGGCAAGCACATGGTAAAAGCGTCACGTGACTAGCATGACGTCACACTACATTTCTAACAAAACTTACAATAGCCCTTTTCACAGTTACCTTTTCTCATTTGCATTACAATGTATTTGATCGTGGATGTGAGGCAATTTCGGGCAATTTTGCCGTTTCTGCCCGAAATTGCCTCACATTCACGTTCAAATGAATTGTAATGCAAATGAGAAAAGGGAACTGTGAAAAGGGCTATTCCCGCACTTTCTGGGTAAAACAACGAGTTTGTACAAGGCTTAAACAAATCATCAAAACACTGCACCTTACAGGCGCCATTTTTACCATTTCCTTTGTAAGATATCATACATATGCTAGCTATTGTGACTCCGTATAATCACAAGGGAAGCGGGTTGCGTAATAAGAGATAAATCAAAGGAACGCACAACAATCAGAGCAAAATTACGATAATCAAACACAGTTTATTCCAACTTGATGTATAAATCGAGGTAATTGATGAAAGAGCGCGTTAAGTACAGTGTGTTGCCCAGTTTTCGTACACTTTAGTTTGTAATCGCTATATCTTTTCGTCTGTGAGACGAAAATTTCTCAATTTTCTATCAAAGATAGCCCACTTACTTACCTTCAATATATAAAACGATTGGCCGCTTGATGGACGTACGTTCAAAATTATGCCATTTTTCCCAAAACTCCTAAGTTGCCCAGTCTTCGTACACCTGGCCCAGTTTTCGTACATCGACAAAATAACATTTCTCCACGAAAACGCTCGACGCAAACTGATGTGTCAGCCACCGTGGTGAGTGCTTATCGTGTTTTCTCTTCGGTTTGTGAATAAATATCGGCTTAGCGCCCAAAATTTGGTGTACAAAGCAAAAGGTTATTCGGGGGGTGGATGTTTAATCGATCCTGCAGTGTTGATTTTTTGGTCCCTCACTATTGGGCGGCTTTTCTTATGCTCAATCCACTGTCTCGTACGTCATTTACTGCCTTGGTAAAGGTAGTTGACAGGTTACTATTCTGCGTATTGCAACTCGAAAAGGCCTGTATAAAATTCGACGTTTTCCTTCCGTTTCCGCTTACGCCTTTAGATTAGCAAACTCTTTACTTCCGTTTCCGCTTACGCTTCCTTTTCTTACCTACTTTTGTAAATGTTTATTAGAATTGCAACGGAGTGAAAAAAATCAGTAAAACCGGTAAGCTAACAATATTTCACGGTGTACGTCAACATTCTATGCATAGACATCTACCTTAGTTAATTATTTGACGATTTAGATTGTTTGCGTGGGATTACGTTTATTAAATATTCGTGATCTTTGCGTGACCTGGATGTAAAGCGTCGCTGTTATACCACAACAAATACATGTAGTGTATCGTACTTTTCAAGGATTGTTGTGTAATCTTTGCTGCACTTGCGATCTATAAGTTTTCGAAGAGTAAAGTTTAAAATTCAGTTCTTTAACTTATTTAAAAATAGGATTTGAGAAAGGCGCAGCTAAGTGTACGAAAACTGGCACAGTAGGTCAAAATGTATGCGAAGATTCTCATCCCTAAAATTCAGGAGCAGTTGAATTTAAGCTGGCGTTGAAAGTTTTTCCATTCACTTTCATCTTTTGTCTATCATCTGTCCAAAAATCATGAAGTTCCTTGCAAAATTACTAGCAAAACGGGCTATTTGTTCATCTACAATACCTTTACTGTGCAGTGAAAAGTGCAAAATTAGCCGCTAAACTTTTACTCACCTCGAAAGAAATTGTCCGCACTGACCTGCTTCTTCGTCAAAAAGCCCGGCAAAACCGGCAATTTATAGCTGAGATGTTTCTTTTACTTTTGGAATTCTTCGGTTGACGAAGATTTAAATGACCAACGAAACTAATCAAATAAAGTTCTCTTTGTACGAAAACTGGGCCCGTACGAAAACTGGGCAACATACTGTATATGTGTAGGTGAGTGTGGTTCGAACTAGGAGAAAAACGAAAAGAACCACGTCAACAAACTATCATTTAGCTGAAGATTGTACAATACAGAAAACAATAATCGGATAACAATTATTACATAAACGAAAAAAGCAACAATAACAAAACGAGAAATATAGCAAGATAAAATAGCGAAGCTACTTACTTTGATTTGTCTCCTAAGGTGATAGAATTGTAGCAATAAAACGGCTATAAACGAGGTAGCGTAGATCATAGGTAGCTTATGGCAAATAGACTGAATGAGCTGTCATCTCGAATTACTAGAATCACGCGTGAAGCCCTGGGTAGCTAGACGTGTTATATAACAATCAATAGAGGAAATTACATAATAGATCAAACAGCGACACTAAATCGTAAAAAACGCGTTTAAAAACTAACATTCCGGCCCCTTTAAAGGCTGGACAAAAATCTAGAAGCCTTTAACGGAAGAAATAAACTAAGAGATTTGAAACCAGTCTTGTGTACAGCCGCTCACGGCAAGAACGGAACACTTGGTCTTTACTTTAACGCTGCGTACTAGGCCATCATGCTGATTCTTGTACACCTCGATGACCCGTCCAAGTGGCCAGGAACAGCGTGGTAGATTCTCGTCGAGAACCAGGACGATGTCATCGATGGCAAAGTTTCTGCTGGGGAACTTCCATTTCTGCCTTTCTTGAAGGGCTGGCAAATATTCACGGATCCAACGACGCCAGAATACATCAGCTACAGATATTGCACCTGACGCCATCTTCGAAGAGAATACTTATCTTCTCTAACGAACAATCCAGGAGGTAGCGTGGGGCCCGAACGCAACAACAGAAGGTGATTGGGCGTCAGAGCTTCTGGATCCCTTGGGTCGTCCGAGACTTTAGTAATGGGGCGCCCATTGACAACAGACTCTACTTCGCACATCAAAGTGAGAAGTCCTTCATCATCTAGAGGTTGCTCTTTCAGAAGTGCTGTCATGACCTTTCGGACTGTGCGGATACATCTTTCCCACACCCCGCCGAAATGTGAACACGTGGATGGGTCAAAGATCCACTCAATGCTCTTCGCCAGTAGAAACTCGTGAATCTTCTACTGATTCCAATCGCGGACGGCTTCTCTTAGTTCTCGTTCTCCTTTGACGAAGTTGCCACCGTTGTCGGACCTTATTCGTTGAGGATAGCCTCGTCTTGAAATGAACCGTCTAAGAGCGTTGATAAACGCGTCCGTGTCAAGGCTGTGGACGACCTCAATATGGACAGCACAAACTGATAGACAGATGAACAGCACGCCATATCTTTTGACGGTACTTTTTCCGCGGCACACGAAAATAGGACCAAAACAGTCCACCCCTACGTTAGTAACGGGGGGTTCTGAAAGACGAACTCTGTCCTCGGGTAGGCTGGCCATCTTCTGCTTTCCCAGCGATGCTTGTCTTCTCTTGCAATCAAAGCATTTGCTCAAGACGCGGCGTAGAGAAATTCGTGCTTGGACAATCCAGTATTTCTATCTTATCATTGATAGGATATGCTCCAGACCAGAATGACCGCAGAGTAAATGGTAATGCTGTATGATGAGGTCAGAGACGTGATGCTGCTTTGGCAGGATGGTTGGATGTTTGGCGTCGTAATCGATTGGGGAACGCTGCAGGCGACCTGCCACGCATATGACATCCTTCAAAAGGACTGGGTCCAACTTAGATATGCTGCTTGATTTCTTCACACCACCGCTCCCTTTCTCTTTGTAGCTCCCTTCGCGATTCGCAGTTTTCAAGGACGATATTTCTCCGTGGAAACAGTACTCTTGCACAGCTTTAATAACCACTTTCTTGGCATCTTCAATCTCATGAACTTACAAAGGACTGATTTTCTCTCCAGCACAGTTCTGCAACGTTTTCCCTTGCTTTCTCTTGGCAACAATGTTGCGAAGGCGAGTTTTGAAACGAACATCCATGCCACGAACCTTAGCAAGGAAAACCATGATGAGAACCTCTCAAATATCTTCACGATGTCACGGCTTGGCAAATTTGTAAGACTTGCAAAGGAAGTCTTGACTTCTTCGACGTCTTCATCCTTAATCTCTTGGTTGATAGCGGTGGGTATGGTCGGCCAACTTTGTTGGTTCTCCCAGAGGAAAGCCGAGCCTCTTTTCCAGCGATTACTTGAAGCGAAGGCTTCAGCTGGAAGACCTCTAGAAGCATCGTCTGCCGGGTCAGCTTTCGTACCGACATACCTCCATTGCGACGACGATGACTGTTCACGTATAGCGGAGACTCAATTAGCAACGAACGTCTTGTGTCTAGTCTCTTCGTTGGCGACATAGCGTAGCACGCAAGTGCTGTCCGTCCAGAATACTGAATCGCTAATAGCAAAGTCTATCTCCTTCCGAATGATCCTGTCAAGTCTGGTAGAAAGGACGGCGGCAGACAGTTCCATCCTTGGGATTGTCATGGGCTTCAAAGGAGACAGGCGTGATTTCCCAATTACGAAAGAGCAATGTACTTTCTGACGAGTGTTCACGAGCCGGAGATAGGAAACTGCGCCGTAGGCCACCTGAGAGGCGTCCGAAAAGTGATGAAGTTGACATGATGTGATAGGACCAAAGTTCTGTGGTTTGAAGCACCTCTCGATGTGAAACTGCTCCAACTTGGGAGGTTCTTTCAACCAACTTTCCCTTGCTCAGGTCCTCCTCTGGGATCTTGTCGTCCCAATCGAGTTTCTTCCGACAGAGGTCTTGCAAAAGCATCTTGGCGGGGAGGATGAAAGGGGCTATGAAGCCAAGTGGATCGTAGATCGAGCTTACGACAGAAATAATACCTCGTCTTGTGGGCGGTCTGTCTTTGACAACGATTTTAAAGCCAAAGGTATCTGATGTTACGCACCATTGCACTCCTAAAGGGGGTGATCAAGATCCAAATTCTTTACAGATGTCGCCCGTTCAGACTCAGGGATCGTTTCGATGACTTGACGCGAGTTTGATAGCCACTTGGTTAACCGGAAACCTCCCATGTTCAGAAGCTGTGAAAGTTCGGTCACTAGGTGAATAGCCATTTCTTCTGACTCCACAGATTTCAAGCAGTCGTCTACATAGGAATTGCGCTCTACGGTTTCTACGGCTTCGGGGCTGAAACGGGCTTTGTTATCGGATGCGGTACGTTTTAGAGCAAAATTGGCACAGCTGGGAGAGGTTACTCCGCCGAACAGATGCACAGTCATCATGAGTTCCTCTGGTTCCAGGTCCATGTTACCATCCGGCCACCAAAGGAAACGTAATGCATTGCAGTCATCGGGGCTTACACAGACTTGGTGAAACATCGCCTCGACATCCGACATGAAGGCCTCAGGATCTTGACGAAAACGTGTCAATACTCCAACCAGGGAATTTGAGGCCCGGCCCCTGTAAGATCTGGTCGTTGAGGGACTTGCCATGGTATTTAGCGGAGCAGTCGAAAACCACTCGCACCTTGCCTGGTTTTGCAGGATGACAGACAGCGTGGTGAGGGAGATACCATGTCTTGCCATGGACTTCAGCTGCGGGTGCTTTCGCTACATATCCTTTATCCAGAAGATCTGCGATGCAGTCCTTGTGCTTTGACTTAAGCTCTGGATCTCTCAATAGGCGTCTTTTCAGCAGCTTGAGTCTATGTTCGGCCACCGACCTGTTGTTCTCCAGGAGGGGTGGATCGCTTTTCCAGGGCAAGGCGACCTGATAATGACTGTCCTTTAGCTCTATCGAGTAGCTCATGATCTCTAAGGCTCGCTTATCATAGGCTGACATTGATGTAGCTTCACCGTATGCAGAGTCGTTGAATTCCATGTTGCAATAGTTCTTAAATTGTTCGTTGAGCTGCAGGTCAGTCTCGATGAAGTTGGTAGTGTAAGCATCAGTACGCGTCGACCTACCGAGCGAACCATTAACCACCCAACATAGGGGCCGCCACACTGGCTTCGAATGACCTCCTTAGGTTCAAGAATCTCTGGTGCATTGCTTCCAACCAGTAGGCCAATACCTGCATCTATCTTAGGTATCTCCACCCTAGCAAGGTAGTCCCATCTTGCAATATCCTGTTGATCGGCAACGTTCTCCATGGTAACGAATAGTTTTGGTCTGGTAAATACGACGGGTAGTTCGACGAGATTGTCCTCATCCAGGTCCAGAACGTCTAGGCTAACGACATGAGCATGTGTTGTACTATTTTCTTTCTCCATGGTTGTTAACGATAACGTTGTCTTGGTTCCAAACAAACCGAGCTGCTTAGCTAATTTCTCTGAGCAGAACGACGCATTGGAGCCACTGTCCAAGAAAGCATAGGTTTGAACTACCTAACCGCATCCCTTCGCTTTAAACCTGACGGGAACGATAGCGAGTCCGGTAACGGAATCTTTGTCTCGATCTTCGCCGAGTCTTCTTTCGTTTCTTCCCCGAACAAATCCATTGAGGGCGTCTTGATTCTTCACTTGGCTTGAACGCTGTTCTGCGCTGGCACTATAGTTTCCATTGCCAACGGTAGGAGGCTGTCTGTCACTCCTGGGATGTAGAAAGGAGGAGTGTTCTGTGTTCATGTCACAACCACTAACACGACAGAAGCTTTCCTTTGGACAGAACCTGGATGGGTGACCGGGAACGAGGCAGTTGTCACAAACTTGCTTAGAGCGAACGAACTTAAACCTCTCGCTGAAGGACATCTTCTTGAATTCATCGCATTGCGACAGCCAATGGTTCTAGCTGCACAAAGGGCATTTCGGAGTTTCTCTCTTTGGTGTCGAATTACGCACATTTCCATTGGTTTGTTGCTGTTGGATTGCGTTCGCAACGAAAGATGTCTTTTGACTTCGGCTGCTCTTGGTTCTCCGGGAAGGGTCTTTAGTAACACTCCCAAATATAGCATGTGTAGCAGCAGGAGCTCTTGATGTGACGAAATCATTTAAGTCTCCGATTGTGATCTCCCGTTGTTCGGCCTCTGTAATCTTGTCCTCCACGTCACGCCACTTCAGCCTAAGACCATACGGCAGCCTGCTTACTATCATTCTGAGGGTATCGGGGTTTTCTACTCTACTGAGGTAGCCAATTTCCTTGAGAGTATTGCTGCATCCAGTTAGCAGGATCGAAAATCGTCGAAGGGCAGACCCATCCTCCGCTTTTATAGGTGGTCCCTTAGTAAGCTTCTCAACGTAGGCGGTGGCTATACGATAGCTCTGACCATATCGTTTCTTTAGTAGACTTCGTGCCTCTCGATATCCTTCTTCCGCCTCCATTGACAGGCAGCTCGACACCAATTCTTGAACCTCGCCGGATGTATATTGCACCAGGTAATACAGTCTGGCGCTCTCACTAGTTGTCTTGCTTTCTATCAGGTTTTCAAACGCCCGAATAAATCCCCAGTACTCGATTGGATCTCCTCCGAATGTCGGCACCTCGGGTTGAGGCAGTGTCAATGCCAGTGTACTCTCTTGTTGTCTCTGTAGTAGCTGTTGCATGGTGCTATTTTGGTGGCATTGTGTAGCCATGAGCCGTTCGAAAAGAGTTCCTGCTGATGAATGCTCGTTCTCGCAAGTTGACACCTTTTGCGTCATTAACTCCCGGGGTGTGGCACGACTGGCCTCTTGTCGGACTTTGTTTCTTCCTTTGTAGCAGCGAAATTATCTAATCTTGTCGTCTCTTTGCTCTGAACGGGTAATGCCTCGGAACTTTGAAGGGTGAACTTCAATCCATCTTCGGATTGATTTGACAGCGTATGAAGCTTGGGGATTGTGCCCTTTTCAGCCACGAAAGATGCACACGGAGTAAGCGAAGCCCTTTCAGCGCTCTCAGCTGCTTCGGCATATGGCAGTTCTTCAGCTTTAGCCTTTTCGACTTCAGTTTGCAACTCCAAAGCCTTTTTACTCATCTGCAGGCTTCATTCTTCTCTTTGCAGAGCCTCAAATTTAGCTAGACTTGCGGCTTCGGCTTCGAGAATAGCTTTCTTCGCAACAGCTCTTGCCTTGGCAGCTGAAGCTGAGCTGGGACGAGATGAGCCAGAACTGGACGAACCCGTTTTGAAGCGCTGCGAGGTCTTTGATCCTTCGCGCGAACCGGCGTTGATAACAGAGTCTTCGGGACCAGGCTCCTCTCTTACTGTAGGATTGCGTGACCGCGCGACGATCCAACTAGAGACCTCGCGTTCGAAGTCAGACGCAGATAACATGACCAAGTTGTAATACTCCGTAGATTCAGAGATGTCCAGCTCGTCACTGAGCTGTTCGTGTTACGTTAAATGAGCTTCCCTGAACTTCGCGACGTAAGCGTTGAACTCCACCAAATCGTTCTTAACAAGTTCAACATTTTCATCCCATGACATTAACTCCTTGATTCGATTCTCAGACTTGCCCTTGCATCAGGAGCCTGGCCAGACCGGGGTAGACCGGGGCCAAAGCCCGGCCTGAAAGCCGAGGTGAGCCCGGCCACAAGCCAGGCTTTGGCCGGGCTGGCCAAGGGATAAAAAAACCGGGGAAGCCGTGGTCAGGCGGCCAGCCCGGCCTGGCCTGGCCGTGGCAGACCGGGGCCAAAGCCGGGCTTGAAAACCTTGTTGAGCCAGGTCACAGGCCAGACTGGCCAGGCATAAAACACCAAGGCCAGCCTGGCCAGTGACAAAAGTAAGACAACTGTGGCTGCCAAGATCAGCTGAATTTTAATTTAGTCAGCACTCAGACAAATAAAAGTAACCAAGAGATTAATTACTGGCAGGTTAGTAATTTGCCAGGCAAACTGCCCAGACATTACTATTAATAAAATTGAATATACAATGTATAATACAATAATGATATTATAATAAATAGCATTTCGTTCAGAAGGAATAGTGCCCAAGAATCAAAAACTAATAAACTCAAAAAAATTGGTTTGACTTATTTTTTCTGGTATACATGTATTTGCTCTTTTCATTCTTGTAAAACAAGAAGTTAAGTTTTAATTTCTAGGCAGCTATGAAAAGTGTCTTTGAATTTTTTGAATGTTTGTCCCCATGTGACTAAACATATAAAAGGCAAACATGGGGAGCATTAGAATTTAGACACAAACACCCCATACATATAAATTCCATTCAGTTAAAAAACAAGGTTTTACATTGTCTAGCAAACCAATGCAATCAGTAATCGGTTCAACTGACTAAAACATCCAGGAAATTGCAATATTGGTAGATTACAATCTATATTAGTTACTGCACAAAGAACTGCTGACACCATAAACTTTTATGTATATGTGTTATGGAAATACAGAGCCATAAGCTTTTAAGCTTATATTCATTTGAATGTCCAGAGAAAACAAATGCCAACTATTTAGATTGCATTGAAATACTATTTTAAATGTCTTAAACCTACATTTGAACGTTGTGTTCTGTAATTATGAGTCAAGTAATGCAAAAGAAAATGGTATCAACAGAACTTAGTGCCATGTTTAAGCGACTTAGCTTATTAAGAACCAGCATTGGTGACTTGATATTGCTCTGCTGTTTGAGTGTCAGTCTCCCTCAGCTGAAGTCACTGAACAATGTGTTGAATACAGTCAATATCTACAACAAAACATAAATGAATGGTCAAAACCAGCTTATCTGAATGATGCTGCATTTAAAACATGCTTAAAGAGCAATGTTCTTTTAAATTATACTACTCTAACAGTCCACAAGCTGTAAGCTCAAGTTTCATTTGCCCCAGCCATTTCACAATTTAGGAGATCCTTTGAGCATTTAAACAAGGACTCAAATCCTCTGTCCTTCTTAGTTACTTTGAAGAAATGTGCACAAGCCTGGTAGAAAAAAGTATCCAGATTTAAGCTCAAACTTTAATAAAGGACGTCTGTCTGCCTGCTTCAGATCCTCAAACATTTGCAAACATTTAAGCTGCTTAACTCAGAAGCACATGGTCGATCTTTACTTAAAATAATCATTAATTTTGAATCCAATCTTTCAAAATTATCATTTGCCTTCAACTTACCTCAGCCTAAAGGGTAGCTGATCCACATTTTGCCGCTCTGATTCTTCATTCCAAGCTCAAAAGACGCAAACATTTCATGCCACGAACTGAACAAAAAAAATCGCGCCGAAACCGAACAAAAACGATCACTATCTGAGCCCGCAGTGGTCTAGCTGCTGACCGAAACAACCCAATTTGTTTCCAGGCTCCTCAGAAATGTGTTGTGAATTTCAAGATGGCGGTTGCTCTAATGGCCCACGTTATCAACAAACTCCGCTTTCTTTCCTATTTTAAAGCTAACATAATGCAAGAAAAGGATCAAAAATCATTTTTTGACTTATACAGTGGCTCTAAAGAAATTGACTTCTTGGAGAAGTTTGGAATCGGGCCTTTTATTCTGAAAAAGGTGTTATGCATTGTGTCATTGCATTGACCACATCAAAAGTTACACGTGTTGTCTCCCATTGCAAACTTACGCAGACAATCAACAGGTAAACTGCTTTTTTTGAGTACAGGATTTTGATTTATTTATCATTAAATAGTGCCTCATTTTCACAATTTCCAAGCAGAAAAAGAAATATCCTTACAGCATAATTCTTGCTCAATCTGTTCAAAGCTGCGTTTGATTGCTGTTTATACCTCAAGATGCAATGCGTGACTGGACACAATATTTTTAATAGCACTTTTAGTGTAGGAATTTCAAGTTTACCCCACATTCAAGACCGGATTGAAAATTTCTCAGTTCCGGATCTTTTAAGGTGAAGTCTTTTAATATATGACTGGCTGAAGAATCAGTTTTAATTGTAACTTCAAAGACAGTCAAAATGCTCAAAATAAAACATCTAGTGGTGACCTCTAGTAGAGTTTCTTTCATGTCTCGATCTTGTGACGGGATTAGCAAAAACAACCAATAACTTTCACTCCATGAGAAAAATGCTAGGTTTCTCACGACTACTTTTCAATGGCAGAAAATCCAAGAAAGCCTGGCTAACATCTTAGTGGCCAGGAAAGCCGAGTTGTTTTTTTTTTTTTTTTTTTGGCCAAGGTTGCCAAGCAAGTCTGGCCTTGGAACTAACATGGCCGAGAAAGCCGAACTTTTGTGGCCAAGGTTGCCAAGAAAACTTGGCCGTGGCCAGGCTTGCCAGGCTTTACCAGGCCGCATTTTCCCGGTAAGCTTGGCCAAAAACCCGGAAAGCGCGGCCTGGCCAGGCTTTGCCAGGCTGGCCGGGTTTTTGACCGCGCTCCTGATGCAAGATGTATCCTTTCCTGGATCCTCGACTTCTCGTTAGCTCTTGCAATCTTGCAAAGTAGAGCAATTCCCAATTGTCGTCATCGCTCATGTTTGCCATATATAAATCAAATTCGAACGAAAAGTGACTCCGTATAATCACATGGGAAGCGGGGTTGCGTAATAAGAGATAAATCAAGGGAACGCACACGAACAATCAGAGCAAAATTACGATAATCAAACACAGTTTATTCCAACTTGATGTATAAATCGAGGTAATTGATGAGAAGAGCGCGTTAGGTATATGTGTGTGTGTGTGTGTGGTTCGAACTAGGACAAAAACGAAAAGAACCACGTGTAAACAAACTATCATTTACCTGAACATTGTACAATGCAGAAAACAATAATCGGATAACAATTATTACATAAACGAAAAAAGCAACAATAACAAAACGAGAAATATAGCAAGATAAAATAGCGAAGCTACTTATTTTGATTTTTCTTCTAAGGTGATAGAGTTGTAGCAATAAAACGGCTATAAACAAGGTAGCGTAGATCAGAAGTAGCTTATGGCAAATAGACTGAATGAGCTGTCATCTCGAATTACTAGCATCACGCGTGAAGCCCTGGGTAGCTAGACGGGTTACATAACAATCAATAGAGGAAATTACATAATAAATCAAACAGCGACACTAAATCATAAAAAATGTGTTTCAAAACTAACAGCTATTACTTATAAAAACTCTTCAAAATATCGCAACACAGCAAAACCTAGAGGAGGTGTTCCATTCCATCGTATCTACGTGGGTTAGCTTTAAAGAGCCAGTGTCACCCAAAGTACTTTGCGCGCCCAGGTACATTTTTCATATATGAAAAGTACGCCATTTTCTTGATTGTCGTGAAGTCTGATTTGTATTTTCTTCCATCGCTGCCGTTAGCGATCCGAAAGCACTAGTGTGAATTTTGACTTCACATTTAAGTGTCGCCGTATCGATTTCGTTGTATATTTCCGAATTCTGAAGTGTTTTCGCGGTGGAGAAGAGATCTTTAAATTGAATGCCTCGTAGGGTTCAGGAAAGTTGACGCGAAGGCCAAGTCTTCCGGGCTCTACCAAAGTTGTACGGCTGAAGGAGTCCGTGTACCAGTAGCGGAGGGAAAGAAAAACATCTACCGGTTTCAGCAATAGTACTGACGCTGTGTTTGCCGAAATAGTGCTACATTCATTGCCGAATGAAAAAAGAGGGAACGTTAATTTACCACAAAATAACAGTAGCTACGGGCTTGCTCCAAAATAATGCTTATGGTGATGAGCTTGTGCTGTTTTGCCTAATTATTCCTTGTGCTCACTGTCTGTTTATGTTTTATTTTTACAAAAGGTGTAAGTGGCTATTCTGGTTTTGCGTCCATCGACATCGGTCGATGCGATCGATCGCGCAATCAATCGATCGGACTGTAATAGATCCACGTATACGCATTGAATGCAAAGTCAGATCTTGAGTAGTTTTCTCCAGTGACATCTAGGGATGAAGACGTCAATATTCTTGCTACTTGTTTTTGTCTTATTATTTTTATATCGAGTGGAAGTGGCTACTCTGGTTTTACGTCCATCGAGATCGATCGATCGATCAATCGATCGGTTGTTATAAAAGCTCCATGCGCGTTTGACTACAAAGTCAGATCTAGATTTGTTTCCTCCGGTAACATCTAGCGATGAAGATATTACTATTTTCAGAGGCTACTACTATAAATATCAGCTTGCTGAAAGGCCAGTGTGGCAGGGTATAATTTGCGAAACGTCCGGCAAACGCGCCAGCCAAACTTCAAAACAAAAACACAACCGCGCAAAGCACTTTGGATGACACTTTAAAATGTGATTGCTTGATATGTCTTTTGCAAACGCGGAAAGTATGCAATCCTTTACATTAGGGCTAATGACTTAAGCATCAGGGCTCAGTTGTTCAAAGCACGATTAAGCTAACCCAGGATTAGCGTCAACTTTGATTCCAGTTTGATCACTAATCAATAAAGGCTTTCCCAAAATATTTCAGCCAGTCAGTTTTGAATTAGAGTTTTCTTGACCTTAAGCTCTTAAAAGACATTTCAATGAGCAAGATGAAAACCGCGGTTAGCCTTTAATCGTTGATTTTCGTCGACCTTCGAGCAACAGCGCCCTGCTCAAGTTCTCACGCAATAAACGTGAGCCCCATGTACAAGAAACAAGCCTTAAATTAAATCTCATGGGCTTCATATTTAGTTGCAGACAACCTCTCTTGAGCAGCAATTTTAATCTACGATTTCTGTCTCCCCAAAATTGTACACGCTCTAAGAATGGCGAATAATTATTTACTCAAGTTTACTTTTTTTTTTTTGAGCTGAACTGAGTGAAGAGAGAAACGCTTCGTTCGTAAACGGCTTTTTGTATTCTTGCAGTTTTGTTTCTCGGCATGAAAGCCCAATTATGGCTTAATTGTCGCTTCCGTAAAAAGTTTAGACATCTCTTTCCTTTATAGGAACTAAATGAAGTAAAATACGAATTCTACCAACAATCACTGAGGAATTCCAACGCGTTTTTTGTAGCATTTCTCAGCTGAACGGAAGTCTAATGACTTCCCATTCAACTAAATGGATATACAAGTCCGGATCCTACCTCTGAACAAAAAAGGCTGTAGTAATTTAAACAACTTGTGCAATTTCACCTCGGCACTACTACTAGGTTCAGCTAAATTCAGTACGTTCAAATGAACGCTTAATATTTGCTTTTGGTCATTTTCAACTCAACGTAATACTATATAGCATAAACTCAACCTCGATAAACAATGATAGCGGTTAAGTATCTATTCTGGAACATCTTCCGAGGCTCGTTTACTGCAAGAGCCATGTCCCTGGATCAACAACAACAACAATAACATTTTATTTGCTTTCCCAATCACAAATGGTATTGCACATAGAAAAGAGAAAAAAGAAAAAGACAGAGAAAGAAAAAGAAAAAAAATACAAAAGTAAACTAGCGAAATCGATTAATTTACAATTCCTATATCTATTGATCCATTTCGTAATGTAAATGCTTCGTAAATGAAGTAACCTAATTTTCTTCAAATGAAAGCGTCAATGCTATTAAAGAGAAATACAATTTTGTCATGAGCATTCAAAGAAACGAAATCGGAATATTTACTAATAATATCGTCCATTAAAGATTTTCTAATTGCCATCATATCTATTGCAAGATAAGACGAAGTGTACTTTGTTTTCAACTTCATTTGAGCTGCAATGTTAATTGACAAATTCTCTTCTCAGGGAGTTTAGGAGTGGAATGTCTCCCAGTTTCAATTCTTAGGTTATAATTGATCATTTCATAGTTTTCAGTTACTTTGGATCGGTACTGTTTAGTTCTTACTTTATCCCCATTAGCATCAATCATAACTTGGAAATCAGTTTGAAAGTTGGTACTATATTGCATTAGCATACCATACATTGTAAGCATGAAGGATTTTTTCCCAGAGTCTACCAATTGGGTTGCTAATATTTGAAGGCATTGTCCAGCAACGCTTGAGCTCGGAAGCTTTAGTAGGTGAAGCCAAAACTTTATCATATTGGAGAAGACAATTAATTTGAGAGGGAGTCTTCCAGTTTCATTTCGTGCTGCGACGTTTGGTGCTCTTCTTTATAGGCCAAGGTTGGATTCGTAAAACTGTCAGTGAAAACGCCCGATGGGATCTTTCTCCCATTCAGATTGAGGCTGTCATATGCCCCCCATACTTCCGAACTGTATGGAAGAACGGGGGCAAATAAGGCATGAAATAAGAACTTACATTTGGATATAGAGAGTTTTTTAATTCAATATATCTTTTACCTGTTACCGTATGAGGTTCTAATGTGTGTGGGTGAATTTCTAAAGACAAATAACAGCTATTCGGCAAAGCTTTTTGCGATTAATGAGATGGTAGACTACTAGCACGGACTATTAAATGAAGAGGGCAGAATGGCAACAGAAGCGCTCTATACTATCTGAATCCATATAGCGGCAAGAGAAACTACCAAGTGACTGGCAGGAAGGCCTTGTTTTGAAGCTATCAACAAAAGGGAGACGTCACAGATTGCAACAAGAAAGCCCAATGGGCATTTTAACCGGCCGTTCTGACCCTCCCCACCCCTAGGTTTCACAAATGTTAGCGCGATCCTGTATTTATACGAACCGGCGTGACGAAAAGTGTGATTGTGTGACACAATATTTTGACTGTAGCGTTACTGGATGACGTAATGTTTAAACTCTGATGACTCAGCTTATCTTTCTTATCACTTTTATTTCTGCTGAAAAACTCAAATTCACTCAAACGTTGAATGTCGGTATAAATTTGCCCACAACTAAGGATGCTTGCAAAGGGATGACGAAATATCTACTGTTGTGCCTAGACCGTGAACACAAACAGTGAACATAGCGGTAGAATCAAAATATAACGCTTGATAAACACGAGCTCGAACAGATCGTCAGAGTCACGTTAAGGTATATCTCGTGACGTGATGTTTAAATCCGGTTTGCTAACCCGGGAATCCCCATGCAAAGTAAACAAGTTGACTCGGAACGGCTACGTACGAGACTTTACACTTACAAAATTACTTCAAACCCAACCAACACCACACGCAAACCACACGCGTCGCTTGATAATATTCAGTTATTTTCTAACTTAAAGATTCGTAACAGCTACCTTATTAATTGATCTCCTTACTATTGACCGATTCCTTCGTCTTTATGCAATTAAAATTAACTTCTCGCCTCAAATAAACACTCATCTCTCTCCCTTCTCAAGAACTATGATGTATCGATGGTGCAATCCACTAATTGCATCAACACAATATTGCCAATCCCTTCTCTTCCTAAGCCACCGTTCCTTACCGTGCTAATAAGCTGCAAACACAGCTGTCGTTTCTTTCCTCTGCGAAATACAGGATGCCTAATGAGAAAACTTACACTCCACTTCGGAAACCGTCCCCCATAAAACGCCAAAGGAAACTGCCTCTCACGCAGCACAATATTACACCGCTGCCATACAAAACGCAACTTTCAAAGAAAATCACATTCACAGAAGCGTGATATGCTCCTCGCATTCACAAATCCTTCCACTCCCACATTTTTACATCCCTCAAAATGTCAATCCCCATAACAAAACTCCTGCGCTAAAAAAATTTTCACCATAACCACTAACTAAATCAGACGACACAACCAATTTCGCATTCAATCCTATTAGCTGCTTTACTCAGTTGCGCACGCGTTATAAAAAACAAATACTGAAACCCCATACTTAACAACCCTTCGCCGTTCATATCTTAAATACTGTAAATTAAAAGACAAGAACACGCAAAGGTAACATTTAGCAGACTAATAGGCGCATGCGTCTTATATAAGACATTACCGCTCTTGAGTGCCCGTACTACAAGCTTTACAGCATTTTGTTTGTATGTTAAGCCAACTGCCGCAAAAAAAACTGTGTCCATTGTGTCTAAAGTATTCACGTGTCATCTAAACAAGAATTCAACATGCTATCGAAGGAAGCCAAGAGTAAACTTGTCTTGGGCAGAGGTACGAAAGATGGCAAAGGATAGATCTGGATGGAGACGACCTGCTGAGGCCTTATGTGCTCAGTGGCACGAAAAGGAATGATGATGACGAGGAGGATTGCTTCTACGGCTGAGCAGCTTATGTAATGACAGCTTTCAGTATTTCACCGTAACAAATATTGTTTCAACTTTTCAAGTAAATTGTGAAACGAATAATAAATAACTTCCATAGTTAAGTACTGAACTATCCTTTGACTTCACGGTTACTACTCTAATAACAACTATCACGTCCAGTCAATTCCCAACAAGCTTTCATTTAGGACTTGGTTGGTTACCAAACATTTTGGAATTTGCCTGCATTACGTATACGCAAACGTACACACAAAATTAACTCACCTTTTGGCTGATATAAAGCCCAAAGCAAGTAGGATCAGAGTTATCCGTAGCATCACGACAAGACGCTCCGCTATTCTGCACGAAAAGCTTTGCCGAGCAACTGAACTACTTCCAATTTAGTATTTTTAGTTAGAAGACGTGATCACTGAAACGTGTCACCTGAGACTTCTAAAAAAACTTGAGATGTTGCCAAATGCTTGCCAGAAAAGTCTATTTTGTCATTATTTTTTACATGTGAGAGAATCAATTATTGTCTAGCAATGACATAAACCGTCTTTCACGCAAAAAAGGTCAAAGTCTAGAATGTTAACAGTAATAACGCTTCCTTTCATAAAGCTCCGACTTCCTGAAATAATGGGGCTTCGTCGTGGGGTATTTTGCGGTGACATTAGAACAGTAGGCAACTTTTCAAGTATACAAAATGCTTCCAGATCACCTACAAGAACATAACAAGTGATTTTCTTTAAGGAAGGACAAACCAAATTATCCCTATTCAGCCTGAGCTTTTGTTTGTTCCTAAGCCAGGAGGGGCGGGGGGGGGGGGGAGGGGGGCACAAAGTGCCCATCATGATTTTAAAATGGTGGCCATCTTAAGTTGGACCCGCTATCTTGGATTTCCGGCTTTTTGCAAAAACCTTCACTGAAGCATTGGGAAATTCAAACATAACTAAAAATATCATCAAGGGTCATTGTCACTTCAATTTCTAACTGAAGAATGGTTTTAAAAAAACATCAATTATATTAAGTCGTAATTTTTCTTAACAATTGCTTATTTTTCAGCTCTCCAGTAGATGGTTTTAGAGCATTTCCCTTAATTAATTACTCCGGCAAAAGAATTTGAAAAGTTGTAAGGTTGGTCCATCAGTAAACCTTACTTTAAGGTTTCACAGATATAACGGGGAGATGTTTTGCTAGTTTCTTAGTATTCTTTCAAGTCCCAAAAGTGAAATGAGAAATGCAACCAACAGGGACCGCGGAGTGGGTGGGCTGGGGCGGAGGGAGACGGGGCTATGGTGCCGCAAAACAATAATTTTTCCCAGTTAAGTCATTTTCATATTAACTTTTAAACAGGCTCTCGTCAACTCTCATAGACTCTTTTCTGCTCTCAAAAAGTCTGAACTTTTGTTGACTCTCGTTCTTGTCTGGCCCGGGCACTTATGACTGCTGTCAGTATCTAGATGGGATTATCGACAACAATCTGCTTTAAAAACGGTTGAAAATCGGTTGTTCTTGTCATTAGTTACTGACTTTAGGGAAATATATATATTTTATGACACTCACCACAGCTGCTCCATTTGCCTCATTCCATAACGACAACATATTGTACAGTTTGTTTGAGTTTGAGATCCGAATGAATGATAAATAACTTCCGTAGTTAAGTACTGAACTATCCTTTGACTTAACGGTTACTACTCTAATGACAACTATCACGTCCAGTCAATTCCCAACAAGCTTTCATTTAGGACTTGGTTGGTTACCAAACATTTTGGAATTTGCCTGCATTACGTATACGCAAACGTACACACAAAATTAACTCACCTTTTGGCTGATATAAAGCCCAAAGCAAGTAGGATCAGAGTTATCCGTAGCATCATGACAAGACGCTCCACTATTCTGCACGAAAAGCTTGCCGAGCAACTGAACTACTTCCGATTTAGTAGTTTTAGTTAGAAGACGTGATCACTGAAACGTGTCACCTGAGACTTCTAAAACAACTTGAGATGTTGCCAAATGCTTGTCAGAAAAGTCTATTTTGTCATTATTTTTTACGTGTGAGAGAATCAATTATTGTCTAGCAATGACATAAACCGTCTTTCACGCAAGAAAGGTCAAAGTCTAGAATGTTAACAATAATAACGCTTCCTTTCATAACGCTCCGACTTCCTGAAATAATGGGGCTTCGTCGTGGGGTATTTTGCGGTGACATTAGAACTAGGCAACTTTTCAAGTATACAAAACGCTTCCAGATCTTCTACAAGAAGATATCAAGTGATTTTCTTTAAGGAAGGACAAACCAAATTATCCCTATTCAGCCTGAGCTTTTGTTTGTTCCTAAGCCAGGAGGGGCGGGGGGGGGGGAGGGGGGCACAAAGTGCCCATCGTGATTCTAAAATGGTGGCCATCTTAAGTTGGACCCGCTATCTTGGATTTCCGGCTTTTTGCAAAAACCTTCACTGAAGCATTGGGAAATTCAAACATAACTAAAAATATCATCAAGGGTCATTGTCACTTCAATTTCTAACTGAAGAATGGTTTTAAAAAAACATCAATTAAGTCGTAATTTTTCTTAACAATTGCTTATTTTTCAGCTCTCCAGTAGATGGTTTTAGGACATTTCCCTTAATTAATGACTCCGGCAAAAGAATTTGAAAAGTTGTAAGTTGGTCCACCGCGCGGGATACCTCTGAAAGTGTGTGTACAGATGAAAGAAAAGATAAAAGCGCTCCATATTATTTTGGCACTATCCTGTCTATTCCTATTCCGACTTAAGATTAAAAGAATACACAGAAAGAACACTCTACTAAATCGCGATGTTAGACATTCAGCTTCCAGGTATGTGCTACCCAAGGAAAACAGAATAAACTAAAGCCCGATGTGTGACACTCCGCTTCCAGGGGTATGTAAAATGTATGGAAAATTTTAGGAAGTAAACCACTCTTCATCTTTTGTACACGCATTACAAAGGTAATGGCATAAACTCCTGCAGAGAAACCTGTCAATTTGCCTTAGCCGCAACCCTTTTTTTTTTAAGTAATGGACGCGCCGCACAGTAAGTCTGAAGGCTGATTTTCAATGTTATTAAACACAACTCTCGATCCATTTTTCGGCTCTCGATTTTTATTGTAAGTAACACATTTGTTGAGAATGTTTAAGAGAAGAAAACGTTCGGGAAATGTGAAGAGAAAAATGACTGAGACTAGAAAGATGTGAAAAAATGTCGACGTTTTTCGAGTTCTAAGGAATAGCAATATAAGGAATAGCAATTTTCTTCAATTGCAAGACCGTACGCCATTCTCTTCCGACAATTACTTGGGGATCATTTCGGGGTCAGCGTGGAAAAAGCGGGGATCAAGTCGGGGTCTAATTGGGGATCATTTCGCATTGGGGATCATTTCGGCGGCTGTGCATCTCTCTCATGCACGCTTCACAACTAGTAAGTTTATACTCTCGATCTCTTTCGCCTCGTATTTCCTATTCATTCTTGTGCACATTCAATAAGATTATACTCTCGACTTCTTTTTTCCCTTTCTGTCTCATGTACTCCTGTAGACTTAAGATCTCTTTAGCGATGAATTACACCTGTACTGTTGCTGACTCCTGTGTGCACTCAGGGAGTTTATTGTGTCGACATCTATTGGCCCATATCTCTCATATATTCTTCCATACTCAGTAAGTTACCCTTGATCTCCTTCCCTTTTACCTTTAGAAGATTGCTGTGTTTGTCACGCACTCAGTCAGTTTACAATTTCGGTCACTTTTGCCCCTTATCTCTCTTGTGCTCTTCCCAACACATCAAGCAAGTTGACACGCTTGACATCTTTTGCCTCTGACCTGTAATTCTCTCTTGTCGAGTCTTGTGCATGCCAAATGAGCTCACTTTCTGATCTCTATTTTTTCTTTGGTAACTTATGCGTTGTTGTATACTCTCTTGCACACCTGATAGTTTTCTTCTCTAGATCTCTTTTAGCTCCTCGCCTCTCATAAATTCTTGCGGAACCATTTGCACACTCCGTTGGTCTACCTCTTCTATTACGTTCTTGCCGACTCTTAGTGTGTTTATACTCTTGAAAGAATTTCCTTCCGATTTCTCATGCACTGCCGTTTCTTGGAAGAATCGTACACATTATCAAAGACTTTTGTGCTCACAGTAAGATTACACTCTCCATCTCACTTGCAGTCCCTACCTCTCATTCATTCCGACCGCTTCTTGTGTGCAATCAGTAAGTCTACACTATTATTACACTCTCGATATCTTTTCCACTTTTGTCTATCACACATTCTTTGCGACTCTAGTACGCACTTAATTTTAAACACTTTTAAACTCTTGGAATATTTTGTTTCTAGTCTCTCGTACATTTGTTTACGTTCTCTAGACATTTTACCATGTATTTTCTATACATTTGTGTCGACCCTTGTGCGCACTCCTATAAGAGGTTAGACCTCAATCTCTTTCACTATTTTATCTCTCATATAATTGAATTGCTGAATCAGTTTGCGCGCTTTTCAAAAAGTGTATACTCTCGTTCCTTTGAGCGACTTTGAGTCCAGTCCATTTGAATCGAGTCTTCCAGAGCTTTCCTATTTGTTTTCACCTTTTAAATGGCGAATTTTGATCCGCATAGTCTCCAAAACCTCCTTAAAAATTGTTGCGTACAACAATCTGTCGGGCCACCATCTTTCAAAGGGTCCCCCAAAACCTCCAATTAACCGTGATGAAGGCATTACAATAATCTAGTTTTGTCCCCAAGAAAACCACGGTGAAAATATAAGCCCTCTTCCGTCCCCACCCCCATAGGATATCATTAAGCACCCAATCAATTAATCATCGTGGCAAACTACTACGACCAGAAAGTTGTAGATGACTAAAGGACAGTGCCTTACAGGCCCGTCTTAATTATATGTATTTCAACCAATCATAAGCAGTCTATTTTTCAATAAGAAGGCTGCAAGGATCCAAGCAGGGCACAGTTAGTTCCTGTGCAGGTGTGCGTCACCTTAGTAGAGAGTTTAAGCAATGACGACGGCAACGCAAAGGAGAACGTGTTGAAATTTTGTTTTTCGGTCCTTTTATCTTACTTCACGATTATTTCAACTCGTTTAACTTGTATAATGTGGCCAAACTATCCGGGAGCTGAATTCGTAGGGACGGCGCTCAAGTTCAGTTAGGGAAAGCAAAATTCACCGTCGTGTGCTTCCGTTCTACCTAAAACCTTAAAACTAGTCAATTCACGTTGTTGTTTTGCAGACGACGGCAAAGAAATGTACCAGCGTATATAACGCACGTGCAGAGTCATTGTTTTGCTCATCAACGCTTATTGTTTTTAGATGTTCTCGTTGCCGTCGCCGTCATGATTGCTTAAACACCCTAGTTGTATGGTAAGGGTGAGGGTGGGGCGAAAAAGCTTCTGTTTCTTAAGGCGGATCTAGCTATGAAGGACATGCAAAACTTCACATTGATTTGATGGGATTATTTTATTTTAAATTTGCAATTTCAAAAACTATTACTGAGCATGTTATCGTTAACAGAGCTTCAGCGTCCCCCATTTTCCCATTTTAGGTCTCAACCTGTATTGAGCTCTTTTCTAAATAAAGGCTAAAAAGTGACTGATTATTAATAACACTCAACCAACGCTTAGTTTTTATGATTTCGCCAGTTATCTGGTAAGGTGCCGTTCTAAGGAAAAAAGAGAAGGGTTTGTTTGTGAGAATTAGTGATTGTGTCCTGGCTCCGTAGACATCATGGCAGCTGGAAATCCCAACAGTTTTAGGATTTATTTGCGGCCTGCAAATAACAGTTGGTCATTTGACAATGGCCGACGAAAACTTACTAATCCCGATAAAATTCGCACTGGGGTCGGATATAATGTCCGGACAGTCAGATTACTTTAACACCGAAGTCTATGCTAAAAATCAAAAAGTACACACACGTAAATTGCTATGCAAACACTGAGACTACTACCGTGAACTGTCGCGCTGACACTAATTCAAAGAAAAAACTAACATCACCGCCCAAACTTAACTGAAAAAATCTAATTAAACAAATTCTCAGTTTGTCCGATCAAAAACATGGTGATTTGGTCGGACAAACATCCTCTACATTTGTAATGAATGGTTCGATTCATTAATTGGCTAATCTGCCTGAAAACGCGCACAGTAGCGGTTATTCAAACTAATGCACCTTTCCCCACACAAAAGGACTTACACTAAGTTACATAATGTATTTTTGGCGCAAAACGCACCGTTATCTGAATTTCGATCTTGGTGTTCACACATTATTGAAAATCACTGTAAAAGTCAATTTAGCATGCGTATTGTGCTACAAAGTCCTCCAAGATCAGTTTATCCTTGTTATTTGCAGGACTTTTAGGCCACAGTTTAACAAACGATGTCTTGTCCAGATCGTACCGACCTCCCTTGTCCCGACCCATAAAGAGGTACTCTTCGTTTTCCTTCAGGTCTGGGCTCTGACAGGCTCCCCGCTTCCAAAGCTCGATTTTTTGTCTAACTTTCAAGTCTTTGTTGCCTTGCTGAATAATCTGCACAACTTCCACCACGTAAGCGAGCATGGTGTTCTGTTCGTCGATCAGCAGAACTCTTCCTTTTATAACTGTCATGACAATAGATACGAAAATAAATGCCATTCCTTTGACGAAAAGAGTGACCCTTAAGTCACAAAATTTCCGCAGTGGTAGGTATTGAGGGTGGATTAATATACTTGTCTTTTTGATTTTGAAATAAACAAATGTATTCAATTAATAATAATAATAATAATAATAATAATAATAATAATAATAAGCAGAAGAAGAAGAAGAAGAAGAACAATAACAACAACAACAACAACAACAACAACAGCAAATGCAAAAACAAGAACAAGAACAAGCGCAAAAACAATAACAATAACACGAAGTAATAAAAGTAATGGACTAATATTTGCTGGTTAAAAAACTGACGTGTGTGGTCGCTTGCTCCTGTGTCATAAACTCTGGTCAGAACTACTCTTAGGAATTACAACCACATGAACAAAAGTAATTAACCTTCACTGCTAGTGATAGTGAGTCTACTTTTGAAACTGTACAGTTAAATATAATCAACAAAGGTAATTACATACAGTGTCAATTTTCATTTCGAAATAAAACATACTCAGGGCACATTTTGGTTTTTTACTGTTTATGTTGTGTTTTTTTAGGAATTTCTGTCTGTGTTTTGCAGATAAGTTAATATACTGATAAAATTGTCCAGTTTCCCATATTACCATCTCTGTTTAGGGAGGTCGCATGCGCAACCTTTCTCTTGATGTTGTGCTTCCTTTTAATCCTTGGTTATGGCGCTTCCACCCTTTCCCTAATTTTTGTACTTTGCTTTATGAATCTCTGCTGATAGATCTGGTCTTAGGTTTGGCTTATTTGTAAATATTTCTATTATGGTTTTAGCCTTACCGTAATGATAATCAGCACATGCTATGTTAATAAGCTTGGCAATGTTACCAATGGGGGGATCCGCCTGGGTACATTCGTCTAAAAAGGAGAAGACAACGTGAATTTAAAAACATGAGTGACCAATGCAAGAAATAAAGGGGTGGATCAAATATTATAACTTTTGGTTAACTAGGAGTGTGTAGAATACCGATGGGTGTGGATTAAATACAAAATGCAAGCTGTTACTGTGCCTTTCAACTTGAAACAAACGTTAAATGGACGTTACATGTTGATTGATTGATTGATTGAATGATTGATTGATTGATTGATTGATTGATTGATTGATTGATTGATTGATTGATTGATTGATTGATTGATTGATTGATTAATTGCTTGCTTGCTTGCTTGCTTACTTGCTTGCTTGCTTGATTGATTGATTGATTGATTGATTGATTGATTGATTGATTGATTGATTGATTGATTGATTGATTGATTGATTGATTGATTTCTTTATTTTTTGAATCTGTAAAACTGCGTTGCGTTTCAGTAAGAGATCTCGTAATTCAGAAGTTTGGAATTCAAGCACTCAGACGAACAATCGTAGTGTTTACTCGGCGTTCGTATATCTATGTACACACAAATATAATTTAGTCATTTAAAGAGTTTTGGGCATAAATTATGAAGTCTTTATTTGAGAGATTACGATTTTTCTGCTTTACCTTGGCTGCACTTGCAGGATTTAGAATCAACGTCGCAAACTCCCAAACTTAACGGGCTGTGCTTGTCGGGTCCGTAAAATACGCTGCACGACTCATCTGCAGTGAAAAAATAATAAATAGAAATTTATAACGCTACCAGAAATTTGAGAGCTTAGCAACTCGTTTGTAGATGGTATTTGGTGTCACAGTTTTTGCACATTGTTTTAAGCCCAGTTATTCTCTCTGCGCGAAATTTCCGCTTCGAGTACTCCAACTGACTGGTGTCAAAGACGTGGTCACGCTGCGGGCCTAAGTAACAGGCACCCCATCCTCTTTAGGCACTCATCAAAGGCACAAGATGCTCATAACAGGTGCATCAGAGACAACATTTCACAAGACAAGCCCGTTAGTATAGCCAGGGTTTGAAAAGGCATCCTTTGCCACCATTAACACTTCAAAGGTGGGCATTAAAAGTGGTTTGCGCACACTCATTAATGTCGCTTAACGTTTTACAATTTAAATGATTTCAAGTAACAGTACTGTAACAATACAATGTTAAAAAGACTAGAATATGGATCCATTTCCAGCTTTCCACAAATGCATTGCACTTGCATCACAAGGTAGTATAGGTTCGAATCTCGCTGACGCTGATTTCATCATCATCATCATTATTTAATTATTTTTGCCTGCTTTCTATGCCAATGCCCTTTAAAGTTGCGAACAAAACTGGAACGGTCTTTTACTTATAACATTTAAATTCAGTTCATTGTAGTAATATAGTTACTCAGTCTGACCTGGTTCATAGTAGTCGTAGACGTTCACAGGAACCGCTTGCACCACACCCACGTAATATTCCCGGTTAAATTTAATATCAACACAAAGATTGCGGTCACTTGGAATCTGCGAAAGATAAATTGAGAAGAGATTTGTACAGAGCAGAATATTTTAACAGTAATTGCAGCGTAAAATAACATTACAGTTATATTAATATTTCAGGAGAATTGGCTCCTACCTCACTGAAGTAGATAACCAGTGATCTGTCAGACTCCTCCACCTTGTTCAGTTCGGGGATAGTTTCTTCCATCTGTCAATACAAGTAATCAAAAGCATACAATTGGATTTTTACAAAAAACAAAAACACCAATAAGAAGAACAACAGTCGCATATGTACACAGCATAATATCGATAATGAAACAGCCTCGAAGCAGCTGAACGACAACAATTAAAACAGCACGCGTATATTTTGTAAAATACAACAACGCCAAAACTAAACAGCATAGACGATATTAACGACACAACAATTGGCATGGTTTAGTATATAAAATCTGTTCAAGAGATCCTCCAAGACAGACTAATGGTACACCCCTGGGTCCAAAAAGCATGCGACAATCTGCCCGCGGTTCTGCTTTGTTTTGTTTGTTTGATTTTCAATTAACAGTAAAAAAAAACAACAGCAATAATAGCACATGTGGACTAATATCAATAGCATCAAACAGAAGGACAACAGCATTCTTTGGAGTAAAAAAGAAGACCAAAGCCCCGGCTAAACCATCTAACGTTTTCGTCCAACATGGTGTTTGTCGACAAAATGTTCCGTGGCTAAACGGGCAAACTTTCTTTGACTAAACATCGGACAATAAAAAACCATTATTTTAAATGCAAGGGGAGAGAGGCGGCTAACAATACAACGACGAAATGTTTGATTGCTTAGCCGGGGCTTAAGGCATCTTCTTACTAACCTTTTCCACAGATTTTTGATCTGGTTTGAACCCAGTTAATATGCCAATATCCATGATAGCCATACCTGTATTCCCTCTTCCCATGTACCTAAGAAAGTCGTAAAGAAGAGTGACCGATTTAAATCTCACAAGGGGCCAAGAAATTTAACAATGTTCCGAAAGTATTCCGTAATTGTCGTAACGAAGTCATTATCTGAAAGCTACTCAGCTCGCTATGAGTGTGCCTGTACGACGCAAGCTACGACTCATGATCAGATGTAGTGTACATAGAATTAAACCATGTAAACAGTGTTGAACTAAAAAGAGCTTACAGATGAAATAATCTCTAAGCTAAAGTGGGTTGCCTGTGGTTGGTAGTCCCTTACCGAGTGCAGGCTTTCAAATGAATGCTTTTGACTGGCTGGTGCTTCTGTGGTTTCTTTGGCTTCTTTGGCTTCTTTGGCTTCTTTGGCTTCTTGGGCTTCTTCTGACACCTTTTCTTGTGCTTGTTCTTTCCCTTGCATCCCTTTTTACCTCTTTTTTTCTTGTTGTCTTTTTTCACCACTGGCTTTTCATCATCGTCATCATCAGGTTCATCTTCTTGCACAGGACCAAACAGCTCACCAGGATTTGGTTCTTTGATTTCCTTGACTTTTGTCGTCACGTTAAATTTACAGATTTCACCGCGGGAAGTTGGAAGATTATAACGGACTTCCACCTTAAATTTGAAAGAAAAAATAATAATAATAATAACATAAAAAAATTAAGTGCCGACGTTTGGGCACTGCAAGAGTCGCTCTGCACAGCACAGAAAGATACCACAAAATACTTAGAATCCCAAAGAGTGGAAAATTTCTTTAATGAAGAAAATCCGTTGAGTGGGGAATAAAAAAACAGAAATTTAGGGTTAACAGCCCTAAACATTGTGCTCGATCTATAGCCATGTTCACAGAACTGGCGATCGCAACTAGCTGTGATGACCTATGCCAGGTGATTTTAGGGGTAACCTTATAAGCTGGACTCAGATTGATGGTTGATAGTGGGGATCCTTGTCCCTGTTGCATCTTGCACCTATGGATATCCCTTCCCTTGCACCCCTCGTAAATCAATTGACTAGGTCAGGCATTTACAAATTCCCCTGTGAAAGTGACATTTAACAGAAGACTAGTGGTATATTAGGGAAACAAAGAGGACACTGAAAACTGCTTTCTTGACACGGGCAGATAACCCAGTTATAGCACCTTCGGAAATGTCCCATTAGCGACCTTCAGATCGGACTACGAGTACGAGATTAAGTACGAGTACGACGTTTGACTATTGGACTGTTTACAATTCATGGTCAATTTGAGCTCAGAGCTACAGTTTTTTTTTTAAGCCCAGCTAGTTGCCAAAGAAAAGGACTGCAACCGAGGACCTCCGTAACACAAGTTAGTTGCTCCATCTACTCCAAAGTAGTGTCAGAGAAACTTATAACAGTCAGTAAGGAAATTTAAAATGTCCTTACCTCCAGCAAACCAACTCCGGTTCCTCGAGATTCCACAAACAGTTTTCCACCTAGGAAGTTCTTAACCTGTTGACAAAACATCCATAAGGTTTAACATCTTGTTCCTTTAGTCGGTAGATAAATCAATGAGATTCCTTCAGTGCAAAACAACACTTTTAATATCACTCATGTAAATCGCACTTACATCGATTTCTCTCCTTAGCAGCGCGTTTTCTTGGGTGATATGTATCTCTGGTGGCTTCCAGTCGGCCTCCTTTTCAGATGTTAGTTTTACTCTCAAATCGATAGCATTACCTGCTGTGTTCTCGCTATACAAGGCGAGGGCTTGCAGAGCTACAACGGTGTCCTGTTGAAAAGAAGGGCTGTAAGATTAATCTTGCTCTTAAGCCCGATTCAAATGTCCAACGTTTCATTTGCGAAAGTGAAAACAAATGAGCGAATTTGCATTAGATTTGGCACATGAGAATTTCGACATTTGAAACGGGCCTTTGATTGGATACATTGGACTCCTCCTGGCAAGGCAATCCAGGAAAGAAAAAGTACGCGAGAGGGAACCGCAAAGGAAGAAGGGAGTGCCATGGACAAGAGTTTCCGCTTTGCCAGCTTTGTCATCACACTCTCTTTTCCATGCCTGTCACTCTTGTCAGCTCCTAACGGACTTCAGCTACTAAAAATTTGTCTACTAAAGTAAAAATTCACACCAGTTTCATTAAGCCTACATTTGAATGCTAAGTAGCTCTGACGAAGAGAAAAACATTAATCGAGCAACGTTTCTTGTTTCTAGTTAGTTGAGGAAGAGAAATAGAAAAGAACGAAGAGGAAGGTGCGTCAAGTATTCACATTAGCAACTGATCCTCTAACTTTGTTAGGAATGGTTACACTGTAGTTACTCACCTGAGTTGAAACGAATCCCACGCCACCTTGCCTCTGATTGGTCAGATATGTAACAATAGGACCGGCGTAACCAGAGCGACCGAGAATGACCTGAGTCAGCAGTGCATAGCCAGCGGTCTCCACATTCAATGCGTTTCCACCAGCGTTCCAATATCGTGATTTTTTAGCTACGAAAAACAGCACAAAAATGAAGTTATTCGAGACTGAGTTCTTTTTTCAGACTTGTTAGTCCGTGTTATCAATGTTGTTCAATGTGGCGAAGGTGAATAAAAATGAATTAATCCACGTTCCTCAGTATGTAACCTGCAATGCACCCCTGGCAGTAAATTTAGGTTGATAAAGGAAAAAAATCAAAATTGAAACAAGCGTCTAGTGCTAGGAAATACCGTAAATAGAATTGCAAGCGAGTACATTTTATAGAGTAATGAGTTATGACGGCTGTCTTCTAATATAACACAGTGCAAACATTTTTTGAGCCATCAGGAATCTAAGCAACAAATGTTACACATTAGCTACAGCTAATTAGTTTTAGTATAATTTTAATGCTCTCTTCACCGCTACCCGGTGAATATAATATTTAAAGGCGCGGCTGCTAAGCTAAGTTACTTTTTTTCGTGTGTTGTTTGTCAAGTTTTAGCTTGTTTTTTTTTTTCATTATTATTTTTTACTTTTTGATGTTCACATCTAAAAATTATACTAAAACAATTATTTGCCTCATCGCCCAGAATGCTATTGTCTTTTGCGACATGTACTTACAGCGTCCGATTTCAGGACGCGCGGCATAATAATTTGCATGTTCAGAACTAGTCGGCTGTGATTGGTCAGAAGACCTTGCCTTTGGGAATACCTTGGGTCTCTTCGCGATTCCACTGCTGTCAATCAAACGGTTGGAAGTGTGAAGCAAATTTCAAGGTGCGATAAAGTGAACATGAAGTTATGAACATATGAGATTCATATATTTGAACTGCAGAATGAAGAATTAAATGTAAAGAAGATCCTCGCAGTTATTAACGCAACTTATGCAGTTGCGAAAAGAAAGCCTGACAAAATCAGGCTTGCCGGGATTCGAACCCTGACCTCTGCGATACCGGTGCAGCGCTCTAACCAATTGAGCTAACAAGCCAAGCCAATTTAATGACCAGCTCCCAGTTGGCTTGTTAGCTCAATTGGTTAGAGCGCTGCACCGGTATCGCAGAGGTCAGGGTTCGAATCCCGGCAAGCCTGATTTTTTCAGGCTTTCTTTTCGCAACTGCATAAGTTGCGTTAATAACTGCGAGGATCTTCTTTACATTTAATTCTTCATTCCGCAGTTCAAATATATGAATTTCATATATTCATAACTTCATCTTCATCTTTCCCGGGTATATTACGAACCAATTTAATGACCAGCTCCCAGTTGGCTTGTTAGCTCAATTGGTTAGAGCGCTGCACCGGTATCGCAGAGGTCAGGGTTCGAATCCCGGCAAGCCTGATTTTTTCAGGCTTTCTTTTCGCAACTGCATAAGTTGCGTTAATAACTGCGAGGATCTTCTTTACATTTAATAAAGTGAACAATTGGGCCCTAATTAGGCCGCGCTCTCTATTCAAACCTTTTGAATAGAGGGAGATGCGTCAAAGAGTTCGCGAGCAAATTTTATCATTGACTGCCTAAACGTTATCTGAAATAGTTTATGCCAACCAAGTAGTTTTAAAGCGGTTGAGACGAGCGCGAAGCATTACCTGCCCTCCACGTGAGAAGCGCCAAAAATTATTTCTCGCGCTTTGCAGGAATTGTATTGGCAAAAAAAACCGGGCTGTCGCTATGTGTGTTGACTAGCGAGCTTGGAGCGCGAAAGATTAGCCACGCGCGACTTATAAGGGCCAAACATTTGACTCGCGCTTTGCAAAAATAAATTTGGCTTGTTTGTCTTCAGGCCTGTTTGTGTCTAGCAAGCTTCATCGCGCATCACGAATCACTTCAGCGCGAAGAATTAGCCACGCACGACTAGACCGGTGCGCGACAAATTATGACGTGCGTCACTTTATGACTTACTAGCGGATTGCGGTAATTGTAAATTACGCTCGCTCCCTTAGCACCGCTAAACTGAAGTCCTCAGGACTTCAGTTTACCAACCACGGGAATATACTTCTATGCGTGGTCAATATGTGAGAGGTGTTCGTTAAGCTGTTTATGATCGCAGTTATCGTGGAGAGGTGACATCTGCGTAACATACAGCGATCGCGAAAACACGTGTGTGTGTTTTTTTTGTTTTTGTGTTTTTTTTTTTTGCGGAATTCTAGTGTTATCAGTTTGTCACACTTTACTGACTCACACTGCAATACAATGCTTTTTTAAAATTACCATGGCTTGCGCTCTATTGTTTATGGAGGCGGAGTTATGAATTCATTAGAACACTCGCGGGAAGTTTAAAAGCGGTCAAATCAACTCCCGTGGGGGGCTCTGTGGGACGTATTTGCATGTAAGTTCTGTTTTGCGGGAGTTGGTTTCGGAAAAGCTGAAACTGATAATACTTCTAACCGTCAGATTTGCGTGAAAACTCGGCAAGTGATTCTTTAAATGTCAAGCATAAATAGTCATATGAATGCTAACTTGCTTACATCTTATTTCCCGAGATTTTCGATCTAAAAGTGTCGGTCCCATACAGACGGACCGTAAAAATAGCTACATTTGAGGTCGAAAACGATAATGCTTCCCAAACAGCTACACACGTAAAAACAGTCGAATTTGCTTTAACATCCCTTCTACAAAAGCCATATGAATGCTAACTAGTAAACTTAACCGTTTTCCCGTAAAATTAGATCTTCCGAGTGGTGCTGACCGGTTTTGCTGTACTTTCGCTAACGAGCTTTCAAATGTTCGCGCGAGAAAGGGCGTAAAAGTCCCTGATGTGTCGCGGCATTCTGGGCGATGTCAGGCTCGGTAAATATTGGCGAATAAGTGTTAAATAATTAGGACAGTCTAGCAATAGAAACATATAATCATCAAGTGCGTCTCACTGATAAGAGTCATTGGAGGCCGGAACACAATTTACCTTCCTTCCTTTTCTTGAGTTAGTTTAGAATGTACTGCACGAGGCACGCTATACTTCAATACTTGATAGCTATGAGCAGCCAATTGTCACTAACCATTATCATAAATAGCATTTTGCACAAGTCTGTCGTTCGCTTTGAGTTTTTCTTTGCTGTTCACCAGACTAAGCGCATAAGCTGTCAGTGCCATACTGTACGGCCTGTTAAGGTTCTTGTATTGCTGCTCCAGGTAGTTTTTCGCTCGTAGTATGGCAGCGTCTGAATTCTAGAAGCAAGTGACAAGTAATCAAGTAATTTTATTTGTCAAAAACCTCTTGAATACGTAACGAACACCTCCAACTTCTTACGTGATAGGACAGCAAAGCTAATTATTGCACTTTCCCTTCGTTCTTACAATAAAAGCCGAATAAAATATATTTTTCATGTAAGTACGTCATCAGGTTAAAAAACATTGACTTACCACTCCTTTACACTTGCATTCTGCCAGAGTTGATAGAACAAAAGCTGTCATGGCAACGTCTCCTTCAGTGTACACCCCTCCCTGGATAAAACACAAACATGTCGACTCCCAGAGTCAGTTATGGAGACATTTAAGGGGATTCTAACTTTTGAGTCTGTGGATGAAATCCTATGGTGTGACCATTCAAATGAATCTTCGTCGGCAATACTGTCGCATGGTACTATTTGTTTTGTAGGATTTGAAAATTGAAATTTAGGATTTTCCCAAAATTTTTACTTTGGCCACTACCAGGAGTGAAAGGGTTAAGGCAGCTTAATTGTCTATCATCCCAATTGCTTTTCAGTCTTGAATTGAGGGTAACGTTCTATGATGACGATGACGTTACTCACGGTGATTTGGGACATCCACGCCACTCAAAGCTTCTTGTAAAAAAGTGCGTTCCGTGGAACAGTTCGTCTTGTTCCTCATTGGTAATCGAGCGAAAACCTTAACAACCGATTGATCGATAGTCTCGTGCACTTTTTCCCTCAACAACCCCTCAGAGAAAAAGGCAATTGAACTGCTGTTCAATTATCACTCCTAAAGTGTCCAAAGCAAAAAATTCACCAAAAATTCCAAATTGCGTTTCATAAAATCCTAACAAATAAATAGTCCTATGCAAATGTTCTGCCAAAGAGGTTTCATTTGAATGGTAACACGATAGGATTTTGTGAACAGATAAAGAAGTTAGAGTGACAAATCATCTTACCATAACTTGATCTAGGAGTGAAAGGGTTAACAATTAACTAACAATAGAATCATTGGCAACGAGCTTAGTGTAATGTTTCATTTCTTACCACCATCTCCTTATGAATGACCGCGTGAACCTCGGGCAAGGCACCATCTGCGCGTTGGTTCTGTATTAGCCAAGCTACAGACTCACAGATCACTTCCTCGTCAATATTCACCCCAGCAAACTTCTGGGCATGGCAGAATACTCTCATTACAAAGGCGGTTAACCTTAAAGGTTAAAAAAAGAGAAAAGAAAATACAGCGTGCTGTTTCAGTTACGGTGGCTCCTCCTCACAAGACGTTTTGGATCTCCACCGGAACGACTAGAGAGGGTGGGAGATTTCCTAGAATTTTAACAAGTTCGAACCTCCGCGCATTACTGCATTACTTTCCTTTTTATATTTGTTCTGGGATTTATCATGATAAAGGGGTTTATGAATACAAAGCTATTAACTGTTTAAATATGAAAGATGTACTGTCCTTATCTTTTCGTCTTTTTTTCTACATGTTCTAGTTTTAACAGAACCGGCTTCTACAGCAGAATGTGAAACTACTTTATCGCATAAAATTGTCAACTTTCCCAGGCAATTTTCCATCATATCAATGATTTAATACAGCAGCAAGATCGGTGACGTTACAATCACGATAAATGAAATTCGTCGATGTAAAGAAAGTTTTTGAAATTGAGTCTTCGTTAAGTGCAAAACGATTTTTTTTATTTCTTATTTTCGAAGCTATTTATTCAAATATATTTTTTAAATATTTATTCTAATTTTCTTTTAGGGGAGGCGTCATGTGAAGACATTTAAGGATTTAACGATTTGAAGTTTTTTTTATAGCAAGTTAAAGTGTAATACCGATCTTGCGATAACCTACACTATTATCACCACATCATTTTAAACTGAAAAGGAACAACGACAGATCCTAGAAGGGGCTGATTTTCAAGCCATCAATTTGCAAACACAGTGAGTGCAGAGGTAAAGTGTCTTCTCTCATTGACACACGTGATGCTCAATTTCTTTCATTAGCTGTGGACCCCGAGAATGACGTTTAGCTCTTTCTTGTAATTTTGGAAAGCTATAAGCAACCACATAACGCATTTACCAACCATGTACTTCCTGGATATCTATTTCCCCATGCGCTGAACGACTTGTCACTGCGACGATAATTTAGTTCTCTGGCATATCCTGGAAAATAGAATTGTCACACCAGATATCAGTGTTAAAAGCATTTTATCGGACTACTGAACAATTTGAGAAGCGTATTATGCATATTATACATTTTACAATGCATGAATGATGCTTTTTTTGCCAGTTATTTCAAAGGAATTTAAATGAGCTTTTGTGTGAACAAAAAAAACATTATATCAAGTAATTGTATAAGATGAACTTAGACGAATGTTGATGATAACGAAAAACTTTGATTCTAAAAAGCCAGGTTCGCTGTTGATGTAATGGAAAGTTTAAAATAATGTTGACTTGACTTCGGATAACCTAACTGACGTTTAAAAATTGTGTTTCGCAAATTAAGCTAAGAGTGGCAATTGAGAGCAATTTAATCCCTGTGAGTACCTGATTGAATGAAACGATAGGCATTTCCCTCATTGGCACCAGAAAGTTGATTGGTGTTCATTAGATAATCCAAGACGTACACGTTTGGAGCCAGATAAATCATCGTCTGCTCCCCACACCCTGAGGGCATGCGGAAAAACTTCTCCAGACCACCCTCGATAGTAGTGTTGACGACAGGACCAAGAAGGTTTCCTAAACAGAAACATAAAAACATGGATTCTTAGTGAAAACTTTGGAAAAAAACGGGAAAACGCGATGCGTTTAATTCTGTACGCGATGACCAAGAGCCTCAATAGAGATTTACCAAATGCCAGATCTAACACATACATGATAGAGGATCCTGAAGGGGTAAAATGGGAACTGGGATTGACCTGTAATTTCACTGGGAAGTGGGGTTTGAGGCACGGAGACTGGGATTTTGCCAATGGAAAACTGCCACACTGTACTGGGAATAGGATGTTGACAAAATTAGAATTGGGAAAGTGGATTTTGAAAAAAACAACAACAACAAATTGGTCTGGGAAATAGGATCTATACCCCCAATCCCTCCTCCTTCAGGATCCTCATTAGAGAAGCCTAAAAATTCCCATTATGTACTTGTCTTTTTTCAAGATTTCACATCCACATGCTGTCCACTAGACTCTTACTTTTATCCACTGTTTAGGAAACCAGGAATGTCCTTCCCATCTCTTCACGAAAATATGTCCCTCTAACGCTTACGAAAAATTGATGCAGCGAATGTACGAGGGACAGAGAGATTGAAAGAAAAAACACATTGCATTTAAAAAAAGAAGTGACCAAAGCATCACTAGCAGTACTAGTTTAATGTTCTGTTTAAGTCTTCTCGAGTGTTTAGTCCATATGCATCTTACCAGTGACGTAAACCACTGCTCCAACTGATCCAGGAATGGCTTTCTCGGGGAGCTTCAGTTCAATGCTATCCATCTGTCCGTTGGGTCCCACTTGAGCTAAGGTGAACGATACATCATGAAGGATGAGGACTTGAGGACTTGTGTCCTTACAAGAGCATTTTTATTCATTTATTTATTTATTTTCATTTTCGAGCGATCCATAGCAAAAACCTGTAACCACCAGACTTCGCCAACGTTTTACTGAATAAATTAACAAAGAACATCACAACAGCCAGGAAAACATTACTTATTTTTAATTTTTTTTTCCAATTTGAATGAACACATTTAAGGCCAAATGTTTCATTCTAAAAATAAACCCGGCAGTTTCTTGATAAGGTTTAGTCGTAGATGCGACTGTAGACCTCCACTCCAACATTAGTATTATTATTATTATTATTATTATTATTATTATTATTATTATTATTATTATTATTATTATTATTATTATTTCTTTCTATTTGTGTGCTCATAAGTATGTTATAAGTGGTTCAATTTTCGCACGGTTTTATTCATGCAAATTCGGTATGCATCGCGTACATACTTTGACTTTTGAAGGGCGCCTGAGTTGGTTTATTTGCTCTGTTCTCTCCATTCTTAGGTCCATCGTTAAGATTTCCTGAAATGACAATCACAGCATGATGTTTAAAATTGTTTTAAAAGGCATTTGGAAAAACAGATCGTATTCAAAGAAGCGAATGCAAAATTTTAAAGAGTAGTTCCAATTATTTTTATAGTTTCTGTGTTAAAAAATGTAGTTGAACTGTACCGCTTGGATCCAAAATGAAAGACTGTGATTTTCGGTGTTCCTTTCCTTCCGGCTAAAAAAAGTGAAAGGAAAAAGGAATCAGATATGACGAGATGAGAAACTGAACATAGGTAATTTTCATTAATTAGAATTGCGGTTGAATCATATATTTAAAAGGGAAGTTATGAGAAATTTTCATACTCTCGGCGTCTAAACTGGAAAATACAGTGCAGTTAAAGAACGTTTGATGGAATTCAACTACAAACAACAGCATTCAAGTGACTGACTGACCGGGTATCCAAACCTGGCACCGGTCACGAATATTCTTATTTACAGAAGGACGTATACAGCCTGCATCAATTCTGTTGGGAAAGTGGGCACCTTTTTATATCTTTCCTTTATTTTTCTCCCCTTCCCCCTCTTTAATGTTGGATTTGAAGGGAAACATTTAATATTGGAATGGGAGGTGGGGACAGGCAAATAGAAACAGCGACGAATGTATGACTGAATATCAAAAAGCGACCTATAACACCTTTCAAAAATTAAAAATTCTGTTCACAATGAAACCTTCCCGACAGGTTCTGACGAAGGTTGTACGATTAAGGATTTCAAGATAACGTACCACAACAAGGAGCTTCCTTTTAACAGCATCTCCAGCAGAATTCATATACGAGTTACCAATTTTGACTTGGAGAATGGAGGACACTTCAAGTTGGATTTCTCCGATTCTCTTGGGAACAATGGGAACTGCTACAGACCTGGCGTCTTTGGATGGCACGAGAACAACTCCAATAAGCGCGAGTTTTCGATCGGCAGCAATTGAGCAGAAGTCCTTGTCACCCGTTAAATATATTTTTGCCTAATTGATTGAAAACAAAAACGGTAAGTTAAGAAGAAGGTATCCATCGTGGGTTGGGTGTTCACACGTTCACGTCTCCAGGTTATATCCCGACCAATATGAAAATATTTCGATTAACGGAGATTTATAAAACCCAGAACGAAACTCACCCTCATCTCTTCTTCATGGTAATTGAATACGGTTGCCAGTAGAGAGACTTGCTCTCCTCTTTTGACCGAATACGGCATCTTGAGTGAAATAAAGTAGTCCTGGTATCCCACAATCCTAAGCGGTGTAGCTAGTCCCAGTCCTGTTTTGTTGTTAATGGCAACGGCCTGCATGACCCACGTGGTTATAGTGTCAGGTATCGTGACATCCATCTGAACAAGTCCGCCAGCACTGTAAAGGATAAGTGAAATTTATAAACTAGAAGAAATCAGAAATTATAGGAATGTGTTATAAGTTTAAAAGTTTGTTTGCAGCGTTTAGCGTGTGATGTCATGATGTGTTAATTAGTGATGCAGCGTAATAATGTTCAGTGAAATACCGTTATTTCCTAATAACCCTGGAGCCTATTATAGGTCTTACATTTATGTTGCAGAATCAAGTAAAAATTATAATAGATATGTGCAAATGCATGGTGACCAATGTCTGTTCTCCTTGTTGGCAACTACATTTATTTTTGCCAGTGAAACCGAGAGTGATTTTACATGGTGTGCTGCCCCGCTCCCATTTTCTTATTTGTTGCAATATTTAGGACACATTTGACATTGTTATTTTTATTCCTATAGCTGGATCTCATCATTTTTATAGGTGTAGTTGTAGGTGTAAATGTAGATGGTATGGGAATAGGGAATGACGACCACTCTGTACGCAATAAAAACACTCTCCTCTATTCAGTGGTTATAAGTAGATTTATAATAAAGTTTCGATATAACGCGCGCTCTGATTGGTTGAAACAGCGTGTCTTATCAGAGTACAGATGCACGGAGTAGCCCGTGACGCCATTCTGCGCGCGCTGGCAAGCTGAAATCCTTTCTTGCGCGTGCTTGCAAGCTGTGAAAAAAACTTGATTTCTTGCAATTAAAAGCCAGTTTCTTTACAAATGTGAGCAAAGCTTTATTATAAAACAAATAAAAAAGCCAAAACCGTGCTTTGTTCTGTGATAAAGCACTCAAGGAAGTGACGAGAGCACTCAAGAAGTGGGGAGAAGCACTCGCCTGCGGCTCGTGTTCACCCTACACTTCTTTCGTGCTCTCGTCACTTCCTTGCGTGCTTTATCACAGAACAAAGCACGGTTTTGGCTTTTTTATTTGTTAACTAAAACATTTGACTGGCGAGCAGAAGTTTTCGACTTTTCTTTCTAATCCAATGCTTACAGCAAAGTTAATGCGATTTACAAATTACCATGGCCGCTCCTCAACATTTCCTGCTATCAACTTGCTCTTAAATGTTGGTTGAAAATGTTGGTTGAAAAGAACAAAGATCAAGGCCGGTAAAAGGTTAAATCTCAGCTTTCAAGAATGGCAGTAAAAAAGATTGACAAGAGTCCGTTTTCCTACTCTTCTTACCCGACAACTTTTTCATCGTAGATCCAGGTTTCTGGGAAGAAAGATCTGACTTGAGTTTGATCAAGAATTTCTTCATCGCTGGGACCAAAGTCTCCCAAATCCATTCCATTTCGTCCAAGCAAGGCAGTGTCTAATAATCAAATAAAAAACACATATTTACAACTGAGTTGCCCTAATGAGGTGAGAAACGGTGTTCTCGAGCTCACTGGTAATTATGCTCAGTTATATTTCAAGTATAGTTTGAGAATTTACATCTCGCCAAAAAAAGGACATCTTTCGTTCCTATGATAATAGTAATAATAGTAATAATACTTTATTACGACTCCTTCTAACCACCCAGCAGTCAAGAAAGACAAACCTGAATCGTTGAAGCTTCCGTCTTTATCATATGGCCCGTTCGATGCCACGCCTGCTTTCATAGAAATTCCACAGCTCAGCAAAACAATTGTGTACTTATGACTGAGTGGGACGGTTGGTTGGAAAAACATTTGGCTGTCGGTCAGGGCTTCGGACCTCGTTGTCCTCAAGACAAAATAAATATCTTCCCCGATGTAGTGTCCTCCCACTTATTATTAAGTACACAATTCGTTTTCTGATCCCTAAATACAGTGATAAAACTCAGAATTAAGTTACCTTTTATGCCATGCAGACGTCTACAGCACTTCCAAAAGATGACCCTGCATCGTTTGCTTAATTGCTTGTTACTGTCGATAGACAGCTTACCACAGGTGACATTCCCAATGTCTTTAGCCATATCACAACATAACTTATCATCTGTCAAAAAAGTAGCACAACAAAATAAACCCAAAAAATTAAAACTCACAGACTTAATAGACATCAACATGAATAGATGTACTTAGATATAGTCATAAAGGCTAGTGAAATGGAAGAATTCTAACCTCAACTTTTCTATTTCTAGCTGTCGCAATCGTTAAAAGTTTTTACTCATATAAGAAATCAAAACACCCGTTAGTACCTGGGTCAGCATAGTCTGCACTTCTCTTTTTTCGTGAGTTATCTTCACTACACCCATAGTCTGTAAAATAAATAGCCTTAGTCAAACGAATTGAAATAGTATAAATACCAAAGACGAAAACATGGGAAGTGTCTGGCAAAAAATGCATTTGTATTCAGAGAGAAGTTGTCAAAATTGTAGGTCTTTATGAGTGTCCCAAACTGCTTGGATCTCTTTTGAATGGGTTTTCGAGTCTATTGCGGACGGCCAATGTACGGGTGGTAGTTTAGCTGCATTAGTTAACACACCATGCCTGCATGGTATCTATAAAGTATCTTACCCTCTCTTCCATCACTCACGAAGTTGTTAGTCATCAAAACAACGCCAGCGTTCTTTAAATAAACAACAAAACAAATAATCAGCATTCTGTGTTAATAAAATAAGTATGTACACACTTTTAGGTCGCTAAGGTTACTGCCTATTTAATAATTAAAGAAATCAGTTGCAAAACCCCCTAATAAATTTTAAATAGAAATTTCTGAAATAAAACTGGACATCTAGAAGGCTGTTATGAGGTAATTGCTGCATGACAAACCTTTTTTTTTTACTTCTTGTGCACACGGTGTACTTTTAGCCTGTGGTGTATTATTTGGTCTATATGCTGAAGTCTTGCACTGTAAAAATTTCTTTTTTGACAACTAAGTGCCAATATGATTAACATCATTAATATCATCAGAAAATGATTATAACGCTATAGTAGCGATGCATTGCTAATACCAACCTTGAAAATGTCCTTACTGTCCTTGCCTCCGCCCACTCCACAGCCAAGGTCAAGCTCCTCGGCAGTTTTGAAAATCTGTGGGGGAAATGGAACGGCGTTTAAAACGGAGTGGCTGCAACATTAAACACTCACTTCGTAGTCCTTTTAAAAATTGTTGTTGTTGTTAAATATTGCCCGAAAACAAAAACACCGTTTAAATAGCTACAATCAGTGCTATGAAACTCATCAATAACAGATTCGGGCAAATTTTGCAGACGAAGCCTTCAAGCTGGAAAAGACGTCTTCTATCGCAGCCTGCTATACCGTATGACTGAACAAACAAGATCAAGCAAAAACAAAAGTGGAAAAGAGTTTTACTCCAGTAAGAGCACAAAAAAAACCGTTTAAAAAAAGACAGAGCGAGAGTTTCACTTTGCCGTTAACTTTCCTGCACCACCCTTTTTATGGTTTAATTCCGACGAACGTTGAAAAGACAGTTTCCTGGCAAAGTATCGAAGTTTTGCACACCTAATTCCCATATTACTTCGCCAGATGCCATCAAATTTAGCACTAAATCGAAACAAGTAGATTCGGAATCAACTGCAGCGATATAAGGATGGAGGTACATTGCAGTTCGTCAGAATGATTTCGTGACAGACAGTCCCGAAATCAAATTTGTCGTTATGATGGAACTTCTGAACTTCGGATGGAAGTACTTTTTTATTATTTTATGGTTTATATTTCCTTATATTTCTTATATTTCCTAGATCCTGCTAGGTAGAAGAGTTGATGACGGTAAAATAATGTTACGCCTAAAACCGCGCAGAAAATTAGCCTTGCACTTACTCGATCTTTCGTGAGTCTGTTTTCGTTTCTCAGTAGGTAAACACTTTGGTCCACACTCAGGAGCCCCAGTCGTGTCCCTTGAGGAGCCTTTATTCGGAAGGTGTAGGGCTGTCCTGGGCGTTTTTCTACTTCGTTGATCTGGATACGTGATCCATCAGCTTGAACTTTAAATGCATCAGGGAAACTCACCTAAAAAGAATAAGCAGAAAAAAAAGCCTTTATTGTCTCGCTCCCTTGCGATCCTGGCGGGCTGTAACCTTTCCCTTATTGACAACTTTTTAGCATCTCCTTGACAACTTTCTGGTGCTCTCCTTCAAAAGGTAACGAGAAGATGCTAACATCGGGATTCACTAACAGCTGTTAACTTTTATTGCTACTATATAAGTACTTCGGAGGCCACTTCTATTGAAAGTTCTTTTACACTGATTCAGTCTACACCAAGTACTGAATAACTAGATCAGGGCGGACTCGCAATTCAGCGACAGAATGAAGATAATCTTTATTTCAAAATGGTTCTAAAAAAAGCAGCCTAAGACATACTCGTTTAATCGACTTCATGGAAGTTATCCACATTTCCAAAAGCCTTTCCTAACTTTCAGTGAGCATTGTAAACTTTAAGCGTTGCATTTGAACACCAAATTGAAGCTTGTTGCGGCCTTGGTTTCATGCCTTACCCTTGTTGGAAGGGTGTCCTCAATGTTAAGTAAAATACTGTCGGCCACGACTCGTTCATTGTTATCAATGTAATATCCGATCAGACGTGCAGATGGAGACATTTGTGAAGATATCCGGAAGGACCAGCTTTTGAACATCCCGTCAAAGGAGTCGGTAGTGTTGTGAGAGAGAATCCGACCACGGGATACAACCTGGACAATAAAGCAATATAAAATATAGATCGCCAAGGTGCAATTAAAAGGAAGCGTTATAAGGTAAGCAAGAAACAAAATGGTGCAATGATATCAACCTCCAGGACTCCATCTTGATTACTGTTACGTATATTTATTTAAATTCTTAACCTCCGGTTAGTAAATTTTTAGCTTTCTCGCAGGCTCACGGTACCCAGGTTTTCAGGGAATAACCCTGCTTTTTACCCCTTAGGAGAATGATCATTGAGGTTCTGATTGTAGAGTTTGTCTCGGAGAGAAAAATACCAAGAACTTTCAGTGCTGAGATGTAAGTAAACTCCCAGTTATGTTGAACCTTAAATACATACTTCATGACGAACCAGCAAGTTGACTAAAAAAGAACATAATACGTACATTTACACACAGCTAATTTTGAAACTTCTTCAAAACGTGACAATCTGCACAATAATATAATAATTGCAAAAATAACACTACGGTGTACCACTGCTAAAACAAGTTACAAGCTCTTACCGCAAAGGACAGTTTGGCTGCGGCGTCGTTGCGGCTGCGGTAGCTTTCACACTGTATTTTGCGGCCAACCTATGAAGTAACCATTGAGATACAAAATAAAGGTCACGAATCGTTTAAGTCTACAAGTTGTCAAGGCTGACGTTTTCGTTGCTTAATTACATATTTAAATTTTTGGTATTTCCACTATTTTACGTGAATCGATGGCACGCCTAAATGGTCTTGTAAATCCAAAACTATATTTGGGGAACAAGTGCTGCTTCCTGAAAATCTTCGGAGAAACACTAGAAGATTTTCCGATTCTTATAACCAATCAAAACACTGCCCGAAAGCTGGACATCGCATAGAAGTCATGAAAAATATACGTCTACTAAAACTGTGCCGAAACCTACCCGTATGGCCTCCCATAAAACCCTAATCGGTACATAATTGTTCAGCCGGGAGACAGGTGAGGGCGTGGACTGTAAGGGAGGAGGGAAAAGAGGGGCTGGAAAGCGGGTTTCCCGAAGAGGCGGGAAGTGGGAGGAGGGGAAAAATATGCACTATTGCGTAATATTTTGCAAACGAAAAAGAGTAAATAGGAAGGAGCCAACAATCAGGGGGGGGGGAAGCAACTCCCCATACATTCTCTTAAATGAAATCCAAACGATGTTCTCACAACTTGCAAAGCAATCTGTGAGGTTCCAGTCAGCGGATATGCCTCCTACGCGTGCGCAGATGTTGCATGTACCAACGGAACTCGGACGCTGAAGGGAAAAATTATGGCGGCGAAAAGGCGGCGGATTCGGTTTTGACCCTTCGTTTAGGTAATTGACGAATTGATCGTATTTTACACTTTTATCATGTTTTCGTGCATTTTGCTTCTTATGAAGACAAAAGTTTACTCTCGAAGTTTTTTAGTCGCAAAGTAGAACAGTAGCGCTTCGATCAATCCAGTCTGTGCTGATCGACTGTATAGAATCAGATAGAATTTTCTGAAGCTGGGTTAAAAACTGGGATCGGGTTCAAAGTACTGAACTGTGAAATGATCTAGTTAACACATAACTGGATTATTGAAAATAAAAGTCGTATTCTATGCGTAGGTATTGTTTCCATGCATTAGGTTATAGCGGTTTTGATTGAATTTATTTCCATCGATGTTTTACGGCACATTTCCCGTTGCAATTTATTTAGACCACGCTGGAGGAAAACATGCAAACCGAGTACAGCCATAACTGTCTCTTCTCATGCTATCAATTCGTTACAGAATGAGATGTAAAAACAAACATTGACAGTATTTTTATTTATCACATGCATCAGTTCAGCGATAGACAAAGACCAAAATTACGTCGCGGAATACAAGAAATAAAATCCTGAATAGTTCAAGCGCTTTCTCTCGGTGAGAAGTTTATTTACGTTGAATTATCTAATTCTAGCATTCAACTTTGAAACGTTTCTCGCAAACCTTGTCTCCAAGTATAAACAAGCGAAACGTGACTGCCGTACAGCTCGCAGCTGATCCACTCGCCACTGCAACAAACAAGACAGTGCGAAAACAGAAGCGTCTTCATCGATGTCGCTTCCATCGAATATTCTCTTAGACGAAACTGACAGTAAGTTCCATGAGAGATTAGCCGCTCACCGCTTACTTTCCCCCGACAAAATACACATAAATTTTGCAAACTATTTCGAATAAGTTGATCGTCGATCGGAAATATTTATTATGACGAACACCGCTGTCCACGTTTTGACTGGACCGCTTTGCAAGTTGTGAGAACATCGTTTCTCGGTCCCAGGCCTCGCTTCTATCCCCCCCCCCGGCCAACAATAATGGGAAACGAACCTTGATTTAAAGTGTACGAGAAGGTGGAGGCTTAGACCCCCCACCCCCACCCCCTCTGTACCCCATAATTGATAAGTTACCTTTCCTGGTGTGAGCTGGCGGACCATAATCAGAGGACCATTTTCAGCGTTAAATGGCTTCACAATGTAATTGGCAACTGCATTCTGCGAATCTTCTAGTTTGTCATTGTCAGTTTTCACCTATAAACAAACGTGTACAACGTATTACCTTTTTCCTTTCATGAAATTTTAAATTAAAGTGATAGAGTTTTCAAAGTTTGATTCTTAGCTGTTCAGAACGTTTCTTGATGGAACAAGAAAAGCACGATTATTTAACAACAGCAGCAACATCATTTACTTGTACCATAAAACCTGTTCGGATTTGTCGGGACATTTTATCCACCGCTTACATAAGAACTTTATGCTCGTAAACGTTTGAACTGACTTAAACTTTAGGGCTCCGAAAACCGGAAAAAGACCAAGCTTTTTGCGTTTGACCGCTATGAAAATCGAAAATGGCCACAAAGGCAATCAGAGTAAGGAAAGTTTCATAAACTGCGTTTAAGGGACTCTGTAATGGGAAGGGTTTACGTTTAGGGGTGAAAAATGTGGTGAAATTTAAATTAAATTCATTTTCTCGTACACCGAATACTCGGCTAGAACGTCAATAGAGAAAATCAAATGATCTTCCCAAAGGAAAAACAAGAGACAAAGGAAAAACTTGAAAACATCAGGCTGATATTTTCAAGTTCCAATCCATTTCCATCCTATCGATCTGCAGCCAAACACGTTAAGTTATAGTCTCAGAGAACTGGTAGAGTAGTTTTAAAGGAAACGCAACCAGTATTTTTGAGTTTCCTCTGATTAGAATATGTCTTTTAGCTTTTCAAAGTTATCCTAAAACTGGTGACAGTGTCCCTTAAAAAAATGGGTTTTAGGCCATCGAAGTTCGTTCCACTCCCAATCAATATCCTAGACGGTTGTTTAGTTTTAGGTAATGCACAGTTGTTTAGTTTTTCAGCTCCTATTCCAGCGGTGCGTAATGCAGTAAAATTATAAAGGTGGAATATTAAGTTTTTCAGGAGCGTGGAACAAAAAGTCCGCAACGGAAATTGGACCCATGACCTCCCGAACACCGGGAAACTACTCGCAAAAGGCTTATATAATGAAACCTAGTACTTCCCAAAATGAAACCATTGGTAAAAGGCTTGTGCAAGGCTTAGGAAATCCCCGTGGTTTTATTCATACCTGAATGGTGATGGCCTCGCAATTTGAACAGGCATCTACGACAAACTCAGCTTCCCCATTGCCATCTGTTAAGTCCCTAGCATTGGGATCACGGTCAAATCTCTTCAGGTCTCTCATAACGTTGCCTTGCTTTCCTTTTGCTGATATCAGCATGGGCACGTTACTGGCCGGTTGTTTATTGGGGTGGGTGACCACAACCTTGAAAATAAAATCCCAGTACGTATGAGGCACTTTGATATGAATTCAATGAGCATCAACAGAAGGCAATAGATGGCTTTAGGACTTCTCATATGAGTAGATGTCATTCCAGAGGGCACAGATACAGGCCTTGAGTAACAAGCTTTCTTCACGCTCAATATTAATAGCAGAAGTAAAATAGGGTTATCAGCTTCCTGAAGTAATAGCTTCCCTCCAAGGGGTATTTAACATCCCCTCTTACCACCTGCCGTCCACTAAATGCCGACTCCCCCCCCCCCCTCCCTTCCGTCGCACTCCTGACCTTCGCTGATAGATATTAGGTTTCTAAGCTGGAGTAAAGAGAGGACGGAGAGGCACTGATTGTAAAGAGTCTTGCACAGGGAAGGCTTCAACTCTCGATTTATAAATCTCCAGCATTACTTTCCAGTGTTATTCATGTCGTAGCAAAATGTTTCTTGAAAGTGTGAAAAGTTTAATATCTTTTTTGCACTGCAAAACGGTCATGGCAAGTGTGAAAATTGTAAAATCGTTTCCGATCTTTGTCTCATAGATAAACGCTGCAACCGCGATTTCCAAAGCAAACTAAAAACTATTGACAAGTATGCAATGAAGGTTATTAAAATATCGCCTTGATTTTAGTTCTCATACCTTCACTACAAAACGCAATCCAGGCTTGAAGTACTTGGGCGTGTTTTTAAACTCAACGAGATAAGGACTTGATGTAAACTGACACGATTTGTCCATGGCGCTTTCTTTGTTTCCAGTCGCTCGCTCAATGATGTCAACATCAACTTGAAGTCTGCTTTTTTCCGGGAACCATAGATCTCCTGGAAGCTCCTTGATGATTTGAATTCGTTCTTGGAGAGTCGTCACACCACTGCTGTGAAGCTTGTTAGGAAAAAATTATATATGAATATATGTAACAAATATGCGGTAATAATGTATGCTGTGCGTGGTGGCTCCAACTTTTTACTATAAGGATGAACTGCTTGATTTTCGCCATTCAAATGAAAGCTCAAGAACGGTACTTAACAGTGTTGTTGTTGTTGTTTTGTTTTGGTTTTGGTTTTGGTTTGTTTGTTTGTTTGTTTGTTTTTTTTTTTGCTTTGTTTTGTTTTGTTGTTTTGTTTTTTTTTGGTCTTTGGTTTTTTTTTAGCGGTGGTTTTCTTTTAAATTTTCTGGTTTCTTATTAAAAGAAACTTACCAAGATGTTATGTCTAGCAAATTTAATAATCTGGCCGTCACGCCCAGCTAGACTCAGATGTGCAACCGCAGTGCCGAGAACTGGCTTTCCATAGGTGTACCTTGAAAGAAAGCAAGACAGATGTAAAAACAATGAAACCATTTTAAATTCGGAAGAAAGAAAAAAGATACGACAAAAAGGCAGTTAGTTAGCTCTACCTTGCCGTTACGTTTATTTTGATCAAGTTATCTGTTTTGAGGATGTAAGGTGGGACCGTGAGTTTTACCGAGAACTTTGGAAGAACTGAAAGAAAATAAAAATTGAACGTGAGAATTGACCAGCGACAAATGAAAACCACAAAAAGCGATCTTACCATATTCCTTCACTTCAAACTGCACAGACGTGTTGTGAATAGCCTTGAAAATGGAAAAAAGTTATCTAAGTTAACTCTATAAAATTTATGGGTTTTCCGCTGGCACATTGAAAGCGTGCTTTTTGCATGGCCGAGCTAAAGTTTTGTCCTAACTTTCGCGCGGTCAAAAAGCCAAAAACACTTCCAACGCGCAGAAAACCATGGAGAAGGTTTCTACGTAGGCTCGGTACAAACCCTGCCTGTTTTAATTGTGAAGCGCCTTAGAGCTTTTGGATAAGGCGCTACAAAAATTATTATAATTATTATTATTAATATTAATATTATTATTATTATTATTATTAATGTTGTTGTAACTTTTGAATCCGTGAAAAATATCACTGTGTGACTATTCAAATAAAGGACTTTTAGATATATCATTTGATTCCTTCCCTATAAGTGCCAAAATTACTTTTTTCCTCAGTTCAGTTATCTTAGCAGTAAACGATTGAGATCATGCACGTACCTGATGGCCGTAGACGGCTGTTATTGTCCAGTTACCCATGAGAATAAAATCTCCTAAATCAAGTCTCCTCGATATGATACCTGGTGAATAAAGCGCAGTATAGACTATTGACTCGAAAACAATAACAACTGGAATTGAACTTTATAAGTGCAAACATGCAAAGATACGCGTTACGAAGTAACTTTCTATAAACCATCGATAATCAGGTCTCTGCTTTAGGAATTCTTCCTTTTCGTGGCTTGGACATAACGGTTTCCGCATGTCATCAAAGTGGTCTGTTTTATGCCCAGATGTCTTTATGCTTTAACTTAAGGGAAAGATAAACACTCGTTAAAAATTAGAATTGTTGTTAATGCATCGAACTACGTTGTTTCATCGTCTTTTTTGACGTTTCAACAAATTTTTAATCATCATGTACAGAAGCGTCAATATAACAAAATTTTTGGTGAGCTGTATCACACCTGTGCTAGTATCTAAGTCCTTCCACTGCTGTACTCTGATTCCCTGAGGATTCTGGGGAAAAGGAAATCAAACAAACTTGTTTATATTTGGCTGGAATGGGAGTTGTACTGCTACTACGACTCTACTTCTAGTGTTCCTACCACACCAATCTCTTTCAGAATGACAGTGATGTTTACTGTGTCATTCAGTCTACCTGTCTAAACCTAATACTTAAAAGTAGGCACAAACACACAAAAAGGAAAACAAGGAAAAGCACTTACCAGGACCACAACAGTTATCTAATTTGAGAGAAGAAAAAAACAGAAAATAAAATGTTAATAGAATTAGCGGAAGCTAGAGTAAGCTAGAGTAGTACAATCATGTGTCTGACAGAAGAGACAAAATTTACTGATACATCTTCCTGACCGATAGTAATAAAATTTGTCACAGTACGCAAAATGGATTTTAATCTCACCTTTCTTCGAGAGGGCTTCATATTAAACTCAAGTGGGAAAACACGGATTTTCACTGCAAAGAACGAGAAGTCTTGTCAGAGTTTAATTACAGACATGGGACATAAACAGGCATCATTTGACAGGGTCGTAACGAGGTATGTGGGATTAGGGATCAAAGGGGTGGGATCAGGGATCAGAAGGATGGGATCGGGGATCAAAAGGATGGGATCAGGGATCAAAGGGGTAGGATCAGGGATCAGAAGGATGGAATCTAAGATCACAGCCCTGGGCTCAGGGATCACAGACCATGGGATCGGGATCAGAAGTTTTTTTAGGGATCAGGGATCAGGCTGTAAGCATATTTGTGGGATCAGGGACGAAAATGGGTCACGCTTTTGGAATCAAGGATCAGAAATTTTGCGTCCAAAAATGGGATCAGCGAAGAAAAAACATACCTCGTTACCACCCTGACTTGAGATGAGAGATGAACTATTTTGTACCCACCCTCACCCCCATCCACTAAATGTAGCGGATGCTTTCTGTATCATTTTGTCAGATGATCCACAAAATAAATTATCCGATAGGATAAAAAATTTTAGTGAAATGCAAGTAAAGACGGCTTGGTTATTTACGTGATTAAGGCATTTAAAAGAAGCAACGGTCATGCCGGTGTCTCTTACCACTTTGTCTGGGAGTGTAGATTGGTTTGTCCGTCTGTATGAACACCATCCCGTCCTTGTAGCTCAAAAGAATCTTAGCTTCCTTGTGAAACTGAAAGTGTGCATCATCAGACTTGGCAACAAGGTAAACGTACTGTTTATCCACCGAACTGGCATCTGGCAGGTCCTCCGGCTCCACCTAGGGATAACGAAAAAGAAAAAGACAAGAGCTAACTCTTTCATTTCCAAAAACGAATCCACTTCCAAGGTAACAGTTTGGTCTAACTAAATGTACATTCCAATTGGGTTCCAAATTCTAGAACGTTCCATGTAATAATACGTATCACGACATATAGTTTGCTTTCTTCTTGAACTTCTTTCTCTACTGATTTGGATTTCCTTCTTACCGCCATTTATTAATAGCTAAGAACATCGCCAAAAAAAGAAAACTTCATTCCCGGCTCAGCCTCAGCTCAAACATTAGACGTTCTTTTGTGACAAAGACTGAGTGTAGGTGATTCGGTTTTAAACATTGACTCTGTGACCATGGAAACGAAAGCTAGTAACCAAAGTGAGAAGCTTCCAAAGGCAATGACCAGTACTTTTATGTGATAATATTTGTGTTTCAATCTAACTTTGTCAGTAACAAAAAAATGGGAATCACTTTCTAATTATTTTGACGGAAAAATGGTAGCATCGCGAAAAATTGTATCCTAAAGGCTTCTTGAGTCAACGGAGTTAATAATAATAATAATAATAATAATAATAATAATAATAATAATAATAATAATAATGGTCTTTAAATTTCGTAAAATAAATCTAGTACATACCCTGTTGCACTTAAGTATAAATTGTGCGTAATAAAAATATAGATAAACTAATCTGTAAGGAGTATAAAAACTTAGCTATCCTATACAAAGTTATGTTTGCATATTAGTCTATTTACAAAGGTAGCCATGAAACGCTTAGTATACACTTTAGGGCGCGCCATCGTCTTTTGTGGAGATTGCATGAACAGTCTTTTTTTGAAGGGATGTATGGACCGAGCGGGTGTTGAGACAAATCTTTTACGTGTGGCGCTAATTTTGCACAGAAGACTATCCATTGGGATCTTACCTTCACTGGAAGAAATATGTTGCTTCCTAAAAAAAAAAGCAAAGCAAGGAGTAAATGAGCTGTTAAAAAATCGCAATCTGCAATACTTTAACATAGCGTAAGTACTCGCGTAACAACAACTGATGATGAACATAAACATTAGGAAGAATTCAACACAAAAGACTTTTGTCGCCTATCTGAAAAATTGCAGCCCATCACTGATAAGACTTGAAAGGCTTTGTTAGGATACCGCATACTGCAGGGAATGTTTTCATAGTCACGTGACCCGTATATTATTAAAAAAAATTGAATTCACCTTGGTTTACTTGTCCCTGTACTTGGGAGAATGTCTTTTGTCTGTGTGGGTAGTCCTGTAGATATAACTTTACAGTCACAGGGTTTCCAGCGTCAAACACTGAAATCGAGACTTGTTCTTTGACCCCAATATGAAGCACATTTGGGGCCATAATGGAAAATCTGGAAAGATGAAAGGAAAGAAATATGTCATAAGCTATAATTTTTATTTTGATTACTTCAACATTTCGGTTAACAAAAGCAAAGAGTTCAACGGCAAATAATTAAGAACAAGAACAACAATTAATTAAATAACAAAGATGCCTAGATAATGAATTAGGTGATCAAAAGAAGAGCAGTAGAAATAACAAAAAAAGGAAAAAGGAAAAAGAGAATTCGCGACAACAGAACCATAAAATCGAAAGGCAGGCCGTCCGTAAAAATTAAAAAAAAAAAGAAAGAAAGAAAAGGAAAGAAAAATTAAAAGAGGAAGGGTTTTTAAAACTGGTCTGAGGTACTCAGAAATACGTTTGAAAGCAGAAAGGCAACCGATTACGGTAATGCTCCAAAACATCACCCGTGATCAAAACTGGAAAAGATCCTAGATTTAATCTTTTGAAGCATTAAAAGAAAAAACAACAGAATAACGTCAAAACACTACTCTCGAGCTTTTGTTCCAATAGCCGCCCCTTAGATTTTCATCTGTCCCTTTCACATGGGACTTTGCCCAACATTAAAATCAGGCCACTAGCCGCAGTCCCTAGCCGGCTAAACTGTATCTTCCGGTTTCATGACAGCGCCCTTATCTCTTTTGGCATCAATTAACTTTCTTAGAATTCGAACTTTCCGTTTATTATTTTTACCCCAACGTTATCTATGATTTCACACATTGACTTTAGATTTCCTTTCAGATTTCTTTGAGATTGTTATTAATAAAAACAAGCCCCCAGATTTGACCCTCTCACATGCATCATTTGGCCCTCACTTGTAAGACTCTGAAGTCATTGATCATGAGATTTTATTAATTAAAAGGTGTTTGGACATTTAAAAGCATACTTTCCAGTGTCACTGTGTTATTGTGCTGATGACTCGACGAGGACTGTTATGATTCATTTGGGCTCGTTCAATTTAGATGTGAATTGTTAATAATTAATTTCTTCCGGTTTCGAAGTACGTGTAGCTTAACCCCGCGAAATGAAGGTCTCCACGTACGAAGCATCCTCTCGGAAAATGTCACGAATGCAACCTTCATAATCATAGATTTTCGTTGAGGGCTTTCCCCGTCAAATTCAAAACGGAATACAACAAGATACTATCATTATCACAGAGAATTTAGGCTGTATATAAACACGACCCAAAACTTGATAAACGGGAGGGAAGAGATCATTAAATTCTAAGCTCACTCAGCCTTGCTATTCTTCTTCGTTGAGGGTTTTGACAATGCTGATACATCAACCAATCATCTTACGAGATTTAGGATTGCAAAACACTAAAAGTTCCTTGCAAGCTGCCCATCTGTACATCATTGGCCAATTAGTTACATTTCACCTTTTGCAATTCTTGTAAATAATGGACCAATATTGGTGCAGTTTAAAGATGTCCAGCATTCTGTAATGTTTCTTTTCTTTCTCACCCCAGGTTTCATCATTGTTGAGTTTGTACAAACAGCTGGCTTTCTCTTCGCCTTCCATTGCCTGTTTCGTTTACTAAGAATCCTAAATTTTGCGATACGTAGACGTGTTTCCAAACCTGAAACAACCCATCAGAGTTCGTTCTCCAGCAACCCAAATCAACTTACCTTTTAGCTGATATGCATCCTACGGCAAGCAGTAACAGAGTTACCCGTAACATCTTAGCAAGACCGTCCGCCATGCTTGTGGCAAAGCTTGGGGAACAACTGAAATATACTTCCCGTTCAGCGTTCGGTTAAAAGGCGTGATTGCTGAGACGTGATATCTGAAACATAAAACTCAAGTTGTTGACGGATGACTGCCAAGTTCCTTTTCTTGTCATTTCGGAATTGTGTTTGAGGTCACGGCTCAGCTTGTGTCATTGGCACCTAGATAAGAGCCTCGTGTTACAAAAGGAAGGCTTTTCCCTTCCCGAAATAACGAAATTAGATAAACCAGGAGACTAAAAAGATCTTCTACTAAATTGCCAAGAAAAAATGGACATTTTGTATTGGATGGATTCGTCAGTTCGCATAAAAGGTGCCTAGCTGGTACTCATAAGCAAAGAGAACTTAGATGGAAAATGAAACCAATTGAATTTTAGTAACACTAGTTGCCAACGTGAGACCCCTGCAAAACACTGCTTAACTTGAAGTGCATCTACCACCGCCCCCCCCCAATTTTCTTTGCTAAATGAAATCTTATCGGTTGTACTGATAACTTGCGCGACAAAATTAGTTAAAATTATCCAGACTGATAAAGTTAAAGCATGATTTGTTTTTTCTAAGGACCGTGATTAAGCCACTGGCCTAAAAATTAGAAAGACGACCACAGCAAATAACCACTCAGTAACAGTTATTTGAGAGATGGTCGAATGGTGACGTTTTAGGATTTTTTTTTTCACATGGCGAAACAGGTGCCGGCTCTTTGCCCCATTCAGATTTATACGCAGTAACTGCCATGTTGATTTTAAAACACTTCTGAAGTTAACTATTACAACTATTATACTACAATAACAGAATTTTTCGAAAAACTCAGAGTGAGTTATACTGGTGAAGGCAACCGATGAATTGCAAAAGAAAACGTTTTGTTACTATGGACTATCCCTCTCGCCCTACGACTGTCCTCCCTTCCCTCCCTCCCCTCCCTCCATCTTTCGTGTAAACAATTAAAAGAGCTGAAGAAGCAAACTGAAACGTATCTAACAATTAATAAGCACATGTTAGAGACTGCAAATGAAACTATTTTCAAAACATCTATCATAATGCAACTGATGGGAGTCCACAAATTGTACTTTCTCTAGCAAATTCTCCCTAGAGTAAGTGCGTACCAAGCCCCATAGCTGGGTCAATAAAACCTTTTTTTTCTGTTCGGAAATCAACCATAAGTTGGGTTACTGAACTCATGGAGAAAATAAACAATGGCGACAATATGTAACTAATATGCCACTCAGCTGTGTGTATTTCCTATTTTTGTTGAAAATCATGGTTTCAAATGACATCGCTAATAGATTACTATGCCATATCTTATCTTCATCGTTCCGCTGTGTTTCAAAGCTTGGACAGAAAAAAATTTTGAAACTCCCCTTCTAGAAAAATGACTATTCCTTGAGACAAATTGCCTGATGGCTGGTTTAAAGCGAATTTTTCAGGGATTCTTTGACTACCTGGTCATATATGAGTAAAATTTATCCGGAGCCAGGCATACTTACACCGTGTGGAAATACGCATTGTTATTGAAAAAGGGTTTTAGTTATGAGAGTACTTTTCTACTCTGTTTCTTTTTGACACTTGCAAAGTAAAATTTGAAGATTTTTTATCTTCGCCTCTGTTCAGTCTGATTTCAAACCCGCCCCCGGGATTATGCCGTGTGGCTTTAAGCCAAGCAGAGTTCATAAAGCTGGCTGTGGGAGGGCTAATAGCAGTGCCCTTCAAAGGCATATAATTGTCATTCTTGCTAAAGCAAACAGCTTACAAAATTACTGAGACTTCCCTTATTTCTTCTTCAATTGTTTTCCACCAGAGCAGTTTGGGATTAAGACCGAAATCGAGTATCTAATGTCTAGTAAGCTAATCATAAGGCGATTTCAAAATATGTAGTGTTCAATTTCACTTCTCTTTCAGCGCGTTTGGACATTGTTTTCCGGATGGACTGAAGCGTGCAAGAAATGTTCAAAACAGCAGCACGCTCTCACCTTCAGGAAATTGAGGTATGAGTTCCTTTCCGTGTTGTTGACCTGCGCGGTCTGTGATTGGATAAACACTGTACTCCCCCTTGGAGCTTGAACGTATTTCACGCATGGGCGTGATTTACGGGACATGACGTCATCCATGCATTTAATGAACTCGACAGAATCTCTTGCGGAATAATGAATTTTAATGTCAAGGCATTTCAAGATATATAACTGAGGCACTCTGAAAAAGGCCTGTCTAGTAAGTGAATTATTTCTGTTTCTATTTGGCCCATGTTCAAAACGCGTCCTTATTTTCACTTTCGCAGCTTCTTTTACTCATGTTGCTATACTGCCAGTTTGATCATTTCCGTAATATATTTGTTTTGGGGGTGATTGTGATGCGCATAGTAGCGCAGAGGCAAACGCTAAGTCACTAAATTTGGTTCTGCAGATAACATACCTAAGTGCGGGCGCACAAATAAAACCTCTAGAGAATTACTTCACTCTGGATGTTATTACTCGTTATTTTGCAAAATGAATGTCGGGGACTTGAGAAATAAACATATTGGGAAGACTCGTATTAAAGCTGAGAGTCTCCAGCTCTGCTCTGTGACGAATCTTTTGAGTATTATCATTAAGCGATGATGAGTGACCAGATTAGCGACCGTTTTATTTTAAAATATTTCTAAATAACATTTGCTTTAGTTTTGTCATCACCAGAGCTCATTTGCATGCAGCTAACCATCTCACGTCTGTTCTGTAACAAGACTAAATGCACCTTCTAATTCACACCAAAACGTTTTAAAAAGCGGCTACGATCGAAACAGGGAAAATACCAAATTTTATTTTGTGAAATATGAGAAAGAAATACCACTAAATGAAAGCACTACTCAATAGGTTCAACTGAATGGCCACACTTTGGGATATCTTCCACGATCTCAAAAGTGACATCCGTGGATCGATCTGGGAGTGTTCGTGAAAGGGGGAAAATGCCCTTTGATATTGCGTTGAGTCCCACCGATAAAATGAGCCTACAAAACGTGCCGTGACTTAGCTTATCTGTCTAACTGTTTGTTGTTTCACTAAACACACAGTTTTTAAGCTCTTGCGTTGTAATTGGAACTTTGCAAACGAAAGCCGGTGCGAAAAGCATCCCGTAAAGCTGAAACAACGCGCGTGCCAGTGCGTCTCGATATATCCAGTTACCATTTTCAATAATCCTTTTTAACCTTTTAACTACCTGTGAGTGCCCCAAGTAAAAATTTGGATTTTTTCCTATTTTAATTTTGTATAATATTGGAAAGCTTTGCTGACTGTTTAAACAGCTTGCATTTGACTCTTTGAATGGTGACTTTTTAGAAATTCTTCCATCATAGACTCGAAGGTTCACTCTGAATGTGAAAGATACATTTGAGCGAGGTCAAATGGATTACGATAAGCAAAGCACGATTTTGGCTCGCAGAACATTCTTTAGTTGTAAAATTAGAGCGAGAAAAGCAATCCTTCTCGACCAAGTAATAGAAAACCCATAACAGACTATATTTAAAGCACTGAAAAACAAAAAAACATCTGTATCAATATTATGAAGCACCGGGTGAGCTGATATCGGGGCCATATCATGCTAAATCAGCTGGCCATGGTTTCTTTTTCGCGTCTTCAGCGAAATGACATACAACATGTCTTTTTAATTGGTTTTGTAATCTTCACAGATTAGCATCCCTCATTCTCAAGTTGACTGGGTAATCCTACGTCCCGAGTAGAAGTCAATCACGCCCAAGAAATAGCAGAAAGTTTGCAGGAAGAAAATGTCGAAGTACATTGTTCTGGCTACAGTGGTTCTTGGTATAGTCTGTTTCCTACAAGTGATTGGTGAGTTCATTTCACGACTAATAATCTAACATTTGAATATTTCTGACAATCAAGGCGATGAACACATTATGTTGTTGTCTAAGGCATTCTTTGTTGCGACAGCCTTGTTGTCACTCCACGGGTTGCCCAATTCAACAGTTACGGAATAGTACAGACGAGTCTAGGCCGTCTGGTGAATTTCTGAAGTGCCTTTGGCTTTTGTAGCTCTCTCTGGGACAATTAACGGTTAATAATTCAATCATAGTCCAAAAGAGCGGTTTGCATAAGTACGACGGTTTCTTGGCCTATAAAGTGGGTTTTTCTTTTTAGCAAATCTATATACACGGTACCCGTGAAAAAGTTTAAAACGTGTCCCTTAATTGGGGAGGTTATTTTGCTAAAAGGTTTTATTTTTTTTTTAATGTGGCGGTCTGCCAGGTTATCAATCCTAATAGAAAGGTCCATTAGCGTTCGGATTACTTTAGCTCGTATGACAAAATACCTGAAATCCAATAAAAGTTATTTTTACCAAACATGAATGAGGTTCATTCTTGTATTTGACACGCGGGTCAAATAAAGATATCTCGCTCAAATGTTGCTTGTCAACTGAATAGGCATTTGGGAAATTACCTTTCTAAAAATGTTGCGGCAGAGATTTAACTGTTGTTGAGCAAATTTGGTGTAACAAATGAAAAACGTTCAGTTCTAAACGCAAATCATCGCTTAATTGAAATCAATAAGAAAGTGATGAAAGCAGCCGTATTCAGCTATCCACTATGCGCTCTCTTGGATTATTATATCCCCTTAATAAATCCCCGCCATAAAATGAAAGCCTCGATAAAACTGCATTCATTTTTTATTAATGAACAAATTCTCCCAAAGAGTTTTACTGAACTCTATGGAAAACGTCAAAGTGAATTTGGATCCGGTAACTTAATACCAAGAATAAACATTTTAGGAAGTAAGTACAAAGTTTGATTTCAGACCAGATTCTCCCAAAAAGATTTATGCAAACTCTTAGCCTGCGTAACAAGCGTTTCGGTAAGGCTTTCCGCACGTTCGATGCACTTTTCGCTTTTCTGGCCGCGGGAAAATTGGGGCGGGCGCAAAAAGCGAAAAGCGCCTCCAACGGGCGGAAAGCCCGACGGAAACGCTTGCTACGCAGGCTAGCAAAGTCTCTGAAAAACACCAAGAGGAACTTGGATCCGGCAACTAAAATCCAAAACGAAGAAATTGATCAAAGAAGTAGTATAGGAGAAAGTAGACGTTCGAGAAGTAAAAACAAAATTCAACAGAATTTCTCAAGTATAATAATTCTTGAGAAATAATACTTGATATAATAATACATAATGTATGGAGTTCAAAACGTTTGAGAAACTCCAGCAAGCAGTCAAGACAAATTAGATCACGATATAACATGAAAAACCTTTAACAAACGCTTTTTTTGCAACGCTTTTTTTTCTTTTCTTTTCCCCTCAGTCTTGATGTTCGATAATTCAGAAAAAAATCCACTTCTTTTACATATTGCGCTAAGCATAAAACTAGAAGGTTTTTGACAACATAACTTAGTTGACTCTTGTCCTCTCGCAAACCTTTCGTATCTTAGAAACGAGACGTGCTGCTGGAGAAGGATTCTGTTATAAAAGAATCAGCAAGAAAACAGGAGAATGCAAGGGAAGAATGAAACAAAAGCAACAGAAGGTGGACTGCTGTTCAAATGGAGGAGCAGGATGGAGTGCAAGAAGAAAAGGAAGAGCAAGCTGCGAGCCCTGTAGATCCATTTATATAGGTACTCAATTATTTAACAATTATTCGCCGAAGGCGAAGTGCATATTGTGGAATTGCTCAGGTGATAATCAGAGCAAACGCATTTTCTTTTTCTTTTCTCCAGAAACATAAAAAATCACGCGGAGTCCATTTTGAAAATAAGTGCTTCAGTATTATAATCACCTCGCGCGGGGTGATTATGGCAAAATATGACGTAATCCTCGACCAATCAGAGCGCTCCCTTCTCTATACTCACCTGAGCAATTATGTTAATACTTCTTATTAACTTTTTAAGCCCCAGCAACACAATACAGATTCTCCTTACTGGTCTCCATGCATTTTGTTCAGATCTGTCCGTAAGAACTTGTTAAAATTATTCCAGAAAAGTCATCTTTGGTGATCATTTCCTTAATTCTCAGGACTTGTTTGTGTTGCAATGTACTGATGTGATGAGGAGAAATTTTATGCTGATCATTGCTGGGGATTAAAGACTTAACCGGGTGTAAGCATTGCGATTTATTATTTTACTGAACTGAAGCCTTACGAAAATTCCCGAGACTGTTTTCGAAAATTCCCAAATGTTCGCGAAAATTCCCGAGGAATGTTTGCCTGCCAAATACATCTCCAGCTGAAATGTAAAAATGCCCGCGAGAATTACATGTCATTGAAAGCCTGCCCTGAAAATTAACGAATCAAAATGTACCTAGTATCCGCTAAAATCTCACCCAATACAGGAAATAGTAATGTATCTTTTAGAATGCCAATGCACGTGCCTGTGGAGGATGCCTGTGGCTTCAGTCTGCGAAATTTATGCTACAGCAATTCGATTACTTGTCCCGTTTTCTAAGATCCATAGTAGTTTCTTTTTTTTCTCGTCTACTACACTGCCCCGTGGAAGACTCACATCGGGGTATTCCCTCATTACCCCTTTACATTCTTCTGGTGTTTCTTCATGAAGTTGTAAAATGTAACAAACAAGGAACTATAATCGATAAGTCACGAGGATAGGACTACTAGATGTGAATGTTCTTTTAGCCCTTTAAGCCCTGATATAAAAAGGCATATTCTCGTTGCTGATCTCCATACATTTCTTATGTAACTAGTAAGGAGAATTTGCCTAAATATCATGACATCCTATCCTCAGTAATCACTTCCTTTATTCTTGTCACTTGAAAGTTCAAACAAGTGGTGATCATGTAAAGCGAAATTTCATTTTCATCAGGGCTTAGGGCTCAAAGGGTTAAGCCAGCGAGTTACACTAAATGGGTGCATTAATCTCCTAAAATATTGGAAATGATTTCTGTCTTTTAAATAGAAACAAGTTATTGGTCTGACTGGGGAGGCTGGAGTAATTGCAACGCAACTTGTGGACCTTCATTTCAAGTCAGCAACAGAACATGCATTTCTAAAGGCGGGAAACCCTGTCGAGGAAGAAGCGAAAGATGGAAACCCTGCTCAAAACCACCCTGTCCAAGTATGTCAATATTGTAAAATCAGGTTCTTTTTAGTCACAAAAAACACAAAATGATTATGACTGAATTATAGTGTCAGTCATGTTGAAACTGGTATCATGTATTTTCATCCTTTGCCATTTGGCTTAAGGGGGCATAGTCACGAGGATTTTGCAGATATTTGGTCAAAACTGTGCTAACATTATCGGTACGTAGCTAACTTTATCCATGTCCGAAATTGTGTCTGAACATTTTAAGGAACATATTAACTTAATTTTTATTAAGAGAAAACAAACAATACATTGCAATCCATTTCCATCCGTGCCATCCGTAGCAACAGAAAATAGTTTCAGTGAAGAAATATAGTCTTTGGTAACAAAACTATACCATTATTTGCGGTCGTTCATTGATGTGAGGACATATTTTTGATTTTTAAAGTGAACTAAAGTAGCGTGACTATGCCCCTTGGAATGACCATCACTTTTGAAGTTGCCTGTGACTTGAACCTAAGATTCGTTGCTGATTTTTCTTTTGTTTCGTTTGCAGTCGACGGAGGTTGGTCTCCCTGGGGTAACTGGTCACGTTGTTCAAAGACGTGTGGAACAGGCTATCAAATACAAACCAGGACATGTACCAACCCTGTTCCACAGTATGGCGGAAAGGACTGTCAGGGACAATTGCAGCAAAGCAGAAACTGCGAGGAGACAAAACACTGCCCAAGTGAGTTAAGCATTTACTGAGCAGATCAACAGGTCCCGTTGAAAAATGGACGGGTAAAAACGAAAAGCTAAAACAATTTGGTTAACAAAGAAAAATAAAATGGGAAAATTTCCTCCCTAAATATATCCCTTCTTAGTAGTCGCGCATCCCCTTTACACCCATAAGACCGATTACCAAAGAGCATCCAAAGAGCTTGGAGTTAGCCTGAAAGTGCTTAGGGGCTACCTCATGGGGACTTAAGTTTTGTGTTCAAAATTAGGTCAAGGTACTTAAAACTAGGTGCCTTTTCTTGAACACGAAATGGTCCTGAAAGTGCTTAGAAGCTATACGTCATGGGAACTTAAGTTTTTGGGTTCAAAATTGGGTCAAGGTACTTAAAACTAGGTGCCTTTCCTTGAACACGAAATGGTTCCGAAAGTACTTAGGATCTATATGTCATGGGAACCTAACTTTTTGGGTTCAAAATTGGGTCAAGGTACTTAAAACTAGGTGCCTTTTCTTGAACACGAAATGGTCCTTGAATACAAAGAGGAAGATATCAAGTGATTGTCTTTAAATCGGAGAAATCATACCAGTTTTTAGAGCGCTTTTCAAATGAGTGTGGTAAAACCAAAACCAAAGTAATTATCCCAACCAATCACAACAAACACAAATTACCCAATGAACCAATCAGAACTTAAAGGAATTACATGTAACCGGCGCCAAGCGCGGGAAAGCGCGTGCGAGCAAGTCGCTATTGGTTTGAGTTTTACTTCTGATTGGCCGAGAAAGTGGCGCGAGATTTTTTAACCAATCACAGAGTGAAGTAAGGCAAAACCAAAGCAAACGCGAATACTTTCGACACTCAACTGAAAACCGCGCTAGGGAGTGTTTGTTTGTTTGTTTGTTTTTTAATCACGTGGGAACAACGAGAAAAAGTTGGCCCAATTCGTTTTCAAGTTGCAATCATTTCAATCCCGGCAATCCATAGCCGAAGACACTGACTTATTCGTATTTTCAAAAAAATAGTAGAGGAATTTTAAGCAAAACTGAACCATTATATTTGGGTACCCTTTGATCCCAATATGTCTAAAAGCTTTGTAAAGGAACTGACTAAAAATAGGTGACATGGCCCCTTTAAAATCGCATTTCCGTAAGGTCCTAAATCCGTTCCCGGACCTCCCTTGAGCTTTGCACGCTCAACAGTCTTGCTTTTGCGAGTATCGTTGAAACCTTCGTCCTGGAATTCTAACTTCACTGTTTCCTTGTGTGAAATTCAGTCATGAAGTTAAAAATTAATATCAGAATTTTTATTTCGAATTCTGATGTCTCAGAAACACACATGAAAAAATACAAGATCAACTTTCGTGCTATTTTGAGTAACACTAATCCAAGATAAATCTACTTTTGTAGACATCGCAGCAACTGGGTTATTAGCTGAATATTTTCCCTTAATTAAATCCCGGCTTACGCTTACGGATTGCACCCATTTGTTTCCCGTAAGAAGTTTGTCTGGGTAAATTAAAATTACCTCCCCAGAGTGATAGTACCCAAAAATAAGGCGCATTTGACTTATGACACTTTATGATTTTATCAACACGGAATAATCTAGTTTCGACTGATTTACCAAGACCGCTGAACAAAGCGACTGACATTTGTACAGGATTAGTCTCAATTTGACGTAAAATATTCACCAATAACGAATGCCGTAGTAAACAGATTCTTTCGCACAGCCATCCGACAATCTTTCAATCCAGATTGAGACATACTCTGTAGAGTTACGTGTTCCAGTTTGTATTTTTATCCAACGCGGTCTTGGTAAACAGTTTCACGGGAAAGGAATGTTTGATGGCGGCTTTTTTTTGTCACACCTTAGGCCTTTTTCATCCCCAAAGAAAAGCTAGCTAAACGACCTAGCTTGTGCAGCATAGTAAACTTAGTACCAAAGAAGAGAAACGATCATTAGCTTTGATTTGAATGATCACGCTTTAGGATTTCATCCACAGACTCAAGCTCACACACCACCAAGGTTACAGTTACAATTCCCTAAAAAAAAAGAACCGATCAGTTGCTTTCATTTGAATTGCAGGTCACTCTTAAGGATAAATAAAAAATAAAAGTTAGAACCAGGAGGGATTGTGTTAAACGGTAGCAATCAAAGTACTAAAAATTAAGCTGCAATTTCTGTCTCAGTTGACGGAGGCTGGGGCGATTGGGGTGACTGGTCAGGCTGCAGTTTGACTTGTGGACTTGGAAAAAGAACACGCGAGCGGAAGTGCGACAATCCTAAGCCTCAGTATGGAGGAAAACCATGCAATGAATCGGAAAGGACCGACTATAGATACTGCAGGGAGCAGAGATGCAGAGAAATAGGTTTGTCAAATTTGTCCTCAATCTATCCTCTGTTTTCACGTCTTTCCTCAGTTAAGGACGTCAGATTCATGACGACTCTTACTACTTATTACTGTAGTCTGCGTTAACCATTTGTCCAGCGGCTTAGTGTTTAATACTTTCACATAAACTGTTCACAACCCTTTTCTTTTTCATGGAAAAGTGAAATCTCATTCTTAGCCCAAACGTTTTGTCTTAACAGAGACAAAACTGTCTGATCCTGTTGTAGCTTTGTTAGCCCTGACCAAAAAGAAAGAGGCCTTTGAGAACGTGATTGAGGCTAGTGGAGTGACTGCGCAACGCCACAGTGCACCATCCCTTGCCCTCGCGCTCTGTTACTTCCCTGTGTTCTTTTTTTTTCCCTTTTTTTTTGGGGGGGAGAGGGAGGGGGTTCTACGGTAGTTGTGAGAAAAAAGAAGGTCTGTGAGCAGGGTAGGTTGGGCAGCGATTTACTTGTAGTTGAAAAAAAGGTTCCTTCGCGTGTTATCGCACTAAGAAATTGTAATTCGATTAAACATTCAATATCTTATAAATTACTTAGCTAATTAACCTCTATTAATTTAAGTGTCAATAACTTATCGACTTATCTAAGGAGAATCTAAGGAGTAATATTAAATGAAATGTTAAGAAATGATGATGGCCCTCGTAGTTAAAGATACCTGTAGTTCACATATGTAATTATTTCATATATTCACTCTCAGATGTAGTGTTCATAGTTTGGTTTGTTTGACCTTAACCTGTTTTCGTAATTTCAGGTGATAGTTACTTTATTCTGTCATTATTCTGTTACAGATTATTCAGGGGACTTCTCTGGCTCTGGAGACAACTGGGGTTCAGGCTCCGGGTCTGGGTCAGGGTCGTCGGGGTCTGGATCCGGCTGGGAGGAGATTAAAGCCTGGAGAGACAACGATGATGAGGACTACTGAACAAGTGATTATAGGAAACATTTCAATTTAAGCAACTTGGAAAAGGAGGCGCTCTTGCCTGATTATCCACAAAAAATGTTTTTCTTTTGTTAACTGAAGTTGTAGTAATAGTTTTGCTGCTTTTGACTGTTTAGGTAACGTAGTACCTGAACGCTAAATATACCCAAAGGCGTGTTTTTTATTACTAATTTATTTTTTACAGTAGAAATGAGGTGAACTGTTAAGTCGTGTAGAGATTTTTTAACCCCCCAGTTAAGAAAAGACTGTGAAAGAGTGTTGACTGTTCATGATCACATGAAAGCAATTTAGCATAATGTTCCTGTAGTAGTTTTTTTTTCAGTTTCGAGTTTGTGATCAGCTCGCGAGTTGAAACTTTAAAGAAAAGGTTTCGGTCTTAGTGCTGACCACGCAACACTGCTAAACCCTTTAAGCCCTAACAGTGACGAAAATGAAATTTCTCTTTACATTATCAACACTTGTTCAAACATTCAAGTCATGAGAATAAAGAAAATGATCACCAAGGATAAGATGTCTTGATATTTAGAGGAATTCTCCTCACTAGTTCCATAAGAAATGTAGGGATTGCAGTGAGGAAATATATATTTCAAAATTAGGGCTTAAAGGGTTAAAACATAACAATGAATAAAAAATTATAAAATAAGCGAGGCATAACGTATAGTCTGATTGGTTCGAAACCATTTATAGCGTTTACTTTATAACAGAAGTAGAAAATAATTTTTACATAAATAGATATGGGAACATGTACTCTAAACGTTTTGGAGAATACTTGTACGAAGCAGATGTGGAAAAACGCACTTCGTTTTGTGCTTCCACAACTTTGAAATCGCGCTTTCCCAAACTTCCATATACGAGTTACCAAAATAGTAGCATCGGAAACTTTCAAGCCCATTAGAAACCTCGAACTTTTCATCTCCGCAATTTAATGCAAATTTGCCAAAACAACCACTTTTCCTCATTTGCATTAGATTTGGTACATGAAAAATTGAAGGATTGAAGCGGGTCATTTTGCGAAAAATTTTGCGCAACTGTTTACTATTTTTACCTTGTTTGTTTTCTTTTAAAAATCCTGGCATATCTCCCCGCAGAAGAAATGGCCAGAATAACTTGCATGTATGCTAAAAGCGTTTTGGATGTCTTTTGTAAAACCTTTTCTATATTATATAAGCTTATTTAGCAGGAACATATCTGATGCACATTCAGACCTCCAAGGAATTTTGACCCGATCAGGGATGGGCGTGTATCGTCTGGAGATGACAACCAAAATTTAATTTCCAATCAAAATGGTATAGCCGTACCCTTTTTGAGACTAATGGGGCCAACTCAGCTAGAAGCCCTATATATCGCTTTGGGGCAGTAAATGCCGAAATATGGCACAACCCCTCTCTAAGATACAAGAGCAGTAATGGTAAAAATTCAAGAGGGCTAACCGTGCAAATGTGTTGAATACGAACCATGTTATCGGCAGTCATACAGACTCTGGTAACACCTGTTCTTGCTACGATAATAAGCTGTTTTGTGCAATATTATTGTCAAGTCAAGGAATTGAAGTAACTTAAATTTTGTAATGTATTCTTCAAGAGGGTAGATAAATAAATTATTTTTTAATCAAATGAGAGCGTTCTTATTGACACAGTTCATGAGCATTCTCCCTTTCCCTTTGTTCGACTCAATCAAGCGAAAAGGGCGAACGCGTCACCTGCTGTGCAAAGAATCAAGGTGGATTCCGGAGAGGGGAGGGGGTACTTGTGTGTTCTGCTGGGGCCTAGGAAACCCTACCCTGCCTCAGACCAAAAATGCTCTAATTTACTACCCGATTTCAGTCTAAAGAGATTCATTTTAACTCCATTTTAGTCCGGAAGTGAAAAGAATGTACCATTAATTTTCCCACATTTTATAACGAACTAAATTGGAAAAGACACACAATACCAATTAATCGCGAAATAAGGAAAGGAACTATCAAACACGTTTATGAAGATGTCAATAAAGCGGGAAAGTAAACACCTTTTCGTACTCAAACCGGCGCCTATGTTGACACCCCTTCACAGACGGTCAGAGTTTGGGCAGATTTCCTTCATTTTATGCTAAATATTGGGTTTCATACTAACTTTTTCTCTGTCCTCTGTCTAACCGCAGTGTTTGCTGTGAGTGGCTACCCAGCTGTCCTTTCTATGTTATGCTACAACAGTGATCTTTTTGTAATGAGTAGATGTTGTAACTGTTTATATTTTAATTTTATTTTACATGTGCATAGACCCGGTGCTAAACCGAAACTCGCAAAATAAATAGAAGTAGAAGAAATAAGAAGAAAGACAACTTGTTTCTTATAACCTATACTAAAAGCCCGATAATCCAATGTTGCGTTCCCCCCCCCTCCCCTTTTTGTATCCAACAACCCAACAATAACCGCAACAATGAGAACAACAACAATAAGCTTTATTTGCATGGCCATAAATCGTTACAGTATTGCAAAGGAGTGGGTGCCATATCCTTGGGTAAATTAAAAATAATTCTAGCGGCCCTACAATGAATTCTCTCAACGGAGTTACAGCAGGAACCCCACAAAACAAGAGCATTAGTAGACAAGAGTTTAGTAGACGGCAAAATCACACTAATATAGAATTTCAGTAGGACATCCTTAGGGTAAAAACCTGGAGCGTTTTAGTAGTTTTAGTTTGTTCACAAAGCTTTTCTTTAGGTCCAATACGTGTGGTACCCAAGCTTGTCATCTACAGTCATTCCCAGAAGGCGAGTGTTTGTGACATAGCGTAGTACTGAATTTCCTTGAAGCGACGGGGATAGAGGTCCCGTGATGGTTTTCTTGCTGATCATCATAACTTCGCTTTTACCTGGATGTGGTGTCAATCGATTTTCCAGGCACCGTCTGTAGACTTCTTGTAAAGCTTTGTTTAATAGAGCGATAGCTAAGTCTGCAGACTCTCAGATACAGAATATTGAGGAATCATCAGCATACATAAACAGAGACCCCGAACTTACAGCAGATGGCAGGTAATTTTTAAAAAAGAGAAGAGGGTAGGATCCAGTACCGATCCCTGCGGTATTCCAGTTTTTACAGGTAGTGGCTCAGATTTAACTCCGTTTAGCACCGTAAATTGCATTCTTCCACCCATCGCATATTTGGTTTTCAAACAAATCGAACACCTAAGGAAGAGCAATGAACTAATAGCTAATGTTGTTAGGAAAGTTTCTCCTACTGTGTTTTTCCTTTGTTTGGCTTAAAGCACACCCGACAAAAACACCTTATCAAATAACAAACGGCAGCTAAAACGCCTATCAACAGCATGGTTGCCACACACATCACATCCAAGAGGTAAAGCTGATACAAGGGAAGATCCAGTCCACGTGGTCTGAGATGTGCTAGGCTTCCCTGAGCCTGCGTGTACTCCACCCAGTCAGCAGCCTGTTGTACTGGAGTACGAGGGTGCATTTTCATGGACCTAGAAATCCGAGCGGCAGACTCTCGATAGCTAACGATAAGAAAAAAGATGGACCGTTTTAAACTAATCGCTCCGGCAATTTCCCTTCAACGGCCGAGTTGCTAACTGATAGCAAATTTTAAACTACTCGAGAAAGACATCACTAGTATTTCCGTCCATTTTTTGACCATTTATTATAATTCAGCCAGCTCAAGAGCTGTAACTGTAGATTAGCCTATGGCCAAGTAGATCAGTATAGAAAGAAGGGAAACAAGGCGAGTTGATTGGTGATTCATCCTTCATGACAATTTCGCCTCGTTTTCTTGTCTGTAGGCACCTAAACTAGGGACTTGCACGTTCATTTGTTCTGGCAAGTACACAAAAATAAGGGTTAAATATGTCAGTGAGTAAATACTCTGCCTCTAAGCTGTTCTCGTGGCTTTCTTTAATTTAAATTCTGGTGGTTGCTATGCAAAGATGACATAATCTGTCTGTGTGAACAGAGGGTATACGGCAGTGTGCTATCAGTCGGTGTTTTATTGTCCCTTGCCTATTGAGAGTTCTGCTCGAGCTCTGAAACTCGATAACAAATCCGTGGATTATACACTGAGTTTATATTTACCTTGGGTTGTTTAACACCTTGTCGATAGCAGTGGCAAGATTCTTTTCAGTTATTGATTCCTTAGCTACGACCTCTGCCATCCCAAAGTGCCTTGCAGCGACGGCATTATCAAACTGGTCTCCAAAGAACGGCACACAGATCATCGGGACTCCATGGTAAGCTGCCTCTAGCATTCCATTCATTCCCGCGTGTCCAATGAACAGACGAGTCTTGGGGTGACCGAGAATGTCGTTCTGTGGAAGCCAGGATGAAACTTTGACGTTACTGCCAATTTTTAAGCTTTTGCCTTGCAAAGTGAAATAAAATCACGATATCACGCGTTAATAGAACTGAAGAGTATTTCACTTCTGACCAATAGAAATAACTGTAAATATCGTAACGAGAACTGAATGCTACGATATGTAACAGGTGCCAAGAACAGAGCAGAGCACTTTAGCCTATACTTGACTGACAAGTTGAAAAATAACGTGTTCAATACCTCCGGGTAGGTAAGGCACTTTGTGTGCCCAAAGCACAAACCAAAACTTCGACACTATTAAAGTGAGCATTAATTTTAATTATTAAAAGTTAAAATAACTCTACATCCACATTTTATATTGGAAATAATTTTCTCTTCATTGTTCTTTATTCATCCCACTCTTTGAAAAATAGTGAAACATACTGTTTCCCGTACCTGTATTTGGTTTCCAAATGACTCTCTGCGACAAGCTAGAGAATACTGCTGCCATTGTTTCAGTTGCATTTTCATCTATTTCACCAAGAGCTGTTCCAAAAGACACAAGTATAACTCCCTCGTCTCCAGACCCCCTAACAAACTCCTCCAAGTCATCAGGAAGTGGATTAGCGGGACTTGGTAAAAGAGGACCAACCAGTTTAGTATCTATAGGACATAAAAGGCATTATACGATTGGTACATAGGACGAACGAATGAAAGAACTTGAAGTTAGAAGCTGTCAGCACAGTGCAGCCTTGTGAGACTACAAACAAACAGACACAACACTTCCAAATACTTCCACTCAACAACGTTCAACATTGTTGAATTCAACATATTACACGCGTTTGGCCACCATGGTGAATGAATTGGATGGCGCTGAATGGAATTTGATCGTTATGACATGTTGCCGAATTCCACAATGTTGAACGTTGTTGAACGGAAATGATCCATCCGTTTGTCAGGGGCCTAAAAAGCGGTTGCGTTCAAGAAGTATCCATCTACACGTGTTCATGGTTAACTTGAAAAATCCCGTAACTTAGGGACGTTCAGCACGTTTAAGTGTATGTGTTGTGCTAACAAGTAAAAAAGAAGGAATATTCAGGAAAGGATATGGACCTTGATAGCCAACATGAAGCCAAGTCTATGCCTATGAGCCTGGACAGACGGACCGAAGTGACGGATGGACAGACGGACGGACGGATGGACGGATGGATGGATGGATGGATGGATGGATAGATAGATAGATAGAATCTTTTATTTACCCATGGAATTTCATCAAATTAAAATATACAACATATTAAAATTTGTTTTACATAAAATCCGTACACGATATTATCTCAGTAAATGGATAGATAGATAGAATAGATAGAATCTTTTATTTACCCACGGAATTTCATCAAATTAAAATATACAACATATTAAAATTTGTTTTACATAAAATCCGTACACGATATTATCTCAGTAAAACTAATTACAGTTAATTAAATAATTACAATATACTGCGATATAAGTATGATATGAAATTACTTTGAGGCATTGCTGGTGCCGGTAGTGTAGGAGTCCAGTTTACACACAAACCTTTTAAGGGAACTTTCATCTTTAACACTTGGAGGCAAATCATTCCATAGCTTAGCTCCAGAAAAAGCAAAACTATTTTTGTAATAGTTTGTGCGACATTTTGGAAGCTCGAGGTTCATTTTGGAAGATCGCAGTCCATAATTTTGAAAAGAGGTCTTATGTGTAAACATTTCAGACAAATATGGGGGGGTCAGGCCGTTTAATACTTTAAACATCAAGATAACCTTTTGACGCTGTCTCATCACCTCCAAATTCAACCACCCTAATTCTGCAAGAAGATCACAAGATCTTTTCAGATAAGAGGCACCAGTTATGATGCGTGCTGCTCGGTTTTGGAGTTTTTGCAAATTTGCCATTTGTGTTTCACCTATAGTGTCCCAAACAATACAACAATATGTAAAATAAGGTTCAATTATTGACCGGTAAATGTCAATTAAGTTTTCTACTTTTAATACAGGTTTAACCTTTTTTAGAATACTTAAGTTGCGGGTGACTTTCTGCCTTATACTTAATATGTGGTTATCCCACGTTAAGTATTCATCAATATTGACACCTAGGCATTTTACAGATTGCACTCTCTCTAATTCAGTGTGAAACAAAGAAAGGTTTATCTCACCCTCGAGACTAGCTACTCTTTGTCTTGAACCTATGACCATGCTCTTGCCAAAAGTGAACAAAGCCATCAATAGCAGAACATTATTCCTCAGCCTTACTGATAAATAATGGATGGATGGATGGATGGATGGATGGTTAGATTCATCGGTCCCTTCAGTAACCCCGAAGGATCCTTTTTGTAACTGTAATCCTTTTGGTAACAATCCTTTTTGTAACTTGCTCCTTTTGGTAACAGAGAAGGTTACGAAAGGGACGCAGCTCCTTTTTGTAACCTCCACTGATCCTTTTAGTAACTTTCGTCGGTCCCTTTAGTAACTTTGGTATTTCCTCTGGCAATTCAAAGCTATTTTTTGGTTATGTCGTTTCAGTAACTAAAATGTTGTAAAATTACCTTGTGGTGATTTTAAGTCTTTTTGCTACTTTTAGGCGAACAAAACAAACTTCTCTTTATGCGAATTTATTACCATTTTTTATATACAATGTAAGAGTTATTTACTGAGACATGAAATATGTAGGAAAGTAAGGCCAATTAACATTGCTTTTTTTTTTGTATTTTCTTTTTTTTCACACAATGGATCACAAGGGCTTTGACTTAGGTCTCCCTTTGTTCTCTTCTTGATGTGTTCTAACAACGAAATCTATTTATGAATTGTATACTTTAATTCTTAGAGCCTAAATTGAATACGGTATTTTAAAAACGCTTTAAGCTGTTAGTATACGTCTTAGGGAAGGGTTGTTTGCAGTATATTACCTCCCAACTGCTGCGATCAGTACAGAACCACTGGTCACACAAACTGCCTTTGACCCTATTGTAAATCTACTATGAGGTAGCCAGATTTAGGAACGTGGTTCCCAATTCTTGTAATTACGCGATCAATAATATTGCTGTTTTCCAATTTCATCTTCTTGGATGCATGTTCATTATAAAATGAAGATGTGACCATCGCACTTGTAATAGCAATTTAAGCAATTATGAATTTCGCCTGCCCGGAAAAAAGATTGCACGGCTTCAACGGGATTCGTACCCGTGGCCTCTGCGTTTGCGCTGCAGTGCTCTACCAAATAAGCTACATTGTATAAAGACCCATACATGAGGAGCATGCCAATTTATTAAGTTTATCTTAACCCGTGAAAGGAATGAAACATAGAATAAAACGATGGGATCTGTGGCAATACAAATGAAATGAAGACGTGACCACCGCAGTTGTAATCGCAATTTAAGCAATTGCGACATTTAGCCCGAAATTGCTTAAATTGCGATTACAACTGCGATGATTTGCATTTCCGCAGTTCTCATCATCTTATTCTCTGTCTCATTAAAACAATTAGACTACGTGACTGCGCTCTTTTAGGAAAAAAATTAAACTGCGTCTTATTGACAACAGAAGGTAAATTGCAAATTTCCGCCCAGAATATAATGGCCACCGTATTTACTCGAAAGAGCGCCCCTGTCAAATAAGGGCCGCTTCGGAATAAGCACCGCATCCTTCTAGCGGTTCATTTCCGCAGTTCACATCATTTTATTCTCTGTCTCATTAAAACAATTAGACTACGTGACTGCGCTCTTTTAGGAAAAAATTAAACTGCGTCTTATTGACAACAGAAGGTAAATTGCAAATTCCCGCCCAGAATATAATGGCCACCGTATTTACTCGAAAGAGCGCCCCTGTCGAATAAGGGCCGCTTCGGAATAAGCACCGCATCCTTCTAGCGGCAGTGCGGCCCTTATTGATTTTTGACATAGCTAATGCTGAATGCTAAATAAAAATAAAGCTGATATTGTTATTGCTGTTATTATTTATTTGGATTCGACCTTTTTGAAAACTAACTTTTTATTGCGTCCTTCCTGTGCTGTTGTTATGAACAAACAAAGATTAAGAATGGTTACATCTGACTGCAAGGGGCAGTTTTCAATAAGCGTGGCACTGACAAGTCGAAAAATTTGATAAGCACCGCTGCGCTCTTTCGAGTAAATACGGTATCGTTCTCTTGTCATTCACTTGCAGTCCATGACAGTTTCTAGGTCTTATCATATTGCTTATTGTTATTTAAGGCCCTCGGAAAGTATGAAAAAAGAAGTTTTAAGAGAAAATAATTGTGTTATGTCACATCTACTTTTCCCTGCACAACCTTTTTTCACTGTTTACTGTAAAGATATTTTACCAGTGAAGGTACCCCGCGTCGCCCGATCCAGGAACAGTTCCGAGAACAGCTTTTCTGTTTATCTTATTGACAACCCTTTTTGTGTGGTTTGTTTTGGCACAGTGCACCATCTTGTTCAGTTCGATGTTTGAGAGGCTTGACTGACACAGATAATAAAGAACTTCAGTATATTAGTAAATAATCTAGACTTTAATTTCAACAACGTCCTACAAGCTTATTAGCTTGTGCGACTCAGTAACAGTATTAACAAACCTAGAAAAGCTTCAAGTCTAATAACGTACAGATATCAGATATGCTTGTGCTCTACGGACGAAGTTGATGTAAAGTCACTTCCTAGATGTTCTACAAGCGCGACATCTATAATACATGTAAGTGCGCTCTCTGATTTGACGAAAGTGTTATTCCCGATAAACGACGCACATTTAACAAATTAACATGTCAAGTCTAAAAACGCTCAACAAATATCATATTCTTAAACATCCTTAAGTAATGTACTTTTTGAAAAACAAGTAAATTCAGTCTGTAAATTTTAGCCTAGAAATGGGTATAAAAGCTATGTTTTTATAAGACGCACAATCTAACGAGCGCATTAACTATAAAACTCATACATTTTCTAACCCCAAGTGCGCTTATAAATTACCTGTAGTCTGTCTCTAACTGACAAGCGACGCAAGCACAAGCGAAAGCACAAAACACTATTACTCAGGTATAGCTTCAAACTCAAAAAAAATATTGCATCATTGTACTATTGGGCTACTCAGTATCTTTATGACTTTTGGTGCTTAAGCATATGCTTTGCTTGTACTTGCGTCTGTCATGAAATCTAGGCTGAAAAACTGGTAACCGTAATAACATAGACTGGATGAAACAACTTGAAACGAGTAACAAAAGTAAACGTTAGTCCTCAGAGCATGAGGAAATGTGAAGTGATTTTGCAAAAAGAAAAGGAATTTAGCAACACCGTACCACAAGCTCCATATTAAGCACATGAGGTAACTCTCATGGATACCATTGTAGTTTACGTGAAAACGCCGTTAATTAATAAAAATAAAATATTCTGAGCCGAAAATTAAGATTGCATTCCTACACTTTCTAATTTAACCGCTGGAAAAAAATTAATACGAAAGGCAGCGAACGTGCATGATAACTTTGAATCAAACGAGAGGGAAACTAGTGTTTGCGCCCTCTTCAACCTACTTTTCGTAATTGTTAAATGGAAAAAAACTAAATTGACGAGGAAAGCAATTGGGTAAAATCTGAGCTACTATTCGAGTTTGTAAACGGCTTTGAGTCACAACTTGAGCAAACAAGGTTTGTTTTACGAATAAAATAAATTTCACTGATTAATTTCTGCAAACAACGTTCTTCAATTGCAAATTAATCAGATAAATTGATGCAAATCATCTATGCTTTCAAACGAAATCCTAAATTCTCCAAAGGCCTTAAGAATGACTTTTTCGTCCCACTTTGATTGAAATCAGTATGGCGCGTGTAGATAGATTTCTTTACATACGCTAAAACGTTGGCTCATAGACAGTAATAGTTTACACTCGCCTAAGTTTGGTGTCTTTCTTGAGGTAAGCATGTTATAATTTCGGGGGAATGTTCAAAAATATCTCGCTGAGATGTTCTTCGTGTGTAAACAATGGATTGAAAATGCTGTAAACTGCGTCTAAACGCTGCCAGAACCTTCATAACACTACTCTGCGTAGAATGTCCCTCTTATATACTCCATATCTCTGATAGAGCTAAGCAAGTGTATCTGTCTCAGGCGATCTTACTACTTCATTATTCTTAATAAATACAACTATAGTATTCCTAAGATACGTTTCGATTTAATACCTTTCCTTAGGCTACATTAAACACATGAAAACGTTCAAACATGCAATCGAGGATGCGCCTTTTTTACGGAATTTAAATCAAAAAATGGTTTTTCTTTGAAATTAAAGGATTCTTTCAGATTAAGTGCCCCTGTTATTACCGCACTTTTTTGGACAATCGATACTTAAAACCTCTTAACAATGTTCCTTCTAATCTCCCCTTTTAGAACTTTCTATAGCTATAGCTGAGTTCAAATAACTGTTCAATTATAAAAGAAATATATTAAATGACTGGCTAGCACAACCACGTTTGGCCTAATTGTTATACCTCCTGATATTTTTCCAATTATTGAACATAAAAGTGTCACCGAAAGAAGCAACCCAAAGCATCAACGATACTTTGGGGATTGTAGTTCAAGACTGACCTGAACATACCTTCAGTGTGGTTTCAGCAATATTGCGGAAACTAAGCAAACAATATTGCGCAAACTAAGCATCCTTTATGTAACTTACTTGTTCTGTTATTAAGACAATAACTTTAGATCTAAAGACTTACCAAACCAATGTAGTCATTTGCTTAACTGCATTCTAAATATAACAGGTTCTCAGATTTGCCGCATTCCAGAATAAAAAGTAAACAATTTTCTTGTGACGCTTCTTTTGACAAATATTTCGACTGTAACATCAGATAAGTCTTGTCGATATACAAAATTCTAGATAATTATATTTCGAATGCCAAGAAAATTCAGCTTCAAGCCATTTTTTTTAAACGTTTGTGTACTCGCATTCCGAAATCAGGCAAATCGAACGCTCCCCTTTAACTCTCTGCAAAAGATGCACATTTCCTGATAGCGTTCCTCTTCTTAGCCTTGACGGCAAACCAATGATCTTCTTACTCACTTCTTTGCACCAAGGCGCTTGAGTCGACGCCTTTCAGTGCGAATTTTATCGCATAACTGTAAAGGCGTAAACCCTTGCAAAATCAGCCTGGCTCTGGAATGTTCTTCGATGGCGGACAGGATAGCCCCTCTCTCTATGGGAGCGTTGGACTCGATGAGCCTACGAAACAAGTTAAACATCATCTCTGTTTGTTCCTCATTGAAAGCGCGCCCCGACATGAGACTTGAAGTTGTATTGGTTGCAATAGACCTTTCATCCACAAACGAGATATCATTGACATTTCTCTCAAGCAAACCAAAACGCCTGAATTTGTCTGCCTGACTTTCAATTTCAGTGGGAGGTGCACATTGTTCTTCTTGTTGCTCTTTATTCTTCCTGCTTTTAATCAGGCTCCTCACCTTATCCCGGATGCTTTCTGATGGAATGTCATTTAGACAACCAATGTTTCGCGTTTTCACCCGAACGTCCTCGATAGTTACCTTTCCACTTTCAATGTTCTTCTCAAATATCTTCGTCACTTCTTTCAGCTGGTCGTCTCTCCATATATGTCGTCGGCTGGCAGCGACGGTACTGTCGAAGGTACGGCTGGGCGCGGCGGTACTATCAGAAACGTCTTCAAGGCTGGTGGCCGCCTCCACTTTCTCGGTTGGATTGTTGCGAAGTACAGCATGCAGTTGCTCTACGGTTCTGGCATCACTTCTGCCTTTTTCTTGAATGTTGTAGTACTTTTCGGCCGTCCTTTGTGAATGCGTCATCAGATTCGCTAGGCCTTTCTTCATGTCGACATGCTTCTCATGCACAGCACTAACAGCTGTTTTCCTTATTAGCGTAGCACTCATTCTGGCTGCTCCCTTGCCCAGAGCTTTGGACCAAAAGGAGTTGATTTGTGCAGACACCATGGATGAGGTCATTGGCTTCGCATTCCAACTTAAAAAGACGACTTCGTTTTCATCAAACTTTGCACCATTCAGAGAGTTTCTCATCTTAGACAGGTAGATCACCAGCCAGTTGTAGAGGCTTGCGCTAACAACCACGGAAGCCGGGCCGTGCGTGTCGACAGTTTTGTGGTTGAGGACTCTAACTACATACTGTTCGCCTTCTTTCTTCGCCCTGCGGAATTCACCCAATGTCATGTTTGCTAGGGGACCAGCTCGGCATGCATTGTTTATGCAAAGCGTAGTAAGGAAGAAGTCGCGGACAAGCGTATAATCAGTTTGGGTGGGGTAGCTGGATGGTGCATCTCTCGAATACTGCTCAATTATATGTACGGCTTTACGGGATGGTTCGGAAACGTCGAAACGGCGGATGTCATCCGCAGAAATGAGATTGTCAACGTCTTCCATTTTTTTCTCCCACATCCTTCTGGCTATGGGTTTCTTGTATGAACTCATCCACTCATGAACCTGCTCTTTAGCTGCTCGTATTTCTGATTCGTCCACATCAACGCCCTTTGGTCGTTCAAGCATGAGAAACCTCAGGAATTTTGACAATGAGCCAAGGTATGCTTTGCATGTACCAGGCCTTTTGTTTTTCTCGAGTTCATTAAGCCAATGGTCCCGCACAAGGTTGGTCATCACAAGACAGCTGATCGCCTGTGTGGTTGGGCTAACTGCGTTCAGGGCGACCCTGACTTGAGAAACGTATTGCTTTGCGGTTTTCTCTTCCCGTCGTCCACCATCGACGCCTTCCAGCCAAAATTTAAACTGTTGCAACACGTTCTCCGTTTCGTTGTTTCTACAGTGGTCTGAGTCACTGGAATCATCAGATGCAGCGCCTTCGAATTTACTTGAATCAACAGATGCGGCGTAATTCTTATCCGCGTCGTCCACTCTTTCTTTGTTCTCTTCACTGGTCATTTCGTTGTGACTGAATTCGCTGTAATTCACAGATGCGCCGTCAATTTCGTTCCCACCTTCCACACTTTCGTTATCTCCTTCACTTCCCATTTCGTCATAATCCTTATCTTCATCAGGCATCACATTCTGCTGGCTGATATCCATAGGGCGGGAAGAGCCAAACGTATGCTCCCATAGCAAGGCCAATGCCGGGTTTTCTTCGTAGTTATGGTCTCTTTCCTCTTGACTGTACGTTGGTGAGTAATTCATTCCCTTTTCACTAAAGCCTTGAATATCAGGATTACTTTCAACTTCGCTCTTTACTTGCTGTGCGTCTTTTTGGCGATTCATACTTGCTTCGCGCTGACGTTTACTCTTCTTGTGGATTTCTTCGTCAGATGAGGTGGATGAAGATAAGCTGATTACATCTTCACTGAAAGTGTCGGGGAGTTCCACATACTCGGCTGCTTGCCTTAAATAATGAGAGTATTCCTCACTGTCGCGCGGAAGTTTGTGTGGCCCCTGCATTCCCAGATGATTGTGAATTCTTTTCACAACAGCGTTGCAGTTTTGGATAGGACAAACACGCCGCGTGTATGTGCGGTTTCCTTTCTTTTTTCTCGGTTTTCTTAAATTAAACTGAGAAATTGCTGACGCTGCTTTAACGTGGTTCCATTTGTGGTATTGTTTTAAGTGCCTTGGCAGGTGAATGACGAACTCTGTTGGACAACCCGCTACTGGGCATTTGTGGGTTGCCCTCTTACCCACTGGGGATTCTTTTTCGCATTTCATTTTGTGCTTTGACTCTTTCCGGGCTCCTCTTCTGCGGTATCCTTTCGACTGATCTTGTTTTTTAGCATCTTCACCTTGCTGACCTTTTCTTTGTTGCGATTTTCTATGCTGATCTTCGAGTTGTCGCGCATCTTCGCTTTGCTGTGCTTCGCTCTCTTGATTTTTGCTTTGCTGTGCTTCGCTCTCTTGGTCTTCGTTTTGCTGTGCTTCGTTGTCTTGATCTTCGCTTTGCTGTTCTTCGTTGTCTTGATCTTCGCTTTGCTGTGCTTCGCTCTCTTGATCTTCATTTTGCTGTGTTTCATTCTCTTGATCTTCGTTTTGTTGCCGCCCGTTTTCATGGTCTTTGTTTTGCTGCGCTTTGTTTTGACGATCCTTATCTTGCTGTGACTCGTTTTGATGATCTCTGCTTTGTTCCTCGTCAATTGTTTTATCTTTGTTTCCTTGATTTTTGCTTGTTTCCTTCGAGTTTGGATTACTATACTGCCTATTCTGATTACTCTCAGTCCACCTGTTCAGGATCTAAATGAGAATGTAAACTAACTGAGTAACTATATCTAACAGATAGACTACCTCAACCACTAATTAATTTAAAACTAGCTAACTAACTAGACATCTGATCAAATATTTCAAAACAAGACAAATGGCTAAGTGTTTCAGATTTATGAGCTCCTGTTATAAATTTTCAACATCGGCAAGAAAATGATTACAGCCAATAAAATAAGTATGAATCACAATTAGGGTAAATAAAATCCATGATGGAGTATGCTTAAGGAGTGGTTTTCGTTAGCGACGTAAGTACAAGCGCAAGCATAAATGACCCTTATAATAAATAAAAAGGTTAATCAGTAACTACAGATATCTAACAGACGAACTAACTCAAAACCTAACTTATGAATTAACCAACAGCTACACATTTGATCAAATAGTTCTAGACAAAAGTCTCCGTGTTTCAGATTAGCGTGCGCGTGCTATAAATTTTCAACAAGCGCAAGCAGAAATGACCCTTATAATAAAATAAATGCATTGATGATGTCAATCTCAATGTGTTTGATCGTTAGTTAACTTAGCTATGAGAAAAGGACCGGTCTTTTCTTACGGGACTCATTATGGAATCTGAAGGACGAACTGGATCCCATTTTAGTTCTGAAGTCAACGAGGACAAACATTTGGCGAAAGAAAACATTATTTACCTCGCCTGCTAACCAAACCCCTCCTTCTCGTTATCTAGCATAGTTATTAATTTCTCTTTGCCTTCTTGTGGCGTGCCCTGTGTTTTTTTCCTGTGCTTTGTCCATCGTTCATTGTTGCGGAAAAGGTATCGGCTCGCGTGGCCAATATCTACCCAACTTATGTCTAGTGATATTGTTATGCCCCTGCCTTACCAACCTAGGTATTACCGATTACGACAACATTAAGCTTATTAACATATATACCGTACAGCCCTTTGTGCACTCTCCTTACAAAACGAGTACAAGGGCCCGAGGCGCACGAGCGGACTGGTAAAAAAAGTAAGGCACTCGTAGAAACGCGTTCAATCCCACGCGATAAAAATTTGAAAACAACTTCTCGCATTACAGCTCATTTTTCACTACATTATAACCATAAAACCCTCGAAACTGATTGGCTATCGCCAGCTTTGATTTGAACGATGTAATTGGACGATGGACGCGTCAGGCCTAACAGGACAGTACGTAAACTGGAGGCAAAGCTCAGATGATGCGTGACACTACGGAATGAAATTTATAAAGAAAGGACTGAAAAAACTCTCTGAAGTGTCAAAAAATTGACCCTTCATCAGTGTGGTAGTGAACTGGACGGTGCGCGCGAGCGAGCGCGCTTTGATCAGTCAGTTGCGGTTGAAAGTTCCAATAATCGGACGACTGCATATTTTGTTAATTACTCGTATGATAAACAAAAGGTAATAGGAATGAATGGAGTCCAATTCCGCCTGTAATCATACGAGAGATTAACAAAATACGCGATCGTCCGATTATTCTACCTTATTCAAGTGCAACTGATCTGTTTATTCACGAGTATGATTGTAGACCAAATTGGACGACACGATGACCCGTTACCAACTAACAACATCTATAACAAAGTTCCAGGAGGAAAATCGTTCCGAAGAAAGAAAAAACATTTGTATTTGCAACACACTTGAAAAATAGAACTTGTTCAAGCGCAACTGACCCCTTACAATCCGTGCGCTTGCGCGTACTATCCAGTTACACCGGTCAATTGGACTCCACTGATCCTGTTACCATTCTGAGTAATGCGAACAATGTGAAAGGGAATTTCACATTGGAAAGCAACTTTTGTGTCTGGAAAGCAGTGAAGTATTTTTGAATCAAATTTCACGGGGTGGGCGCAAATTTTGCTTTCAAAAGCGTTTCCTCGTTTAACCTGCTTAGAAGAAGTGATGTTTCCACAACAATGTTTCCAAAATTAGTCAGGCCAGAACACTTTCGAAGGTGGTGAATGATCGTAGCTCAAAACAAATTAATTTACAACTGGTCACTCAATATATTTAATTTCTAACCTTGGAACTCGATTTTTCCATAGCCTGTTCCACGCGTTTAGATAATGCCACGCGAAGTCTCTTCTCGTTTTTTTCCCTCTGCTCTCAATATTTTTCTTTCGTGCACTGTCTAAACGCCTGGAACAGGATATAAATATTGCTAATATTGCTGCTTCCTTATACGTGTGAAACGAGAAGAAATATGCTTCGACATTTTAATGTTACCATAAAATTCCGAAAGTAACCGCCTCAATTGCTATCGGATTTGTAGCCATTACTTTCAGATGGTTAGGAACGTTTGTGCATGTACTTCAAGATTAGGACTCATCTTAACATAGGAGGATAAGGAAGTTAGTTTCTAGTGAAACTGTGGTGGCTGCGTCGGTGAGGAAGTGGAACACAAAAAATTGGATTTATCAGCTGAGTTGATGAGGTAAATTGGCGACCGTAGAGAGATTAAAAGCTGACAATTCGAGAGTTAGCCCTTGGCCAGAGCGAACCAAGAAATTGTGGTTTGCGCTTGGTTTATATGGAGAACGGTGGAGCTACGTTATTGGTAGGAACACGACAGCGTAAAAACAAAACAAAACAAAAACAGAAAAAAAAAACAATGGATTAGTTGAATGAAAAGCGTTCGTTGATACCGTGGGATAAGTGTGCCGATTTGAAAAATGAATGTTTGTTCTAGATTTTTCAGTGCTACCCTAATGTAGGGAAAGGTCGCAGACCGCCACGTGATGGCTAGAGTAAACAGGGATATTGAAATGTAGGGCGACTGGTTTGGATCCCTGTCATTTCATTCGCCGTCTCGTAGGTGTTCCTGGAAATGGTCTCCTAGTTTCAGGGAGGGGTTCCGCGATCCAAATTTATGCCTTTAATTTAGTCAATGCGCACCCTGGTTAACAGAAGAGTGAGAAAATCAGCGTTGCTTTCGAGGGGCCATTACCTTCGGGATTTTATGGTATTTCTAAATCAAAAGTAAAACAAAAAACAAACAAAAACACTTCGAAAGTTTGCTTCACAGTCAACTCTCATCGGGACAGCAGCGCGTCCCATGCCTCGTTTAGAGACCGGTTTCCGTCTCATTTCCAAGACATTCAGTTACAGTAAAATTACTAAAGGATGACACGAATCAACATATACAGTACAGTATTAAAGAGAGAGTTGACTGTACAGCAAGGGACTAAAGTTTGCTATCACTCTTGTGCTCACAATTTTGTACGTGCTAAAACAAATTCGTATGATTAAACAGGTATGGTTTTGAAATTCCCAGAAGTGCTATGTCCGTTACCTCCTGTGCAGTTGCGTGATTTCCTGAGGACATTGCCTCGAAGAGCTCTCTTGCGAAATCCATGGGAGAGTCCAAAGTCCACTCATACAAAGAGAGTTCACTCGCTTTCCAAGTTTGTGGACAACTCTACATCGCATTTAAATACTAGTATTTCAATACAGGTTTTCTACCGTACTTGTGGTCTCAAAAGGTGGTCTCAAAAGGAGTCTATAAGCTTACGCGCATGCGTAAATTTACCAATCGTTCTTCGCTTTTTTTTCTCTCCGTTTTAACATCCAACGAATCCATACTCTACACAGATACTCCGGATCAATGAATTCGGCCTTTTGAAATTTGAGCGTTTTCGGATATGAACCCGCAAAGATTCGAAAAAAAGTATCTCTGACAAGCGGTTTTCCGTGCAAATTTACTCCTCCGCCATTTTGTGTCTGGTCTCACGTCTTGCATGCAAGTGCATATGGAAAATCAGGTAAGATGTACTTTCTGTTTATTAGTACATTAGCCTACAAGCACAGACAAAATCCCTTAGTAGTCAGGACAGATTCTTCTTTGGCATGGGTTCATTTTGAGCGCAAATAGCCATTGTTTACTTAACCTTAACGTAGCGTGCTTGTTGATAAACCGTTTGTAATCAATTCTAAGGCAATGCCAGAGAAATTTGTTTCTCCTGGTTATGTGTGAAAACCAGTCTTGTGTGACTCCATCATGCCTCGTTGTAGCAAATAATCGATTTTTCGGAATTTTCGTTTTTTGGTAGTAAAGAACCCATATGATCAGGGATCACAAATCTTATTTGAGATCTTTGAATCTCCTTGCAGAAATGAAACAACTAGCCTATAACTGTCGCAGAGTGCATCTTCCAGAGGATGTCCCTGATGGTAAGTAACCAGCTTTCTACTGAGTGTCATAAAACCAAAACAAAAGTAATCACTGACCAATCACAGCAGACGCAAGCAACACAATAAACCAACCACAACTCAAAGCAATTACATGTAACATCATGGGTCAAGCACAGGGAATTGCTTGCAAGGAAGTCACGATTGGTTTTGGATTTACTTCTGTTTGGTTTAACCAATGACAGAGTGTAGTAAAGTAAAATTATATGGATTAAATGTATTTTCAACACAGATTGCTGGCTAGTGACCAAATGATGAAAATCATCGATTGAATTAATCAATCAATTGATACCAGTCGCTGATGCGCCAAGGTGGCCAAGGGCATGTTAAAAACACGAAATGGCATGAGAGAGATGTGGCAAAATGGTAGAAATAATCATATGTGCCTAAGTTCAGAAGTTACTTTTTTTGGAAAATTGAAATGATTAAAAACAAAAAGTTACCGAAAAAACCAACAGTGGTCAAGCACAATCATCAAACACAGAGCGTGATTCTCTTTTTTACAAAATAAAAGATCACCTTTTGGAGATGTGTGGATCATCAATATACATTCCAGATGGTTTCAGTTTAGATTTTTTGCAGCGACAAGACTTGGATTCGTCACATAATAGCGCTGGGGGTACATGTATATTACCCCCAGCGCTGTTATGTGACGAATCCAAGTCTTGTCGCTGTAAAAAATCTGAACTGAAACCATCTGGAATGCGTCCAGCCATAAGAATTCGCTGAGTGAAACAAACAAGCCAATTAAGGTTCTTCAACATTGACATATAGAATGAAATGATGATAAAATGGCAGTTAACTATCAGAGAAAAAAACATGTAGCAAATAATAAGGTGAAGGAATTCTCTTGTGATTTTGTTTAAGGGATACGGCCAATCAGTCAGGTTTACCTGTAGTGTGCAAACAATTCAAAAATGCTGTTCATGACATGTAAAGAAACCGAAACAATTTGCCGCGCTGTATTTTTCATCAGTCAATTCTTCAAAATGTACACCAAAACACACTTTTATAAATTATTTTTATGTGATGGAATTATTGCAAAGATTTGGTTAAACGAAACACTTTCTATTTTGGTCCTGGGATTTTGCTTAAGGGGTAGCTTTGATAGCTTGACAGTATATTTCAAAATTTTGGCTCCGAAAAACCCTGCAGGAAACTCGCAAACAATAACTTACCACATGCCAACAATTTTAATGGCAAACCCCTGAAAACACATTAAGATGGAATCCATCAGGAAATTGAGTAATCAGTGGACAAAAACCTTGTACCAGAATAATTTAAAGTATATCGCATTCTTTTTTACACTATTTAAGAGCTATAGACGCAATAAGTTATCTGTAATAACACCAAAGACAATTTCTCATGGGAGCCCGTGAAATTAGATTTCAAATTTCACAGGAATTGTGTAAACACAGGTAAAATAGGTAAATTTTTACACGTAAGATTTCATTTTGTGAAATTTGAAATTTATTTTCTCGGGCTCCCATAAGAAATTGTCTTTGGGGTTATTACAGATAACAAATTACATCCATAGCTCTCAAAAAATGTAAAAACGAATGCGATATGCTTTAAATTATTCTGGTACAAGGTTTTTGTCCACTGAAAATTAACTTTACTCAATTTCCCAATGGATTCCGTCTTAACACATAACTTGAGAGCAACATCAGAGCTTTTAAAGGGGCAGGATCACGAGGATTTTGCTCGCGTTTCACCCCACTGAAAAGCCAATAGTCACATTAACATATATGAAAGCCTAAAATTATTGGTCATTTTCTTGTTCAGGCACCATACTAATTCAGTGAAGCTATTACTAAGTGTCTTTGGCCACGGATGGCCAAGATGGAAGTGGATTACAATTTGAAAACATCTGGCGAACGTTTTCAAATTCTGTGCTTGTATCTTACAAAAATCATCGAAAACTTATCATGGTTTGCTCTCCTTGCAAAAATTCACTTGATATCTCCCTCTTGATGTACCAGGAGCATTGTGTGTGAGTGAAGGCATTTAATCTCAATTTCAGCGAAGTTTTGACGAAACGCGAGGAAAATCCCCGTGACACTGCCCCTTTAAGTTTGGAGTAATTTCACTTAAGCATGAACATATCCTTTCAATTTTGATGGTTTTAAGAACCATAAAAAGCTGATTTATTTTTTGCAGAAGATTGGAAAGACAATTGCGTGATACTGACGACTGCAGTCTGCATTTTATCAGTGTTTTATACTGAACACTGTAAAAAAAGAAATGTGATCATGATGGACAAATTTTCAGTCGTTTGATTTCGCCATTTCATGTTTTAAGGTGGCTCCATACAGTTTCTCATCAGTTTCAACAGACAAATATACGTAACCTTTTTGATGATTTTCAGGACATTGATTTACATTTCACTAGGGAAAAGCTACAAAAGCAACTAGCCTAGCCTTTATACTTTTCAAAAAAGTCACAATTTCTGGGCCTGGTCCGTTTCCATGGCAACCACTGATATAGTTGTTTGGCTCGTTTTTTAAGCTTACCCAGTTTCTTCACGTCATTTCTTGGTTTTTACACGGTGAATTTTGGTTATTTTTGTTGTAAAGATGTTGTCGTTTGAGAAGTCTCAGCTGGCAAAGCTGTGAGAAATTTTGTACATAAGTTTTGCCAGAATAGTAAATTTCCGTTTTCGACGATTAATGCAGAAGTGTATGTACAAAAATTACTCTTACTTTAATATGACTGAAAAACACAAAAATCCTACAAGTGTTCCAATTTTAAAAAAGTTTCACCGAGTGGAACAGTCGCGCAATTAGCGTTTGAAAATGCCTCAAAACCCACCTTTTTTCTTCACGTTACCAAAATAAGAATTCTCCAAGTTACGGGGTTGCGCATGCTCATGATTCCTTTTGCGTGGACGAGCGTGGACAGCACGCCGGTAAGCGGTAGAAAAGCTTTTCTAGAGCTTTTCTTTCAAAAGAACAACATTTTTCTGGACAACTGCTTTCCTTTACTGTAAAGGATTCATGTGACCAAAAAATTCGCAAAAATAAAGAAAGAAACAAACAAAAAAGAAGAAAATTTATACCGATTTGCGATATAAAAACTCGAACGAAGCCGCCACTTTATTGCCAGCAGCAAAAAATTTCCTTTAGTTTCCAGAACGCGGAATCATTAAACCACTTTCAGTTTCATTTTTACCATTAACTGATTACAACCGTTCTTCAAGAAAAAATCTAAAGCGGTCATGTTTGCTCTTAGAACATCTTTTGGTATGCTACCCGAGAAAAGCAGGGAAGCTCGTTTATTTTATGTTGTATAAAGCTCAATATTTTGTCTGCCGAGACCCGCGTTGTTTCTTAGCGGCTACTTGGGTGTTTGTTAACTGCATGAATAGCAAATAGTATATAAATACGCTTTCAATTTATATTTAAAGGCAGACGTTGGATAAAAGGGAACAAAAATGTCGACAAGAAATTATATGTTTTGAAAAAGACCACATTATTTTTCTGCAAGGTTCAACAAGTCAACAGAACGCCTGCGAAACGCCGACTGTTTTGGAACCGGCTGTCAACTCGATACTCATCCTTTATTCGTTCACTGAATGCCCATGAATGCCGTCATTCTAGGCATAATTTTTCGTAAAAATAAAAATTGTGTTTGAGCTGAGGTACAATTGAACTTTTTTCAATTTTCGGTTTTATTTTAGACCACCGAAGTTTTTGAAGTCGCACCTTGTCAGCACAAGTGAAACTTAGATCAAAAGCTACTGGTGACTGATAAATAGACACTGAAATATAAGTGTCCTTTTGAGTTTCAACTTCTCTCAAAATTCAATAACAACTGTTACCTCGTTACAAGTGTGTAATCTATTCATCGCTCACTAAAATTCACAAGTCAGCTGTATTTTGCTGAAACCGTATGAGAACGGCCGTAGAGACAACTTACCCGACAAAAAAATACACGGCTTGTTAGAAAGGCAAAAACTAAAGCACTTTTCCAAAAAATTACTTACACTTAGGCTCGATCCAACAAACTTAAGCTTCTCATCCCAGAGATTCTCGACAGCTGACCTGGACAGCACTGATATTTCAAGTTGAGAACGGAGAGAAGTTCTTCACGCATAATTCTTGAAGGCGCGTAATAATTCGTGCAACGTATTCAGTCCTCTCTGTGTTGCTTGAGCTTAAAGATCGCAATCAGTCCAGTCCTACAATCGTAGAACAATCGTAGGACTGCAACTGTCAGCTACAAAAGCGATTAAACTAAAGGCTTTTCATAATTTCACTGCTATGTGCTCGATAGGTTTTGAAAAGGTAAGCCATAAAGATGCCTCAATCAGACTTTGGAAAAGTTCGCCTGGGAGGTTGATTGGCACATGTCATCTGACTTGGACTGTCGCGCTCCTCGCGCGCGCGCTTGTGCCAATTTAGTTCCCATTCCTCGCTCGCTGAAAAACTATATGGAGCCACCTTAAACACACCCGGTAGCCCACACGAGCTGGATCTTAACCTGGTTTCTATAACATAAGGCAACTGAGAGTATTGCTACTCCCCCCTGGATGGGATGCCCATCCATTTTAGGGTTACCCCCAGCAGTAATGTATGTCGCAGGTACCCAATTGTATACACCTGGGCGGAGAGAGACAACGTGGGGTAAAAGTTTCCAGAGTTTCCACAGTTATTGTCCAGACAGCCACAAAACCTGTTATCACAGCTACTCACCCCGAATGGGATGCTATTCCGTCACAGGGTTAATCCCCAGGAGTATGTTGCTGGTACCCATTTTATACACCTGGGTGGAGAGAGACAAAGTGTCACATAGATTCAGTTTACAATCTTGAATAAATTAGACCTATTCATTTGGTTTGTTTCTCGTTTTTGGTTTCTAGATTTCAGATTTTTGATTTGGGTACATCTAGAGTGTTGCTGTCAGTGATACTGTACTTGCCTAAAAAATGAACTTGTAAGATTGCTGATCTTAAATGTTACTGGTGCCCAATATCCATAGAAAGATTTGTAATGTTAAGTTGAAATTAGATCACAAGGTTTTTTAAAGGAAATCCTTATGCAATAAGCAGACTTGCCACCAAAGCCGGCAATCCAACCAAATGCAATTTGAAATTTCCTTCTGAAATATTTCTCACTGGTATTCCTAAATACCAAGGTTATTCACTTCGCTTCTTTCTGAAGGTCAACAACGCTGATAATTATGTGTTCAGCAAAGTTACTAATAATTTAATTATTAAAAGCATTCAAGTCGGCAGCAATAGTCACTGGTTACAAAAAAAATGTTCTTACTCAGCCAGAAGCATTAATCACTTCATTTTCACTTTACAAGCTGAAGTGTACAACTTCATTTAGGGAGGGAGTGTTGACAGATCAGCAAGAAACAGCTTATTTACATGTATTTGCCCCAATAGCCATTTTACAATATTTATTGCTTGTATTGATTATATTATTATTATGGAGCAGGAGCTCACAACAAACCTTTATGGGCTTTACAAGGAGAGCACCTGTTACAAAATTAATGTGCTATTAACCTTTTGACTGTCATGAGAGACTAGCTTTTGATCACATTGATTAGCAGTGTTTGTATAATGCACATACGTGCCAGTAGTTTTACGAACCTTGTGGTTAAATCAGGATGTGAGCTCGAGTTAAGAAGATGTACACAGAGGACTTACTGTTGAATTAAATAATATTTTCCTGTTTGAACTGAGTGTCTGTGTGTAACATCGACATGACAGACAATATGGTTATGTATCTAGTTAATTACTAATGCTTTTGATTAGTCAAAAATACTTTTTAGTATAAGATGTATTTTAATGTCCATTGTGTTAATTTGTTCTTAAAAATTTGCAATGTTTTGGATTGACATCTCAATAGTTATGCAAAATTACTGGAATTACATAATTCAACTAACCCTTCAGAGGTTTGTGCATGACTTTACATCAACAAGTTTGTTAGTGGTTTGTTTTAAAAATAACCATCAAGGTAAGCAGATTAACATGAAAATTTCAAGCACTACATAACAACGATGAATTTATAGTATCAAAGAGCTTTTTGATACCTCAATTGACAAATTCACCCACTAAAGATTTCTCATGTCAAACATAACAGAGCCAGGCTGTTGCATAACTCGTTACTTGTCCTAACACAAGTGTCCAAGTTTATCATGCATTTAAAGTAATATTTAGCCTTCATATCAGTCTTTATCGTCGTGACTTACACCAACATGACCAGTTTCTGGCTTTGAAAGTCAGCAGAAATCTCTCTCAAAATCCTATAAATTCAAGGAATAGCCAAACCTAAGTACGAATAAGCAATGTTTTCACATGCGCTGTATGTCCTACCTCCACAGCTTGTGTTTGTAAGCGGACTTCAAACTGTGTCTTGTCGACAAACTAGAAAATTTTCGTGGAAAACTTAGTTTCTGACTCTGAAAAGTCTTGTGAAGGCTTTGTGGTCCTACATCATTGGCAGGAATCACTCTCAAAATATGGCGACCGCTTTACATCATATATGTAGGTGCGCCACTTGTGTTTATGAGTGGACTTCAAACTGCGCCTTTTCGACAAACTTAAAAACTTCTCTAAAAAACTTGAAGGAAATAACAAAATAGCTCAACCACGAGTAATATTCACCTACTCGCTTGCACCTATATGCTAAATTGTCCATTTGGGGTGTGGGGAGCATGAAAGCGAGGCCAAAGTGCATGCCAGTATCTGGCCAAGTGAAGGCCCTGCAAAAATCTTTTCTTTTTTTTTTTGGAAGGGGGTGGGGGGGGGGGGTGGACAACTACTTGTGAAGTTTAAGCTTGTTATCACTGCTATATGTTTTGGTTTGACAAAATTAACCCAGTGTAGATTCTTGTGTTGGGGCCTTATGTGCCACATGGTGTAAAGAGGCCTAAGTAAGTAAGTAAGATTTGTGTGTTATTTTCCTTCTTTATATGAGCAAGATTTCAGATCTGAAGATCTTAGGTTCGAGTCCAGTCCCTGCCATCGTGTTGTTTCCTTAGACAAGAAACTTTATCCAACATTGCCTCTCTTCACCCAGGTGTATAAAATGGGTACCGGCAACATACTCCTGGGGATTAACCCTGCAATGGAATAGCATCCCATTCAGGGGGAGGGGGGTACATGTAGCTGCGATAACAAGTTTTGTGGCTGTTTTGACAATGACCATGGGGGAGTCACTCGCTGGCTGCGGAAGTACGGGAACTATACAGCAGGATGTAATACTGCGATATCTCCAAGATAACTTCGTAACTCTAGCCAAGAATGCAACCACTTGGTATTAAACCAATTCAACTGCATACAGATAGGACTGGATTGTGTTACCGACGTCCCCACTGGGGGTGTATCCCACTGGGATAACCGCACGGGTCTAACCTCGGCAAGTATAGCCCGGTTGGGCATAACCAAAGAACTACTTGCAAAGCACATATGCCAACCTCTACATAGATGATGTAATCTTCCGACGACTAATCCTAAACTGCTATTGGTTATCAATGATCTAATTATTGTCCTAGGCCATTCCATCATTGGCAAGTCAGTTACCCTGTTAAAGGTTTACTACTTACAACTTCAGGTAGTTCACACACTAAGGCGTTACACTACAATACAGATGAACGGGTGATTAACATGTTCAGTTTACTGCTGTTGGCTTTTCTATGTTAATAAACTATTGAAGAAACATCAGCAAATTTTCTTATCACATAGCAATACTCTTGGTTGCTTCATGCTGCAAAAACCGGGATAAGCTCCAGCCACGTGGGCCTCATTGGCTTGTGTGCAACTTTACCCCTAATGATTAAATGTGTATACATGTATTATAAACTATGTTCCTTGTAACTTCTCTGTTGTCAGTTTTTTTAATATAATTATATGAAGCTGTTAGGGAAGTATGGATATGGGACGGGGAATTCTGCAGTGGCACGACATCCAATCAAAGTCCGATTATATCAGTCTGTTTGATAACACTGTTACTATTCTTTTATTGCCAGGTTGTGCTTTTTGTTGGTGATTGCAACTCCTACGCCGCCAAAGGTACAAATATCAGATGGTTTAAGTGCCCTGAAGTTTTAAAAAGACGGGACATGACCAATCTGCATCATTTACCTGAAATGATGCATGGTTACTGTGATGCAAAGCTCAGCGACCAAACCATCATGGACGAAGTGAAATCCGCTGACTTGGTCATCGGTGATGGCATGTACTTGTGCTCGTCTCTGATTGCAGATAAATTCTCCTTACCACATGTAACGGTTTTAGAGAGCTCCCTAACAACAGCGACGGCGACGTTTCCATATAACGTTGCCGAGCTGCCTTCATACATACCTCAGTTTTTATCAAGAATGACAGACAACATGAGCTTTCTGCAGAGAGCAAAGAATACACTTCGTTGGTTGGTAAATCGACTCCTTTATCCACGCATGCCTAGAATTGCCTTCTTGGAATTGAAGAAGAAGCACCAGATAACACCAGAAAAAACCTTGGAGGAGACGTTTCAAAAAGTGGATCTCATTCTTGTTCAAACTGAGCCATTTGAGTACCCCCGCCCAGTGTTACCAAGTACGAGAAGTCATATATATTTATATATATCTTTTTCTTTGCATTGAAATTGTTCCTTGAAGCGCACGAAGCGGTGAAAAATTCAAGGGGCACGACTAATTGAGATGATATATTCCTGGTGTAACTTTGTTGACAAAACTTTAGTGTCTTCTTTATTGTTTTTACTGAGGTTTTTCATATCAATATCACACCAATATCAGGCACTCACTCATGTCTTACGTGGCTTCAAACGCCTTGTGGCCGCTCCTGCTTTTGACTGTATTTTCCAGCATATAAGCCGTCTAACGCCTTTCATGTTTTCCAGATACTAAGTTGGTTGGACCTCTTTTAGCGAGTCCCGCTAAACCACTTCCAGATGACCTAAAGGAGTTTGTCAGGAGGTCTGGAGACGAGGGAGTCATACTTGTGTCTTTTGGATCAATTCTTGGTGAAATAGATGATAAGAAAATCGAAATAATGGCGGCTGCCTTCTCTGACTTGCCACAGAGAGTCATTTGGAAACTGAATACAAGTAAGCCGGATATTTAAATTTCATTTAATATGGGCTGCTTTGATTTTCTTTACCACTGCTGCTTCACGCTGTTGTTTCATTGTTGTTGTTGTTGTTGTTCTTCTTCTTCTTCTTCTTAATGCGAGTAATGACCTCACTTCAATTTCTCAACTATCTAACAAGAGTTCAGGAAATTTTTACTATATCAATTTTCACCCAATGTGAAGATTTGCTTATTTATTTTAAATTTAGTATCAAGACACAAAACCTTGCAATGTGTTTTTACAAGAGAGGATAAACTAAGAGAGTGAAACCCCGCACCACATGATAATTATTTGAAAATTATTATTAGTTTGCACCCATGCTGCGAAGGTTATTTTTATCTTTCCATGTCAACAATCTAATTTACATGACGTCATTCTTACTGACCAATAAGATGTCATCCTTAAAATAACCACGCAGTATGACACAGAACCAAAAATTGATTTGAAATTTTCATCAGCGGCCCATGATGGGGGATTCGCTCTCTTCCTTCATTTTCTCTCGGTCTTCAGTAATCTGAGCAAAGATGAAACAGGACCACTTTAATACACAAACAGCAAGGCACTGTCTCACTCTCTCTTGTTATTTGAGTAAACAGAGTATAAGTAGCATTCAGTTCGTTACAAACGTGACGCTTCAACTTAAAGGAAAAAAACCTGACGGGAGTCGAACTCATGGCCTTCGGCTTCCGCTCACCAATTGGATTCTCTAACTTGTGGCGTGACAGGTCAGATTCACTACGTTCATATGTGAAATACGTTCTGCATGCATTTACCGCTTTTACCAACCCCCCACACTTGGAGGGTTGTCCAATACTCCGACAAATTTATGCATGGCATTGTATTGTATTCACTTCACATAACAATACTGTACAAAAGCATAACAATAAAGAATGAAGCAAAACAAAAAGAAATTTAACAATGCTATGCATAAATTTGTCGGAGTATTGGACAAGTATGCACACTTGAGGAGTACTACTTGGGTATCCTCTCTGTGATGGGATTGTTGTCTGTATACTTTTTGGATCATATAAGGCAGGCATACCCCTGGTGAAACCCTGACCTTGTTTAGGACAAAAAATTTCCCACTTTTCCTACCAAGTTTATGGCGCGAATTTACGCGGTAGGTGTTTATTTGAGCATTTGACTCCTGGTCTGTTTTGGTGGACGACAGGTCGGACGGCCGTCAGACCTGCAGGAAGTGTCGGGAAAAATATTTCCTGACAGCCGAAACACACCCATCCATCATGTCTTTCACAGCGTCGTAGTCAAAAACCCGTATCCTGTTTTTGGACCTCGGTGGAAAACCAAGAGTTAATGATGTGCTCTTGTTAAAACCAATGCCCTATTAGCTGGCACATCCCCGTATAGGATACATGTGGGAGTACCCCCCCGGGGGGGGATCCGCTTTGTCGAAAAGGTCTAGTATGATTACAAAATAGAAAGATTAACGATTTATTATGTTTGAATTAAAACAGAGGGCAAAAGCTTGAAAATTGGCAGCAACGTCAAAGTTGCATCCTGGCTACCACAGAACGACATTCTCGGGCACGCCAAGACTCGTCTGTTCATTGGACACGCGGGAATGAATGGAATGTCAGAGGCAGCTTACCATGGAGTCCCCATGATTTGTGTGCCATTCTTTGGAGACCAGTTTGATAACGCCGTCGCAGCAAAGCGCTTTGGGATGGCAGAGACTTTGGACAAGGAGACGATTACCGAAAAGACTCTTGTCAATGCTATTAATACTGTTTTAAACAACACGAGGTAAGATGACTCATGTTATCAGATAATTTTTACCATTTAACCGGAGAGCTCGCTTCGTTTTGCAATATCTCATTTGCTGAGGGCTGATAACTCTGATTTAACCAGAATCCTGTACATATGTGCACAGTCAAACTCCCTTTGAATCGTCGCCTTTGCGAGCAATTTGTCCTGGACAATCCCCATAAACCATCCAGCCCCCCCGCCCCCGATTACACGGTTACAGTATCGGTGATTTTTTGAGGGCTTCAAATATCACATAGGTGTGCCATGCTAATGAGTCAACTTTTTATCACGACTGATTAGGATGAGCGCATACGCTCAGGATTTTGCCAAGTCACGAAAATTTATAATGTAGTTTCAACTATTTATATCTCCCAAGCAGGAATTCAACCAACTAAACAAGCTAAAAAGTCATTTTGTTCAACTTGACACATGTCCGTGAAACACTGGTATCGTCTTAAGAGACACCTTCCGAGTTCAAAGAGTATCATTTTTTTGCGTCTCATTTTCAGTTACCGGACTTCTGCTGCTCGAATTTCCAAGTCCATCAGACTTCACCCTCGAACTCCTTTACAACAAGCCGCTGACTGGATAGAGTACACGCAGGCTCAAGGTGGCTTGGCACGTCTTAGACCGCGGGGACTGGATCTACCATTTTATCAGCTTTACCTCTTGGATGTAGTATTTGTGGCTATTTTGCTGTTGATAGGCGGTTTTGCTGTTGTTCGTTTGTTGATTACATGCATTTTTCGCACTTGTTTTAAGGCAACGCCGAGCAAAGAAAAATCATATTAGGAGGTGCGTAGGTGCCTGATCTGCTTACCACTGAATGTACACAGTGCGTTAGTGATCACCTTATTGATGCTGTCATCTTACATGACAGGATCTTATGTTCTCAGTAACAAGGATGAGCTTGTGCTATTCAGAAAGATTTAATTCATCACAAACTGAGCTGAACATAATAATGTAAATTGCTTTGATAATCAACGCTTATGAACTATGACTATTCACAATATTCACCATTCAAATGATGACCCTCATCACATCAAAGAACATACAGAGATCACTCCCTTGTGATAGTTTTTAAAGCCGATATTGTTCAAAATTTGTTGTTCATAATCGATGCCCTCAAGAAACGTGTGTGTGTGTGTTGTTATTGTTGTTGCTTTTTCCGTCTTTTTCTGTTTTGTTTTGTTGTTGTTGTTGTTGTTGTTTTTTTACTCTACTTAGTCACACTTTTTCTGGCTGTTCCGTCATTTTTCACATGGCATGACATTGTATGACCTTGACGTGCACATCAAATAAAAGACCAGCAGCGATAGGCGTCTGAATTGTAATGAGGTTACGGTTCTTAGTTTTCAAACCAGGACATCATACTCTTCATGGTTATCCCAGTGTAACCATGACCTAACATAAATAGCCACTAAACAACTTTGTTGCGACCCACTCCAGCATTGCATGGTTTGTTGACTAAGTGGGTAATGAAATAATTTCAGCCTGAATGATATCAAAGAATTCACCTTACAAATTGCCAACTAACTATGACGTCAACAATAAATCTTATTCGGACAATGCCGATATACACAAGTATAACCTATTTATATCTCCTTATTACATCATTATTTCTTTTTGTTGAGTTGTATGCTTTTGCAATACTGTAAGAACTTGTAGTCATGCAAATAAAGCTATTTGTTGAAATCAGCTAACCGGCCAGACATCATTGTCAAGAACATTGCACAAATTTTGTATTGCAAAGTATGAAATTCAAAAACCAAACAGCGCTACTCATGGATAATGTGCTGAATAACCTTCAATGGACAAGTTGTACACTCATTATGATTTTATCCACAAGGCCAGAAGAAAGGTTTAAATTAATCAAGTCTTTACATTGCATGGATGAAAAGGCTTTCGAAGAGGCATTTGACTGTATTTCCTTTTACATAAGCTTCCGTTTATGCTTACGTCACGTTCTCGTCGTTTTTTGATACGTGTCAAAAACCGAAGAGCAAAAAAAAAATAGAAAAATCGACGCCAGTAGGATTTGGGTACTGAAAAAAGCAAGGCCGGGGCGAAAAGAAACAGACTGACACTTAATGATCAAGAAATTTATGATCATTGATCAAAACGTTTAATTACTCAGTACGTAACTTTCACATAGAAATTTAGGTATAAAGTGGTTTTTTTTGTGAATCAAGCGTGACGCGATTCACAGAGGAGGAGAAATTGCCTTAGACTACGCACACGTTTTCAGGTTCTCACTCTTTACCTTTGCATCACATCATACTAAGTTACGTTTGCCAACTGTTTTTACACACATTCAGAGAAACAAATCCCAAGAACCGTGACAATACTGCAGTTGACGCGTGTATCAGGCTCTCAACTGATGCAATAAGAGATGCAATTGCAAGATCATGCAATGTCATGATTACATGTAGAGCTTAAATTACCATTTGTTAAACTACAAATTCAGTAATGCTGGTCTCCAGTGAGCCTGTAAAGTACTGTCATCGATAAAGATAAGGCAGACGAGATTTACTCTGTTATATATAAGTTAGGAAAAATAACAACAAGCCGAGAAGAAAAAAACTGCACCTTTCGCAAACCAGTCAGTGCTTATGCCGTTATGCATCAGTCAATTCCAGCTGCGCCCATCCCTCCCCCCGGGCAACTGCGGGGCGTTTGCTTGCCTTGTCAGTCCCGGGGGTGGGGCTTTAGCAAATTTGGCACGGCCCGGGGGGTCGGGTATTTGCCTACCACCGGGCTTTTGACACACATGTGGTTTCCGACTCGAAATCCAAACATGGAGGATTTTATCGCAAAGGACCAGCAGTTCGTCGTAGATTGGATCGTCTGCCAAGGACTGGACAAACTTGTGGAGGTTTTCTCGATTTTATGCATTTCTTTATTGCTCATCAAGGCACAACTATCACTTAATATAGCGAGATCGGGAACGATCAACGTGAATCGACGTACGCATTCTTCTTAAGGATTTAAATAAAATTTAGTCGCAATGATTCTTAAATTCTAAACATGTGTCTAGGGATCGTCGTTTTATACTTTTGCATATTATTAAAATATTCACAACAGATGACGTTACAACAGACTTTTATAATGTCAAGATTTTTGTTTACTAGCGAACTGTTTAAAACAAAACATTAAAGTAACAATCAACTATCATGTAGTATTGTTGTCTGTGAAGTATTAAAATATCATCACTTGGCATTTATACTAACTTTATTAACATCGGAACAATAGAAGACGGAGAGGTAGGCCTACAGAAATGAAAAATCACACATAAAAATGCTGAAAGTGGTATTATTGTGCAATGAATGAAAACTGCTGCAGTGTTGATTGGGGACGTACGATCCCGAGGGCGGGGCATTTGCCCTCTTCCTTCGTCCACACCGCGGGGCATTTGGCAGCTAAAGTGTCGCCACCCCCGGGAATTTGCCATCTGAGAGAAAAAAAAATGCTAATGCCCGGGGGTTAGCCCGGGGGGGGGGGGGCATGGGCGCAGCTGGAATTGACTGATGCATTACTTCGTTGTCTTGTATGCAGCCTGGTATTGTTATGCACAATACACTCGAGTTGTTTTGCAGCCAAATTTGTGATGGTTCCAATGTTTGGGAGAAGTCACTATTTTGTTCATGAAAGGCTTGGCAAAGAGCTGGTAACAAGAGCGGCATGAGGCAAGTCAGTTTTGTTAGCAGTGCATGAATGTTGTACTATTCCATACGCGTGAAAAGGTTTAAGGCTGACAATAATAGATCGTAGCGAGAGCACTACGTAATGACCCTCTTTTGTCTGAACAGAAGACGATAAAATACTCCGAAGAATTTCAGCATATAATTTCAGTCCTTTTTCAGAGTTTACCGGTAAACAAGTGTACGAACCAATACACCTAAATGTCAATGTGTTTTTTCAGCAATCTATGATAGTTTACATAACTGCTATTGCTTTCAATTTACAGCCGAGGCTCTTCATTCTCCAAAAGAGTTGCCGAGTGTAAATCGGCAGTCGGCAGAGAACGGTTTTCAGTAGTTGAGCTTTAGTGAAGGAAAGTTAGACCCGTATTTCTATTCCGCAGATAGATCTTTAACGAATCTCTTGTTTTTCTTTGTGCTCGCTTATATACTGAGGAGAACACGAGTAAAATACAGCATACTTGACTGACACACATGAAAACATAAATTCCTTTAAGCCCCAATTTCAGCACGTCTGTTCTCCCCCACTGTTCTCCCTATATTTCTTACGATACTTAAGTTGGGAGTATTTGACTAAACATTAAGGCATTGCAAGTACTAACATTAACAAGAGCCGGATTATTCTCTAGGTACTATGTGTTATGGGGCTTAAAGGGATAAGAAAGCTATTGTTTAATTATCTGCAGGATTCAGAATTTGGCGAAAGAGTGATAGAAATTTTACTAGCAAAACACTTAAAATGTCGTTTTCTGTTCTCCCACTGGATTGTTGTAGGGTCTTTTGAAGGTATATTTGTGTAAGCTAAATTACCACAGTTTGATCTGTTCGGATTGTTTAGGGAACGGAAGCGTACCCTCCAAACTACTAATCACGAGCTGCTTTTGAATTTCTGAAATGCCATCAGCCTCTATTTCGCACTCAACACAACTTAGTCTTTAAATGCTGTGAACGTCTGAGGTGACATTTAATAAAAAAACTCCAGCTTTTTAGACTGAATTAAATTCAAATTTCAGAGGCAACTAAGGTTTATTAACGATCTGATTATTCTACCAAAACGAACCGTTTGATGCCACTGAACTAATGCGACAAAAAAAATTACCTCGAAAAATAAAAATTCCCGTTAAATTTTGGATCGTTAATTTCATACAATACTGTTGAGGTGTGCTAAAAAAGGCTAACGTATGTCTTCTAACAACGCTTTTGTATTGTATTGTATATGATAGACGCGGCCCAATATAATGCGAAAAGTATTTTTCATTACAGTGTAAAACACTTTCAAAAAAATGTTTTAGCCGGCAATCGAAAAAAAGCCCCTACAGGGGTTAACTTCACATCAACATCCACAGTTTCTGGTTTCTAATTCAAGATATAGCGAAAGGTTTCTAATCGACATAAAGGCGCTTCCACTGGGGCACGACATCCAATGAAATTCGGTTTTATTTCTGTTTGATGACACTCTATTTATTTATCGCCAGGTTCTGCTTCTTGTTGGTGATTGCAACTCGTACGCCGCCAAAGACCAAATATCAGGTGGTTTAAGTGTCCTGAACTTTTGAAAAAACTAGACGCGCCCAATCTACATAATTTACCTGAACTGTTGCATGGTTACTGCGACGCAAAGCTCAGCGACCGAGCCATCATGGACGAAGTGAAATGCGCTAACTTGGTCATCGGTGATGGCATGTACTTATGCTCGTCTCTGATTGTAGATAAATTCTCATTACCACACGTAACAGTTTTAGAGAGCTCCCTAACAACCCCAACGGCGACCGTACCATATAACGTTGCCGAGCTGCCTTCATACATACCTCAGATTTCATCAGGAATGACAGACAACATGAGCTTTCTGCAAAGAGCAGCGAATACACTTCGTTGGTTGGTAAATCGTAACATTTTTCCACACATGTTTAGGAGTTCTTTCTCGGAAGTGAAGAAGAAGCACAAGATAACACCAGAAAAAACTTTGGAGGAGACTTTTCAGAGAGTGGATCTCATTCTTGTTCAAACTGAGCCATTTGACTACCCGCGCCCACTGTTACCAAGTTAGATCAATTATATTTTGTTCGTTGAAGCGCTCGCACAAAGGGAAAGAGAGCCATACACTTCATGTCATGTTGAGCAGATAATAGCTTCAAAGAATTTTAACACAACTAAAATTTAAGGGGCAGAACTAATTGGGATGATATATCCCTGGTATAACTTTGCTGGCAAAACTTGAGGATCTTCTTCATTGTTGTTTTTTGGTTTCAGCAAGAGATGATAAAGGGGCGGCTTTAAACACATAGTGACAGTTCTCCCTTTAGACTGTATTCCTCAGCATATAAGCCGTCTAACGCCTTTGATGTTTTCCAGATACTAAGTTAGTTGGTCCTCTTCTGCCAAGTCCAGCTAAACCGCTCCCGGATGACCTGGAGGAGTTTGTCAGGGGGTCTGGTGACCAAGGGAGTCATACTTGTGTCTTTTGGATCAGTTCTTGGTGAGATAGACGGTAACGTTGTTGCAACTATGGCTGCTGTATTCTCTAGCTTGCCACAGAGAGTCGTTTGGAAACTAGATACAAGTAAGTGGATATTTAATTTTAAAAATGAATGCAAAAAAATACGATTTTTGGGCTTCAGTTCTCCTTTAACATGGGTTGCTTTGAATTGGTTTTTGATATATTTTTTGGGCCAGCCTGTTCGAATATGTCGCCCAGGTTAACAACCCTTGTCCTTAATAATAATGATAATAATAATAATAATAATAATAATAATAATAATAATAATAATAATAATAAGCGAATAGTTTAACAGAATAACCCTTCATTGCAAGAGCACTGTTATTAATGGGGTGCTGCAACATAAAAAGCCTCAAAAAAAAATATGAGAAAAACTTTGCACTTTGCATGAGAAAAACTTTGCACTTCCTCTGGGTCCCCCACAGGGGATAAGTGTTTATTTGAGCATTTGTTTCCTGGTGCCCGTTTCTCGAAAGTCCCGCTTACTTTTCGGGCCCGAAAAGCTATTTTATGAGCGTAAGGTGTACCTTAAAGATTCAAATTCTGTTGTGATTCCTAAAGCTAAGCAATAGAATTATAAGTTGACAAAAAAGTCAAGATGGTTTGCACACTAAAAGGAACACCACCATTCTATAGATCTTGAATATAAAATATATCTCCGAGGCCGAAATGTTCCCGGGACTTTCGAGAAACGGGCCCCTGATCTGTTTTGTCTGACGCAAAGGTCGGAAGGCCTTGACGAGGGAAATGTTTGCTGGTAACTAAAAGACACCTGTGTACCCTGTCTGTGATGGCGTCGAGTCTAAGACCCCTAATCAGTTTTATGGAACTCGGTCGAAAATGCACACTCTATTTGACGGTACATCCCGAACAGGATAAACGTGGGGGTACCCCCCTAGGGAATCAGTAATTTAGAAAAGAGAAGGATGTGTTGTTAATTGTGACTGATTTATTATGTTTAAAACAGAGGGCAAAAGCTCAACAATTGGCAGCAACGTCAAAGTTTCATCCTGGCTCCCACAAAATGACGTTCTCGGTTACCTCAAGTCTCGTCTGTTCATTGGACACGCGGGAATGAATGGAATACTAGAGGCAGCTAACCATGGAGTCCCCATGATTTGTGTGCCATTCTTTGGAGACCAGTTTGATAACGCCGTCGCAGCAAAGCATCTTGGGATGGCAGAGACTTTGGATAAGAAGACGATTACTGAAGAGAGTCCTGTCAATGCTATTAATACTGTTTTAAACAACACGAGGTAAGAGGACTCATGTTATCAGAGAATGTTTACCATTTAACTGGACAGCTTGCGTCGTTTTCCATTAATCATTTGTCAATTGATGAGTGCTGATGACTCTAATTGACCAGAAACCTGTTCGTATGCACACAGTCAAATCTGACTCGTCGCCTTTGAGACTGAGCAATTTGTCCTGGACAACCCCCATCCCCCCGAGTAAGCGGTTACATTATCGGTTTTTTTTTTAGGGCTTCAAATATCACATAGCTGTACCATGCTAAATGAGTCAACTGTTTATCACGTCTGATTTGGCTGAGCGCAATTCACGAAATTCAATTCACGAAAATAAATCATGTGGTTTCAACTTTTTCATCTCCCAAGCAGGAATTCAACGTACTAAACTAACTAAAAAGTCTTTTTGTACAACTTGACAAACACTGGTATCTTTTTAAAAGGCACCTTCCGAGTTCAATGAGTATAATATTTTTGTTGCGTCTTATTTTCAGTTACTGGACTTCCGCTGCTCGAATTTCAAAGTCCATCAGACTTCACCCTCGAACTCCTTTACAACAAGCCGCTGACTGGATAGAGTACACGCAGGCGCAAGGCGGCTTGGCACGTCTCAGACCACGGGGACTGGATCTACCATTTTATCAGCTTTTCCTCTTAGATGTCATATTTGTGGCCATTTTGCTGTTGACGGGCGTTTTTGCTGTCGCTTATTTGTTTATTAGATGCTTTTATCGCAACTGTTGTAAGGCAAAGCCGAGCAAAGAAGAATCACATTAGGACATGAATACCTGCCATATCTGCTAACTTTACTATGTTGTACATAGTGCGTTAGTAATCACCTTATTGATGGTTTCGGCCTTATTTTCTCATGAAGCCACGCAGTAGCAGAGATGAACTTATGTTGCTTAGAAGGATTTAATTCTTTTCAAACTGATCTTGAAATCTAAGAGAACGTCTTAAAAGATGATTCTCTAAGAAAGGCCAAGGAAAGAAAAAAAACCATTTTTACTAAATAAATGCTGATCCTATTTTGTATATCTAGCAATGTTGCATGTTATTGTCTCTCATATCGAGGACTATTAAAACGTGTAGTGCACGTAAGTGATTGATATTAATCAAAAAATTCTCCACAGAGCACTTCGTATTTAAACATAGGTTTAAGTTAGCATCCGTAAGTGCCGTTGGTTGTGCTTTGTTGACAGTTTCTGTTGTGACTGAACGGAGGCCGATGCTGGAGTGGCAGTCTCTCAGTTGCATCATAATGCAATCATAGTTATTTGGGTGAAAATCAGTAACTCACCGAATTGATATCAGAAGACCTGAAGACGATAAACACGTCCAACTGGCGGTTTTCCTTCTAATTTAAATTTGAGCGTGAAATTGGATGAATAAATTTTTGAGACAGAAACGTCGTCTTTCACCAGATTAATATTAGAAAATTTTTTTCTTTAGACGATTTTCCGTCTCTGATATAAATTCGGAAATTTTAAGAGCTTCCTTCATTGGCAATGGATCGTGTCACCATCGCTGTAGCCTTTCCCAGAGATTGTGAGGAGTTAAAGAAAGACGGATAAGAAGAACGGCATGGATTTTTCAGGGGGGAATTGGAGGGGGAGGTGGTTTGCCCCTGGGTATTTTAGGGTTCAAATACACTTGCCCATTGCTTTTATAGGCAAGTTTCCCCTCCCCACTCAGACACGGTTCATGTACGCCGACTACAAAATTATAATGGACACACTCTGCCCGTCAGGCAACTCTTAGGGGCTGAAAAGAGGTCTTGCTTTTGATTGACTTTAGGGGCATGAGCAACCACGACGGCAACGACAACTGGATCGTCGCAAAACATAAGGTTTAATCAGCAAAACAAGTCTGCACTTGCGTTATATCATTTGTTACATTTTTTTGTCGTCCTCTACAAAACAACAGAGTGAAATTTTGAGATTTATGGAGAATGTGAATTTACCACGATTAATTTTCTGAAGTAAACGTTGCTCCAACGGCTTCAGTTCCTGCGAGACAGTTCGACTGACTGCAGGGTTTAGAAAAATCGCAAAGTAGTTTAAAATAACTTTGTTTTTTGGAAGACGATTCTTTTGACGTTACCTCCTTGTTGCTTTAGGTACCTTTTAACGGGAAGTACGGTTGTACGCTGTTTTTGTTACGTATTGGGATCTTCTCCTTGTTTACTATCTCGTAGAAGTTTTAATCACTCCAACATTGCCTCAAGAGGCCCCTTTAATTTCTTCAGAATTTCTTTAATTAATTTTTAAGATTATAAAAAAGACAAATAGGGATTCATGATGATAAATTTCAGGGAACTCAATAGAGAAAAATTGAACGCGCTGCAGTAGTGTTGTCAGTGGTCAGTTATTGTATTTTTTAATCGAACTGTCAACCTGAAGATTCACTGCATCACTGCATCACGTCGTGTTGTTTCTGGACAAGAAACGTTAATCCATATTGTCTTTCTCCTCAGGTTAATATGTGCATACTAGCGAACTGTTGGGGAAGACTGAAAAATGCTGGTTGTCCTGCGACCGTCTGGCATCCCATCCATCCCTCGCCCTCCATTCAGCCATCCACCCATCCATCCATCTGTCCCGGTCCATCCATCCATCCTTCCATTTATCTATCCGGCAGGGGAGAAAGCCGGTCGCTGGTCTTGTTCTTACGTAAAAAGGAAAAAAATTGTGAATTAGATCACGCTAAATTCAGGGAAAATACAATGCAAGAATGGGGTCAATGACATGTACTTCAAGTAACGCTATCGACCAGGTCATACAGTGTGACCCCTGGTGGAGGACTCCTATCTGAAAGGGACGGGGATGCTCGTCGGAGAAATAGAATTAAAGCCCCAAACGAGACCAATCTGGGCGTGGCTCAGGTTTTATTTGACCCCAATTGTATGGGTAAAAATATTGGCTTTCCGTCCTGAACACCCTACGTGAGACCAAAATCTGCAATTTACACCCCTAAGCGAAACGAAGAGCACCCCTGTCGATTTCATATGGGAGTTCCCCACCCCCCCCCCCACCCCCGGGGGGGTGTGACCCTAAAATGATAAATCATTTGACTATAGGTCCTCATTAGCATTTGCTCACCAGTCAAGTGTGTGTGTATTTAATTGTGCATACTGAATCAAGGTTGAGAAGCAAAGACGACAGGAGGAAAGATTATCCCTACAACAGTTGTGCTGTTGAAGAGAAACTGAATCTTTGGCAAGCCACTGCATGCTGCACTAGTCTGATTATGGCGTTACTTCGATGTCTTACATGCAGCCTGGTTTTATTGTTCACAATTCAGTCGAGTTGTTTCGCTGCGAAGTTTGTGATGGTTCCATTATTTGGAAGAAGTCATTATCGCGTTCTCGCAAAGCTGGGAAAAGAACTGGTAAATAGAGGGCATGAGGTACATGAATCATATGTTGTTTTGTTGTACTAAGCTTATTTAGGTCAAGCGTATAATTTTTTCGGATTAATAGACGACAGTATGGACGGTTTTGTTTTGTTTTCCAAATGAACCCATGGGTAGCAAAAATGTCGATATGTACCTATCACATTTCGGCTAAAACTTATTTCAGTTTAGCGACAATTACGCTTATTCATATTAAGCACTTACGGCATTAATTCAGTTGGTTAAACTTTCCGTATTTTTCGTTCGCACGCTACTATCTGAAAGGTTAGAAAAGCTATCCGAAATAGAAATTTGAAGTGTCAATTACAATAGCTTTGTACTCTTTAAAAAATCGGCATTCACGGCTGCGCTCGAGTTGACCACTGAATACTCAAACATAATGCCAAATGGGTGCTGCTGTAGTACACAGTAGTACACCCTTATAGCGGTAATCATAGCTTGTTATATCGCACGAAACGTGGTTTATACATCGGTGCTCATCAGCTGTCATCTTTTGACAAACTGTGACCCATCACTGTGTAAATAAAACTTCACGCGACGCCATTTAGATGTGGCAAACGCTCACCAGTTTCAAGTCCACCAAAAAAAAGGCAAAAGACGTATTTGAACAGGGTTAATCTCAATCTTTCACAAATACCAGTAGAATTATTAAAGAAGATACTGATTATTCGCAATGCCGTCTATTGTTTTAGTTAGGAATTCAGCACTATCCTGCTGGCATTTGAGCAGATTGAGACTAACCCGGCTGTAAAAATGCGTCTGTACTATTTGTATTGAGCGGTCTTGTTAAACTCGAAATTTAGATTTCGAGTCTAAAAAACATTCTACAACCGTAAAAGTTCTATTAAGCCACAATTCCCCCCCCCCCCCCCTCTATTAAGCCCCCTATCTAATAAGCCCTCCCTTCTTAAGGCCTGAAATACTCACGAAAATACCGTCTTTTCTCGATTTAACGCCGGGCCTCGAATAAACGCCGTGTTCAAATAAACGCCGGGTTAACACGGTCAAATTTAAAATAAACGCCGCCGGCGTTTATTCGAGGTACCGGCGTTTATTTGAAATTGAACCGTTATGTCACCGATTCTCATCGAAAATTAGTTATGGCAATTTTGAAAAGGTTCAAGAGCCACTAATGACAGCACCTCAACTCAATTTATTGCACTCATTCTTACTAAGGGAAGTTGACGTAATGTACTCTACACTCTACTGAGCACCCGATTCTCCCACCTTGTTTTGAATTTTATCGGCTACAGATCGGTGACGTTTTATTCCTGTTTTACTTATGTTGTGCTATATTTCGATCTAATTTCTGTAAACTTAAAGTATTTAAGACCAAAAATGAAGGCTAAAAAAAGTGATTTTATTAAACGATGGGCCTCGAATATATAAACGCCGGGTTCAAATAAACGCCGGGTCTACGAGGTCTAGAAAATACGGTACTCTTCACTAAGGTGCCGTTTACATGAGTTATTTCATCCCGGGATGAGTTTCATCCCGGGATGACTCTCAACTCGGTGTCGGGTCATTTACCTGTAAGTAGTTACATGATTTGGAGCAAAAATGTGTTCGTCCCGGGATGATTTCATCCCGGTCTTCAGCACCGGGACTAAAAGAAGGTTGGGTTTACGTTTTGAAAACGTTTTGCTATTTCTCTGCCAGGTTTTGCTTTTTGTTGGTGATTGCTACCCCTACGCCGCCAAAGACGCAAACATCAGATGGTTCAAGTGCCCTGAAGAAACAAAAAATGTGCTTCACGCCACCAATGCACACAATTTACCTCAAATGATGCAAGCTTATTGCGATGCAAAGCTCAGCGACCGTGCCATCATTAACGAATTCAAGTCCGCTGATCTTGTGATCGGTGATGGGATGTACCTATGCTCATTCCTGATCGCAGACAAATTCGCCTTACCACATGTAGCGGTTTTAGAGAGCTCCCTAACATCAGCAACGGGGACTCTTCCATATAACGTTGCCGAGCTACCTTCATACATACCTCAATATCGATCGGGAATGACGGACAACATGAGCTTTCTGCAGAGAGCAGAGAATACGCTTCGATGGTTGGTAAATCGGATGACTATTCAGCGCATGATTAAAAACACCTTTTTGGGATTGAAGACGAAGCACCAAATAACACCAGAAAAAAGTTTGGAGCAGACTTTCCAGAAGGTGGATCTTCTTCTTGTTCAAACTGAAGCTTTTGAATACCCGCGCCCCCTGTTTCCAGGTAAGAGAACATGGATTTTCGTCATTAAGATTAACTCTTGGAGCTTGACGAAAAGGAAGTAATTTATGCCATCGATATATTTAACATGCCTTACCTTGTAGGACAGGTATAGGTTATTATTTTTCAACAAATTGTCACTATGCCCATATATGGTCAGGAAGCCCTCAAAATCTGTCATCCGTACGTGACAGATATCCAGCGATATACTTAAATGACCATATTTGGAAGTGCACTGGAGATCGTCTTTCACCGCTTGTTAGAGCGGCCATTTTGAAAAGCGAGGGAGTTTTAGCAGGGTTTTCTCAGAAATTTAAAAACAACCTGAAAGAAATTTTCCTACGAGTATTTGCTTCAGCTCACGAGGATATCTGGCGGTTGATTTGGAACTTTTAAAGTGAAACCCAACCAAGAAAATGTTATTGCTAGCGAAGTAGAAACCTCAAACCTCAAACTCACTTGCTCACGGAAAGCTGTAAAGTTAAAAATAATTTAATCACAGGGAGGGGACTTATTGTCGGTAAGGTAGCAATATTTTTTCTACTTTTAACTTGACATTTAATACCGAGCACGAGTTTGTAAATAAGTGTACTAGAAGTGAACGGTAGTAAACTTTGATTACTTGAGCTTTTGCTTTTGTGTTTATTATTTGTTGCAAGCTTTAGGCGTGTTTTATCATACAACTGAAGTTTTTCTTGTTGTGAAAATGGTAGACGATGAGAATTTGTTGAATAATAAAACAATTATCCTGCTCAATCTTGCGGAATATCCCCTGATTTCGCCAACTCGGCCTCCGGCCTTGTCGGCTAAGTATCAGGTGATATTCTGCGCGATTTCGCAGGATAATCAGGTTAAATGTATGCTTCTGCCCCCACCCCAGTTTCTTCTGGTACACTTCACAGGCTGTGGTACTACTACCAGCCTGCCCTGAGTATATCTTAAGCCTTGCTGGAGAAATCATACCCAGAACTTGTTGTGAAGTTACGCGTCGAACTTGGCTCGAGTGTGTTGGTTTTTTAAGCCCCACGTCCGAACTTGATGCCTGTATTTTCCCTCCTGCTAAAGGATCACCAGGGTCTTCTCGGGGGTGGGGTCTCTTTATTGTGCATCCACAGCCTGTTTCTGACATCACTAGGGTATAATTGGATATGTGTAATAGGTTCTGCTTCCCCCTGGCCAGGTGATCTGTAGTTTCATTGTACGAAATGCCTGTATGGTCTGGGATATAGGTGCGTTGTTCGGTAGTTCGCTTTGATGCTACCAGTAGTTTTGGCCCAAGACTCTTTTGCATGGCCACACTGTTGCCTATTGACAAGGCTCAGGGAATCTGCGAGTATGACAAGTCTACTCCTCCGTAACATTACTTTTTATCCAGATTAGAGCAACTTCTTAACCCTTTCCCGTCCGACTTTTTTCCTTAAAAAAACGCAATTTTTACCGGTAAAGCAGTTTTTTGAGTGCTATGTTGCCAAATGCCACTAAACTTTGCTACAAAAGCGTTTTCTTACAATTTAGCTAGATTTTGAACCAGCTTCTGTTGTAAATTGTACAATATTTGCTTTCACGCATGCGCATAAGCCAATTTTTTTTTTGCGGATTCATTGCCAATATTTTTCTTGCTTCTTTTGTTTTCCTTTTTCTCTCCCTTTCTTTTCTCTTTATCTTCTACCCTTTATCCCCTTTCTATCCACTGGAAAAGTTGTGGCCTCAGCCCTTCAAAAAACCTGGAAATGGAACATTGATCAACTAGGTGACTTGGCCTATTTTACCACCAACTTTGCACCCACAATTGGACACGTTTTTTTCCGGTATAGCTCTGCCAGAATTTGGTCGATATTCAAAATGGACACACCTATAGATGGATCTGTCCTTGCTGTGTTAGCTGCTTATCAAAACAACTTGGTGACGCCAAAATGATGACGTCACAAGTGGTTCAATGGTTCCCGACTTTAACGTCGGGAAATACTACTCTTGACGGGAAAGAGTTAAGCTTCATATTCAGTCCTGAAGTACTAGTCTTCTTCGTCGTCTTCTTCTTCTTCTTCTTCTTCTTCTTTTTCTTCTTCTTCTTCTTCTCCTTCTTCGTCTTCCTCTTCTTCTTCTTCTTCTTCTTCTTCTTCTTCTTCTTCTTCTTCTTCTTCTTCTTCTTCTTCTTATCACAACGTATTAACCACTCTTATGTCCTTCAGATACTAAGTTAGTTGGTCCTCTCCTGTCAACTCCCGCTAAACCACTTCTGGGTGACCTGGAGAATTTTGTCAGGGGGTCTGGAGACGAGGGCGTCATACTTGTGTCTTTTGGAACAATTCTTGGTGAGATAGACGAAACGCTCATTGAAACTATGGCTGCTGTGTTCTCTAGCTTGCCGCAGAGAGTCATTTGGAAACTAAATACAGGTAGGCCGGAATTTATTTCAGTTGCATCGACTTAGTAGTAAGGAAATGTTTGACTCAATAACTTAAAAGTGCCCCTAACCCCAAAATATCTTTGTCACTAAAATAATTCTTTGCACCTGTTCGAAACACATTGCGCCTTTTTTTTTTTACCAAATCTTGACTTTTTTATAGGCTGTAAAAGTTACGAAATCTAGCCATCATCTGTCACACGACCGAGCTAGTGAGGGCCGTGGGTCTATTCCTGATGTGACGCCACAAACTGATTTTCATCGCGGCCTATAAAATGTCAAGATTTGGTTTAAAAAAAAGGCGCAATGTGTTTCAAACAGGTGGTAAGATTTATTTGGGGGCTTTTTAAGGGCGTATTACCTATTGACATTTTTGATGCTAACTGTCAAAAGAAATTATTTCTTTACGTTACTTTGTTGTTGCGTATACTCGTGCACTCTATAATTGGTTAATAAATTCTACGCACAAAAATTTCACTTTGACGTTGAATTTTTTTTGTTTTGCGTCATTCAGAGGGTAAAAGCTTGAAAATTGGCAGCAACGTCAAAGTTGCATCCTGGCTCCCACAGAACGACATTCTCGGTCACCCCAAGACTCGTCTGTTCATTGGACACGCGGGAATGAATGGAATGTTAGAGGCAGGTTATCATGGAGTTCCTATGATCTGTGTACCTTTTTTCGGAGACCAGTTTGATAACGCCGTCGCTGCCAAGAATCTTGGGATGGCAGAGATTTTACACCAGGAGCAGATTACTGAAGAAACGCTTATCAAAACAATAAACACTATTCTGCAAACCCCGAGGTAAGAACAATGTATTTTTGCAGTTGAATTTAAAGAGGTACTTTGCGTTAGAAAAGCATTCATGTCAGTGTGGTACCTCTGTGGTTTGACCAGGAATTGAACCAGTGCATACACTCGAGCAGTAGCACAGGCTTACCAATATTCTGTTCGTGTGGTGGACTATGCTTTTATGGGGCCGTACCAAGTTAATTTTCTTTTTACGCCCACTAAACGCGAACATTCGAGGAGACGCGTCCCGTCTCCTCGAAATTCGGGCACGTGCGTGTGCTTATTTCGCCCTCCCCACCACAATCACAATCGACATCGTAGCCTGTTCCAGGCGTCCAGATAGTAGAGCGCGAGCGAAAAATATAGCAAGCGACAGTGCGGGGAAAAACGAGCAGAACTGGGAAAGAGGGCGAGGGAACCCAGTCTCCCCACGTTTTTCCCGCTCCTTCGCTCGCTATATTTTTTGTTCGCGCTCCACTATCTGAACGCCTGGAACAGGTGATCGACATCGCCAAAATTAGAGACTACTTGCAGTCTAGCCCACTTCAAGGTGGCGAACATTTGCGTTTTCCATTATTTTGAACAACCTATTACGTTTTCAGGTTCATAAAACGCCGAACATTTAAAATTGAGCACTCTTTTACTGTTTGGCTTGAGGAATAGATCGCAATTCATGTAAGGACAAATATTTGGCTGATTTTTCTTAGAAAACGAACAGCGTTCGCATAATGCAAAGTGTCACGATATACACGTTAACTCGCAACGGGCAACGGGCAACGGGCAACGGGCAACGGGCAACGGGCAACGGACAACGGGCAACGAGCAACGGGCAACGGGCAACGGGCAACGGACTAGTTCGAGAAACTGACATTTCGGCAGAGAAAATTTAGAGAAGCAGCAGGGAACTGGTTTGAATCCAACCAAATTTTGAATTGTTTAAACAGCCGTTTTCTTTTTTTCTGCTAGAAACGTTAACCGGCCGCCATCTTGAAGTGGGCGTAAAAAGAAAATTCGGCCGTACCGGTTATACAATGAGTTCGCAAAGTAGCCTTTCTAAAGGTAATGTTCGTGGCTTTTCGAACTACATAAAACAATCAAAACTGTTAAAAGGATGTTGTACTTGTTTGTCTGGTTGTTTTCTTGCCGGATTGAGCCTCAAGAAAGTTGAGTCCACAAGCAAAGTCCACAAGTCACTCCAGTTGAGTCCACAAGTCAGAACATTACATAAGCTTTCAATGGTTATAGATATCAAAACGGGGCGAAATAAGAGTTGAGGATATATATCGAGGGACAGCAGAGGCGATGAGTTGATATCGTCATTGAGTGGCAAGGGAGCTGAATAAATAAGCTGAATAAATAAATAATTAATTAATTATAATAAATAATTAATTTAAAAAGTTCGCTATCACTTCTTAATGTGTCCAGACAGTTTTGTGAAACGTCTCGAGATCTCAAGGACTAACCCATCTTCTCTTTTCTTATTTAGTTACCGGGCGTCTGCCGCTCGAATTTCCAAGTCCATCAGACTTCACCCTCGTACTCCTGTGCAACAGGCCGCTGACTGGGTGGAGTACACGCAGGCTAAAGGAAGCTTAGCACATCTCCGACCGCGGGGACTGGATCTGCCTTTTTATCAGCTTTACCTCTTGGATATTTTATTTGTGGCCTTTTTGCTTTTGATGGGCGTTTTTGTCGCCGTTTATTTGTTAGTTAGATGTTTTTGTCAAATCTGTTGTAAGAAAAAGCCAAGCAAAGAAAAACCCCACTAGGATGCATGCAGACAAAACGGGTCTCCGACCTAGAGTACTGGGTCTGCCTTTTATCAGCTTTATCCCTTGGATATTTTACTTTCTGTGGCCTTTTTGTTGATTAGATGTTTTTTATCGGATGTGCTGTAAGTAAGAAAAAGCCAAGCAAAGAAAATCTACACTAGGGTACGTATAACCTAAAGAATTTCTAACCTTACGACACTCAGTGATTTCACAAATTAGCGATCGACTTGTTGGCATTATATAGTCTCGTTTAGATATCAAAAGGTTCAAATAAAAAGAGAGGCGGTAATTACGCCAATTTGCGCGAGTTTATTTTTTCATCCTTTACTCTAGGGATTACAATCTTTAAAATTCTATAAACGTCGGTCTTTCAATAGGCTTTCGCCGCTCACGCTCTTTCTTTCTTGGCTCGCTTGCCGGCCTTTCTTTTCTCTTTCTTCCCCGCGTAAGAACCCTTTTATAGGATAGGAAACAAAATTCTTTCAATTCCAAGCAATAGAAATAGCACCACAGGACTTTTTTGCTCACGTAACTTACATTTCAGTGGCCACCCCGGGGGCGGGGGGAGGGCACTTGACCGATGTTTGGATATAGGGGTCCCCCTGAGGGCTTCAAACCCTGACCTTGCTTAGGACAAAAAAAGCCCTAAATTACCTACCCTGTGTAGGACAACACCCTCCATTTGATTTCTCTGCCCTCACTATCAATAACCATTTCTATTGTTTTTACATGAAATCGTACAAAAGACTTTATGCACTGGTAATTTTCCTTTTTTCCGTTATATGCTACTTGTAGTTCTACGCAAATGCCTACGCCAGTTTAGTTGTGCGTGGCAGTGACCAACTCGAAAGCCTAAGCTCCTTTGGTCACTGCGCACATTTCACCTTTCATGATTTATGTAATTTGTTGTTTTATTCTTTTCTTACTTTTGTAATGTATTGTAATTTCTGTAGCAACCTTTTGGAATAGTGCAAAAAAGAAAAAATCTGAAAATCTGAAAATCTCCATTTTAGGTCCCTGTTTAGCACAAATGACAACATACACACTCCCTGGTTCTACACAATTTTAAAGTGTTTCCAAGACCAGCAAACGCCCCAAATCTAAGATTGCTAAATAACGTATAAGCCACATTTAACAACGACAATCGTACTGACCATACCCTGTTTAGGACAGACTCGCATAAATTGTATACCCTGTTTAGGACAGAGAGGCCAAAAACCATACCCTGTCCAGCGGCACATCCCCTTAGTTAAAGGCCATATAAGGGAGTAATTCCCCCTCCCCCCTCCTTTCCGGAATGCCCACACTTTAGGAACTGGAACAAACTGAGCATAACAAACAGAAAAGTACTCCACACCAGTTTTCATTTAGAGGTGGTCACACTCTAGGATTTCATCCACAAACTTAAAAGTTAGAACCAGACTGTACAGCATAAAAAAACAGCACCACAGGAACGTATGGCTCAATAGCTTTCATTTTAATGAAAGACTCAAGAGTTAGAATCACCTTGTAAAACTGTATACGTTCAGGCGTTATCCGCAATCTGAACCCAGTATCACTGTCAATAAGCGTTTACTTAAATTTATAGCATAATGTTTCATTGAAGTATCATTTATAAATTTACAATGTCATAAACATAAATTGGTACATCGATAAGACAACTGCAATGGTTTTGAGGAAGTCGTAACAAGTCTTAACGCGACGAAAACAACCGAGTAAAAAGGCAGATCCACCCTTTTAAAGTGTGGAGGTGCAGTGTTGTAGTGGTTGGAAAAGAACGTTACTCCACATGTACATGGTCTCTCTCCACCGAAATGTATTAATAGGTACCGGCGAAACTTTTTTGAAGTCCTAAATGCTGGGGTGGGAGGGGGGGGGCGGGAGGACGGGGGGCGGTGTAACCGTGCAGTGCAATAACATTTCGTCTTGGGGTAGTTGTGCTGCTTTTAGTTGCTTCATCCCCCAGAAAGAGGGATACTTTCAATTCCTCATCCCGCGGCTATTTTCGGCCCCATCACGCCATCCCGCCACTTCCAGACACTTTACCACGATCCTACGTTGTTTAGCCCGCATTGTTTTCAAGCATTTAGCACTTTAGTTAAAAATAGAAAAATAGAAAAATAGAAAAATTACAGTACAGTTAAAGATAATAAAGTTCAAGTGGGAGTACTACATGGTTGTTAAAAACCATGGAACGAAAACTCTATCGGAGAATATAAACACTTCAGTTGTCGTATGTGTTGCTACTTCAGTTAATCACTTTATTCGACGTGTCTGAGACTTGTCATTCTTGTCCTCTTTCTAGCTGTCCGTCAGATGACATGACATGGGCATGACATTGTGTGTCTTGACGCTCACATCCAGAAAAAAATTGCGGATCATCTGCGATAGACGTCTGAATTATAGTGATCGTTACGGTTTTTGGTTTTCGTAACAGGGCATCATACAATTCATGGTTATCCAAGTGTAACCATCACCATGAAAATTATATAAATGGGCACTGAACCAGTCAGTTTGGTTTGTTGTGACTCATTCCAGCTTTGCATGGCCTGTCGACTGAGTCGCCACCGCATTTATAACCACTTGTAGCGTCAAAGTGGTTTCAGTGATATTCTTACAAATTGCCAACTAACTATGACGTCAATAATAAATCTTTTTCGGACAAATGGACATGTGACCTTGACCTTCAAATTCATACCATACGGGCAGATGTTTGAGTTGTCCCAAATGACGTCACAAGCACGTCATGGTTAACCAAGTGAAAATATGACCTTGATTAGCCTGTAGCGCAAGTGTATTTTGGACGAGCGAGCGCTTTATAATACTCATGTTCAAACTGTTCTCTTAGATTACAAAGAAGGACAGAATAGTCCCCGCGTTATAAATCCAAGATAGCTCCTATGTCCACACATCGAACTTTTTGTTAATTCTCCCCTCCGGGACAAAAATACGCCTGTCAGCTGCAAGCCGCAGATTGGCTACCAAACCACTTTGGAACAGCTTTCGTGTAACCAGTTCCTGCTGAATTTAGTCTGTAAATTTAAGACAACAAGCACTACCCTCGCAACAAAGAACAGATGATAGAGACAGTACATGGATCAGATTTGTCCGCAGAATATTTTGAAACCTATCACATGGTCATGCGTGTAAAATCGTGAATTTTGTAATAGGAAATTGAGTACTAGTGCCCTCGTAGCTATTGAAGATGACACGATTCACGTAGCTCGTTCAAGGTAGGCAGATTGTAGGTAGCAAAGTATATTTAGAGTGCAGGGGGGGGGGGGAATTGCGAGCGGCGCAAATAGGGGAGACGATCTAGGAGAGGGGACAAAACAGTCCCAGTTTCTACTGGCCTCTTGCTATTCTCCTCTCTCTTTCTAGGTGTCGGGGGGAGGGGGCAGAATGTCCGTCTTTAATTTCCCCCTACTGAGAGGCCAAGAGCCTTGATTTTCAAAAGCGGTCAAGGTCATGATAAAATTTCTCAAATTTTGTATCGCAAAATGCGGAATTCAAAAATCAAACAGCGTTATGGGCACAGATATTGTGCTGAATTGCCTTCGATGACAAATTTGCACCCTCGTTGATTTTATCGGCAAAGTCAAAATTAAAAGTTTAGATTACTCATTAGCAAGTCTTTTAAACTGGGTGAAAAGGTTTAAAGAGGGAGTTGGCTGTATTTACTTTTACATAAGTTTCCGTTTATGCTTACGTCACGTTTGCGTGGTTTTTTGATACGTGACAAAAACCGAAGAGCAAAAAAAGATGGAAAAGCAATCAGTAATTAGCCCAATACTGATTTGGGTAATGAAAAATAGCAAGCGTAAAGAAACAGACTGGCACGTAGCGATTGAGAAATTTATGATCATTGACCAAAACGTTTAATTATTCAATACTTATAAACTCGCATATAAATTGAGATATCAAAAGAACTTTGTGAATCGAGCGTGACGTGATTATCAGAGGAGGAGAAATCGCTGTAGACGAACACGTTATCACGTTCTCAGTCATGCTTTCCCTGTTCATCACATCATACTATAACTTACGTTTCCCAACTGTTTTTTAAACAAATTCAATGAAGAATGATCCCAAGAACCGTGACAACATGGGAAGTGACGTGTATCGCTCATTCAAGGGCAGGAACGCGATTGCAAGGTCATACAATGTCACATTTACTCATGTAGCGCTAAAATTAGCATTTGTCAAACTATAAAATCAGTAATGCTGGTCTCCAGTGGGCTTGTAAAGTACTGACTCCGATAACGATAAGACAGACGAGATTTACTTTGTTATCTATAAGTTAGGAAAGCTCACAACTACTGGACAAGAAAAAAACTGCACCTTTGGCCGAAGCACAGCAACTTAACTCATTTCAATCTACCAGTTTCGTGATTATGAGGCTACTTCGTTGTCTTGTATGCATCCTGGTATTGCTATGCACAATACACTCGAGTTGTTTTGCAGCAAAATTTGTGATGGTTCCAATGTTTGGGAGAAGTCACTACCTCGTTCATGAAAGGCTGGCGAAAGAACTGGTAACAAGAGGGCATGAGGTTTGTCAGTTTAGTGTTAGTATATTATTTTGTAAGGACGCATGAAAACAGGTTTAAGGAATAATAACAGACTTCAGTAAGAGCAATCAGTGGCCCTTTTAGGGCAATTCAAGTTCACGGTTGTTTTCCAAAATGGACTGAAGACGTGAAAATATCCCAATGAATTTCAGCATAATTTTTACAATTAATTCGAGCCTATACATCTAAATGACCAAGGACGACCATCGGAAAAATGTCAATGTGTTTTTTAAGCCATGACAGTTTACATAGCTCCTATTGCTTTCAATTTTCAGAGCAGAGGCTCTTCTGAAGAGTTGTCAACAAGAGCTGTAAATCGGCAGTTGAGAAAAGAGCGGTTTTCAGTGGATGACCGTTAAAATGAGTGAAAGAAAGTTAGACCCGTATTTCTTTTCCGCAGATAGATCTTTGACGAATCTCATGCTATATATAGAGAATTGTGAAATGCGCCGGCATGCTTGACACATATGAGAAGTGAGTTCCTTAAGCTCCAATATCAACAGATCTGGTCTCCTTGTTGTTCTCTCTTATGGTACCAGTTGCGAGAATTCGACTTAACATTAAGGCATTGCATGTTTGGTGTTCTTTTCCAAATCTCATTGAACGTGTATGTTTCATCAAGTACTAAAAAGAGATTACTTTTTTGGTATAGAGTGATATTATGAGGATTCTTAGTTTAATTTGTTTAACAGGATTAATAAGTAAATTAATGAACCCTTCAAGAACAATAGGGGCACCCAGAATTTGTTTTTTTGTTTTCCCACTGGAACGTTGCAGGGTTTTTTAAAAAGGAGATATGTGTGTACTAAGTGAACGTAGTTTGATTTGTTCGGATTGTTTAGGGAAAGAAAACGTACCCCACCCCCCCCCCCCCCGAATTTCTGAGCGCTTTTAGACCCAACAATGCAGTCCATCCAATCGGATGGCTCGTTTGCACTTAAAACGACAAAACAACGCAAATTAATTTATATATGCTATGAAATTCTGAGGTGATATTCAACCAAGGAAACTCTAATTTTCTTACCGAATTAAATTCTGAATTTTTGAGGCGGTTAAGGTCTTCCGAACAGATTATTTCAACGAAAGAAACCGTTTGGTGTCACTGAAGTAACTGACCGACACTTGCAAAAAATGATCCAGCAGGCAATTCCGAAATAGCCCCCTCCCGGAAATTACTGCACAGCAACGTCCAAAGATTTTGGTTTCTAATTTGAAATATTGAAAGGTTTCTTTTGGAGAAGCGATACACGGGGAATTCTGCAGTGGCACGACATCCAATCAAAGTCCGATTATATCAGTCTGTTTGATAACACTGTTACTATTCTTTTATTGCCAGGTTGTGCTTTTTGTTGGTGATTGCAACTCCTACGCCGCCAAAGGTACAAATATCAGATGGTTTAAGTGCCCTGAAGTTTTAAAAAGACGGGACATGACCAATCTGCATCATTTACCTGAAATGATGCATGGTTACTGTGATGCAAAGCTCAGCGACCAAACCATCATGGACGAAGTGAAATCCGCTGACTTGGTCATCGGTGATGGCATGTACTTGTGCTCGTCTCTGATTGCAGATAAATTCTCCTTACCACATGTAACGGTTTTAGAGAGCTCCCTAACAACAGCGACGGCGACGTTTCCATATAACGTTGCCGAGCTGCCTTCATACATACCTCAGTTTTTATCAAGAATGACAGACAACATGAGCTTTCTGCAGAGAGCAAAGAATACACTTCGTTGGTTGGTAAATCGACTCCTTTATCCACGCATGCCTAGAATTGCCTTCTTGGAATTGAAGAAGAAGCACCAGATAACACCAGAAAAAACCTTGGAGGAGACGTTTCAAAAAGTGGATCTCATTCTTGTTCAAACTGAGCCATTTGAGTACCCCCGCCCAGTGTTACCAAGTACGAGAAGTCATATATATTTATATATATCTTTTTCTTTGCATTGAAATTGTTCCTTGAAGCGCACGAAGCGGTGAAAAATTCAAGGGGCACGACTAATTGAGATGATATATTCCTGGTGTAACTTTGTTGACAAAACTTTAGTGTCTTCTTTATTGTTTTTACTGAGGTTTTTCATATCAATATCACACCAATATCAGGCACTCACTCATGTCTTACGTGGCTTCAAACGCCTTGTGGCCGCTCCTGCTTTTGACTGTATTTTCCAGCATATAAGCCGTCTAACGCCTTTCATGTTTTCCAGATACTAAGTTGGTTGGACCTCTTTTAGCGAGTCCCGCTAAACCACTTCCAGATGACCTAAAGGAGTTTGTCAGGAGGTCTGGAGACGAGGGAGTCATACTTGTGTCTTTTGGATCAATTCTTGGTGAAATAGATGATAAGAAAATCGAAATAATGGCGGCTGCCTTCTCTGACTTGCCACAGAGAGTCATTTGGAAACTGAATACAAGTAAGCCGGATATTTAAATTTCATTTAATATGGGCTGCTTTGATTTTCTTTACCACTGCTGCTTCACGCTGTTGTTTCATTGTTGTTGTTGTTGTTGTTCTTCTTCTTCTTCTTCTTAATGCGAGTAATGACCTCACTTCAATTTCTCAACTATCTAACAAGAGTTCAGGAAATTTTTACTATATCAATTTTCACCCAATGTGAAGATTTGCTTATTTATTTTAAATTTAGTATCAAGACACAAAACCTTGCAATGTGTTTTTACAAGAGAGGATAAACTAAGAGAGTGAAACCCCGCACCACATGATAATTATTTGAAAATTATTATTAGTTTGCACCCATGCTGCGAAGGTTATTTTTATCTTTCCATGTCAACAATCTAGTTTACATGACGTCATTCTTACTGACCAATAAGATGTCATCCTTAAAATAACCACGCAGTATGACACAGAACCAAAAATTGATTTGAAATTTTCATCAGAGGCCCATGATGGGGGATTCGCTCTCTTCCTTCATTTTCTCTTGGTCTTCAGTAATCTGAGCAAAGATGAAACAGGACCACTTTAATACACAAACAGCAAGGCACTGTCTCACTCTCTCTTGTTATTTGAGTAAACAGAGTATAAGTAGCATTCAGTTCGTTACAAACGTGACGCTTCAACTTAAAGGAAAAAAACCTGACGGGAGTCGAACTCATGGCCTTCGGCTTCCGCTCACCAATTGGATTCTCTAACTTGTGGCGTGACAGGTCAGATTCACTACGTTCATATGTGAAATACGTTCTGCATGCATTTACCGCTTTTACCAACCCCCCACACTTGGAGGGTTGTCCAATACTCCGACAAATTTATGCATGGCATTGTATTGTATTCACTTCACATAACAATACTGTACAAAAGCATAACAATAAAGAATGAAGCAAAACAAAAAGAAATTTAACAATGCTATGCATAAATTTGTCGGAGTATTGGACAAGTATGCACACTTGAGGAGTACTACTTGGGTATCCTCTCTGTGATGGGATTGTTGTCTGTATACTTTTTGGATCATATAAGGCAGGCATACCCCTGGTGAAACCCTGACCTTGTTTAGGACAAAAAATTTCCCACTTTTCCTACCAAGTTTATGGCGCGAATTTACGCGGTAGGTGTTTATTTGAGCATTTGACTCCTGGTCTGTTTTGGTGGACGACAGGTCGGACGGCCGTCAGACCTGCAGGAAGTGTCGGGAAAAATATTTCCTGACAGCCGAAACACACCCATCCATCATGTCTTTCACAGCGTCGTAGTCAAAAACCCGTATCCTGTTTTTGGACCTCGGTGGAAAACCAAGAGTTAATGATGTGCTCTTGTTAAAACCAATGCCCTATTAGCTGGCACATCCCCGTATAGGATACATGTGGGAGTACCCCCCCGGGGGGGGATCCGCTTTGTCGAAAAGGTCTAGTATGATTACAAAATAGAAAGATTAACGATTTATTATGTTTGAATTAAAACAGAGGGCAAAAGCTTGAAAATTGGCAGCAACGTCAAAGTTGCATCCTGGCTACCACAGAACGACATTCTCGGGCACGCCAAGACTCGTCTGTTCATTGGACACGCGGGAATGAATGGAATGTCAGAGGCAGCTTACCATGGAGTCCCCATGATTTGTGTGCCATTCTTTGGAGACCAGTTTGATAACGCCGTCGCAGCAAAGCGCTTTGGGATGGCAGAGACTTTGGACAAGGAGACGATTACCGAAAAGACTCTTGTCAATGCTATTAATACTGTTTTAAACAACACGAGGTAAGATGACTCATGTTATCAGATAATTTTTACCATTTAACCGGAGAGCTCGCTTCGTTTTGCAATATCTCATTTGCTGAGGGCTGATAACTCTGATTTAACCAGAATCCTGTACATATGTGCACAGTCAAACTCCCTTTGAATCGTCGCCTTTGCGAGCAATTTGTCCTGGACAATCCCCATAAACCATCCAGCCCCCCCGCCCCCGATTACACGGTTACAGTATCGGTGATTTTTTGAGGGCTTCAAATATCACATAGGTGTGCCATGCTAATGAGTCAACTTTTTATCACGACTGATTAGGATGAGCGCATACGCTCAGGATTTTGCCAAGTCACGAAAATTTATAATGTAGTTTCAACTATTTATATCTCCCAAGCAGGAATTCAACCAACTAAACAAGCTAAAAAGTCATTTTGTTCAACTTGACACATGTCCGTGAAACACTGGTATCGTCTTAAGAGACACCTTCCGAGTTCAAAGAGTATCATTTTTTTGCGTCTCATTTTCAGTTACCGGACTTCTGCTGCTCGAATTTCCAAGTCCATCAGACTTCACCCTCGAACTCCTTTACAACAAGCCGCTGACTGGATAGAGTACACGCAGGCTCAAGGTGGCTTGGCACGTCTTAGACCGCGGGGACTGGATCTACCATTTTATCAGCTTTACCTCTTGGATGTAGTATTTGTGGCTATTTTGCTGTTGATAGGCGGTTTTGCTGTTGTTCGTTTGTTGATTACATGCATTTTTCGCACTTGTTTTAAGGCAACGCCGAGCAAAGAAAAATCATATTAGGAGGTGCGTAGGTGCCTGATCTGCTTACCACTGAATGTACACAGTGCGTTAGTGATCACCTTATTGATGCTGTCATCTTACATGACAGGATCTTATGTTCTCAGTAACAAGGATGAGCTTGTGCTATTCAGAAAGATTTAATTCATCACAAACTGAGCTGAACATAATAATGTAAATTGCTTTGATAATCAACGCTTATGAACTATGACTATTCACAATATTCACCATTCAAATGATGACCCTCATCACATCAAAGAACATACAGAGATCACTCCCTTGTGATAGTTTTTAAAGCCGATATTGTTCAAAATTTGTTGTTCATAATCGATGCCCTCAAGAAACGTGTGTGTGTGTGTTGTTATTGTTGTTGCTTTTTCCGTCTTTTTCTGTTTTGTTTTGTTGTTGTTGTTGTTGTTGTTTTTTTACTCTACTTAGTCACACTTTTTCTGGCTGTTCCGTCATTTTTCACATGGCATGACATTGTATGACCTTGACGTGCACATCAAATAAAAGACCAGCAGCGATAGGCGTCTGAATTGTAATGAGGTTACGGTTCTTAGTTTTCAAACCAGGACATCATACTCTTCATGGTTATCCCAGTGTAACCATGACCTAACATAAATAGCCACTAAACAACTTTGTTGCGACCCACTCCAGCATTGCATGGTTTGTTGACTAAGTGGGTAATGAAATAATTTCAGCCTGAATGATATCAAAGAATTCACCTTACAAATTGCCAACTAACTATGACGTCAACAATAAATCTTATTCGGACAATGCCGATATACACAAGTATAACCTATTTATATCTCCTTATTACATCATTATTTCTTTTTGTTGAGTTGTATGCTTTTGCAATACTGTAAGAACTTGTAGTCATGCAAATAAAGCTATTTGTTGAAATCAGCTAACCGGCCAGACATCATTGTCAAGAACATTGCACAAATTTTATATTGCAAAGTATGAAATTCAAAAACCAAACAGCGCTACTCATGGATAATGTGCTGAATAACCTTCAATGGACAAGTTGTACACTCATTATGATTTTATCCACAAGGCCAGAAGAAAGGTTTAAATTAATCAAGTCTTTACATTGCATGGATGAAAAGGCTTTCGAAGAGGCATTTGACTGTATTTCCTTTTACATAAGCTTCCGTTTATGCTTACGTCACGTTCTCGTCGTTTTTTGATACGTGTCAAAAACCGAAGAGCAAAAAAAAAATAGAAAAATCGACGCCAGTAGGATTTGGGTACTGAAAAAAGCAAGGCCGGGGCGAAAAGAAACAGACTGACACTTAATGATCAAGAAATTTATGATCATTGATCAAAACGTTTAATTACTCAGTACGTAACTTTCACATAGAAATTTAGGTATAAAGTGGTTTTTTTTGTGAATCAAGCGTGACGCGATTCACAGAGGAGGAGAAATTGCCTTAGACTACGCACACGTTTTCAGGTTCTCACTCTTTACCTTTGCATCACATCATACTAAGTTACGTTTGCCAACTGTTTTTACACACATTCAGAGAAACAAATCCCAAGAACCGTGACAATACTGCAGTTGACGCGTGTATCAGGCTCTCAACTGATGCAATAAGAGATGCAATTGCAAGATCATGCAATGTCATGATTACATGTAGAGCTTAAATTACCATTTGTTAAACTACAAATTCAGTAATGCTGGTCTCCAGTGAGCCTGTAAAGTACTGTCATCGATAAAGATAAGGCAGACGAGATTTACTCTGTTATATATAAGTTAGGAAAAATAACAACAAGCCGAGAAGAAAAAAACTGCACCTTTCGCAAACCAGTCAGTGCTTATGCCGTTATGCATCAGTCAATTCCAGCTGCGCCCATCCCTCCCCCCGGGCAACTGCGGGGCGTTTGCTTGCCTTGTCAGTCCCGGGGGTGGGGCTTTAGCAAATTTGGCACGGCCCGGGGGGTCGGGTATTTGCCTACCACCGGGCTTTTGACACACATGTGGTTTCCGACTCGAAATCCAAACATGGAGGATTTTATCGCAAAGGACCAGCAGTTCGTCGTAGATTGGATCGTCTGCCAAGGACTGGACAAACTTGTGGAGGTTTTCTCGATTTTATGCATTTCTTTATTGCTCATCAAGGCACAACTATCACTTAATATAGCGAGATCGGGAACGATCAACGTGAATCGACGTACGCATTCTTCTTAAGGATTTAAATAAAATTTAGTCGCAATGATTCTTAAATTCTAAACATGTGTCTAGGGATCGTCGTTTTATACTTTTGCATATTATTAAAATATTCACAACAGATGACGTTACAACAGACTTTTATAATGTCAAGATTTTTGTTTACTAGCGAACTGTTTAAAACAAAACATTAAAGTAACAATCAACTATCTTGTAGTATTGTTGTCTGTGAAGTATTAAAATATCATCACTTGGCATTTATACTAACTTTATTAACATCGGAACAATAGAAGACGGAGAGGTAGGCCTACAGAAATGAAAAATCACACATAAAAATGCTGAAAGTGGTATTATTGTGCAATGAATGAAAACTGCTGCAGTGTTGATTGGGGACGTACGATCCCGAGGGCGGGGCATTTGCCCTCTTCCTTCGTCCACACCGCGGGGCATTTGGCAGCTAAAGTGTCGCCACCCCCGGGAATTTGCCATCTGAGAGAAAAAAAAATGCTAATGCCCGGGGGTTAGCCCGGGGGGGGGGGGGGCATGGGCGCAGCTGGAATTGACTGATGCATTACTTCGTTGTCTTGTATGCAGCCTGGTATTGTTATGCACAATACACTCGAGTTGTTTTGCAGCCAAATTTGTGATGGTTCCAATGTTTGGGAGAAGTCACTATTTTGTTCATGAAAGGCTTGGCAAAGAGCTGGTAACAAGAGCGGCATGAGGCAAGTCAGTTTTGTTAGCAGTGCATGAATGTTGTACTATTCCATACGCGTGAAAAGGTTTAAGGCTGACAATAATAGATCGTAGCGAGAGCACTACGTAATGACCCTCTTTTGTCTGAACAGAAGACGATAAAATACTCCGAAGAATTTCAGCATATAATTTCAGTCCTTTTTCAGAGTTTACCGGTAAACAAGTGTACGAACCAATACACCTAAATGTCAATGTGTTTTTTCAGCAATCTATGATAGTTTACATAACTGCTATTGCTTTCAATTTACAGCCGAGGCTCTTCATTCTCCAAAAGAGTTGCCGAGTGTAAATCGGCAGTCGGCAGAGAACGGTTTTCAGTAGTTGAGCTTTAGTGAAGGAAAGTTAGACCCGTATTTCTATTCCGCAGATAGATCTTTAACGAATCTCTTGTTTTTCTTTGTGCTCGCTTATATACTGAGGAGAACACGAGTAAAATACAGCATACTTGACTGACACACATGAAAACATAAATTCCTTTAAGCCCCAATTTCAGCACGTCTGTTCTCCCCCACTGTTCTCCCTATATTTCTTACGATACTTAAGTTGGGAGTATTTGACTAAACATTAAGGCATTGCAAGTACTAACATTAACAAGAGCCGGATTATTCTCTAGGTACTATGTGTTATGGGGCTTAAAGGGATAAGAAAGCTATTGTTTAATTATCTGCAGGATTCAGAATTTGGCGAAAGAGTGATAGAAATTTTACTAGCAAAACACTTAAAATGTCGTTTTCTGTTCTCGCACTGGATTGTTGTAGGGTCTTTTGAAGGTATATTTGTGTAAGCTAAATTACCACAGTTTGATCTGTTCGGATTGTTTAGGGAACGGAAGCGTACCCTCCAAACTACTAATCACGAGCTGCTTTTGAATTTCTGAAATGCCATCAGCCTCTATTTCGCACTCAACACAACTTAGTCTTTAAATGCTGTGAACGTCTGAGGTGACATTTAATAAAAAAACTCCAGCTTTTTAGACTGAATTAAATTCAAATTTCAGAGGCAACTAAGGTTTATTAACGATCTGATTATTCTACCAAAACGAACCGTTTGATGCCACTGAACTAATGCGACAAAAAAAATTACCTCGAAAAATAAAAATTCCCGTTAAATTTTGGATCGTTAATTTCATACAATACTGTTGAGGTGTGCTAAAAAAGGCTTACGTATGTCTTCTAACAACGCTTTTGTATTGTATTGTATATGATAGACGCGGCCCAATATAATGCGAAAAGTATTTTTCATTACAGTGTAAAACACTTTCAAAAAAATGTTTTAGCCGGCAATCGAAAAAAAGCCCCTACAGGGGTTAACTTCACATCAACATCCACAGTTTCTGGTTTCTAATTCAAGATATAGCGAAAGGTTTCTAATCGACATAAAGGCGCTTCCACTGGGGCACGACATCCAATGAAATTCGGTTTTATTTCTGTTTGATGACACTCTATTTATTTATCGCCAGGTTCTGCTTCTTGTTGGTGATTGCAACTCGTACGCCGCCAAAGACCAAATATCAGGTGGTTTAAGTGTCCTGAACTTTTGAAAAAACTAGACGCGCCCAATCTACATAATTTACCTGAACTGTTGCATGGTTACTGCGACGCAAAGCTCAGCGACCGAGCCATCATGGACGAAGTGAAATGCGCTAACTTGGTCATCGGTGATGGCATGTACTTATGCTCGTCTCTGATTGCAGATAAATTCTCCTTACCACACGTAACAGTTTTAGAGAGCTCCCTAACAACCCCAACGGCGACCGTACCATATAACGTTGCCGAGCTGCCTTCATACATACCTCAGATTTCATCAGGAATGACAGACAACATGAGCTTTCTGCAAAGAGCAGCGAATACACTTCGTTGGTTGGTAAATCGTAACATTTTTCCACACATGTTTAGGAGTTCTTTCTCGGAAGTGAAGAAGAAGCACAAGATAACACCAGAAAAAACTTTGGAGGAGACTTTTCAGAGAGTGGATCTCATTCTTGTTCAAACTGAGCCATTTGACTACCCGCGCCCACTGTTACCAAGTTAGATCAATTATATTTTGTTCGTTGAAGCGCTCGCACAAAGGGAAAGAGAGCCATACACTTCATGTCATGTTGAGCAGATAATAGCTTCAAAGAATTTTAACACAACTAAAATTTAAGGGGCAGAACTAATTGGGATGATATATCCCTGGTATAACTTTGCTGGCAAAACTTGAGGATCTTCTTCATTGTTGTTTTTTGGTTTCAGCAAGAGATGATAAAGGGGCGGCTTTAAACACATAGTGACAGTTCTCCCTTTAGACTGTATTTCTCAGCATATAAGCCGTCTAACGCCTTTGATGTTTTCCAGATACTAAGTTAGTTGGTCCTCTTCTGCCAAGTCCAGCTAAACCGCTCCCGGATGACCTGGAGGAGTTTGTCAGGGGGTCTGGTGACCAAGGGAGTCATACTTGTGTCTTTTGGATCAGTTCTTGGTGAGATAGACGGTAACGTTGTTGCAACTATGGCTGCTGTATTCTCTAGCTTGCCACAGAGAGTCGTTTGGAAACTAGATACAAGTAAGTGGATATTTAATTTTAAAAATGAATGCAAAAAAATACGATTTTTGGGCTTCAGTTCTCCTTTAACATGGGTTGCTTTGAATTGGTTTTTGATATATTTTTTGGGCCAGCCTGTTCGAATATGTCGCCCAGGTTAACAACCCTTGTCCTTAATAATAATGATAATAATAATAATAATAATAATAATAATAATAATAATAATAATAATAAGCGAATAGTTTAACAGAATAACCCTTCATTGCAAGAGCACTGTTATTAATGGGGTGCTGCAACATAAAAAGCCTCAAAAAAAAATATGAGAAAAACTTTGCACTTTGCATGAGAAAAACTTTGCACTTCCTCTGGGTCCCCCACAGGGGATAAGTGTTTATTTGAGCATTTGTTTCCTGGTGCCCGTTTCTCGAAAGTCCCGCTTACTTTTCGGGCCCGAAAAGCTATTTTATGAGCGTAAGGTGTACCTTAAAGATTCAAATTCTGTTGTGATTCCTAAAGCTAAGCAATAGAATTATAAGTTGACAAAAAAGTCAAGATGGTTTGCACACTAAAAGGTACACCACCATTCTATAGATCTTGAATATAAAATATATCTCCGAGGCCGAAATGTTCCCGGGACTTTCGAGAAACGGGCCCCTGATCTGTTTTGTCTGACGCAAAGGTCGGAAGGCCTTGACGAGGGAAATGTTTGCTGGTAACTAAAAGACACCTGTGTACCCTGTCTGTGATGGCGTCGAGTCTAAGACCCCTAATCAGTTTTATGGAACTCGGTCGAAAATGCACACTCTATTTGACGGTACATCCCGAACAGGATAAACGTGGGGGTACCCCCCTAGGGAATCAGTAATTTAGAAAAGAGAAGGATGTGTTGTTAATTGTGACTGATTTATTATGTTTAAAACAGAGGGCAAAAGCTCAACAATTGGCAGCAACGTCAAAGTTTCATCCTGGCTCCCACAAAATGACGTTCTCGGTTACCTCAAGTCTCGTCTGTTCATTGGACACGCGGGAATGAATGGAATACTAGAGGCAGCTAACCATGGAGTCCCCATGATTTGTGTGCCATTCTTTGGAGACCAGTTTGATAACGCCGTCGCAGCAAAGCATCTTGGGATGGCAGAGACTTTGGATAAGAAGACGATTACTGAAGAGAGTCTTGTCAATGCTATTAATACTGTTTTAAACAACACGAGGTAAGAGGACTCATGTTATCAGAGAATTTTTACCATTTAACTGGACAGCTTGCGTCGTTTTCCATTAATCATTTGTCAATTGATGAGTGCTGATGACTCTAATTGACCAGAAACCTATTCGTATGCACACAGTCAAATCTGACTCGTCGCCTTTGAGAGCAATTTGTCCTGGACAACCCCCATCCCCCCCCCCCCCCCCCCGAGTAAGCGGTTACATTATCGGTGTTTTTTTTTAGGGCTTCAAATATCACATAGCTGTACCATGCTAAATGAGTCAACTGTTTATCACGTCTGATTTGGCTTAGCGCAATTCACGAAATTCAATTCACGAAAATAAATCATGTGGTTTCAACTTTTTCATCTCCCAAGCAGGAATTCAACGTACTAAACTAGCTAAAACGTCTTTTTGTATAACTTGACAAACACTGGTATCTTTTTAAAAGACACCTTCCGAGTTCAATGAGTATAATATTTTTGTTGCGTCTTATTTTCAGTTACTGGACTTCCACTGCTCGAATTTCCAAGTTCATCAGACTTCACCCTCGAACTCCTTTCCAACAAGCCGCTGACTGCATAGAGTACACGCAGGCGCAAGGCGGCTTGGCACGTCTCAGACCACGGGGACTGGATCTACCATTTTATCAGCTTTTCCTCTTAGATGTCATATTTGTGGCCATTTTGCTGTTGACGGGCGTTTTTGCTGTGGCTTATTTGTTTATTAGATGCTTTTATCGCAACTGTTGTAAGGCAAAGCCGAGCAAAGAAAAATGACATTAGGACATGAATACCTGCCATATCTGCTAACTTTACTATATTGTACATAGTGCGTTAGTAATCACCTTATTGATGGTTTCGGCCTTATTTTCTCATGAAGACATGCAGTAGCAGAGATGAACTTATGTTGCTTAGAAGGATTTAATTCTTTTCAAACTGATCTTGAAATCTAAGAGAACCTCTTAAAAGATGATTCTCTAAGAAAGGCCATTTTTACTAAATAAATGCTGATCCTATTTTGTATATCTAGCAATGTTGCATGTTATTGTCTCTCATATCGAGGACTATTAAAACGTGTAGTGCACGTAAGTGATTGATATTAATCAAAAAATTGTCCACAGAGCACTTCGTATTTAAATATAGGTTTAAGTTAGCATCCGTAAGTGCCGTTGGTTGTGCTTTGTTGACAGTTTCTGTTGTGACTGAACGGAGGCCGATGCTGGAGTGGCAGTCTCTCAGTTGCATCATAATGCAATCATAGTTATTTGGGTGAAAATCAGTAACTCACCGAATTGATATCAGCTGACCTGAAGACGATAAACACGTCCAACTGGCGGTTTTCCGTCTAATTTAAATTTGAGCGCGAAATTGGATGAATAAATTTATGAGACAGGAACGTCGTCTTTCACCAGATTAATATTAGAAAAGTTTTTTCTTTAGACGATTTTCCGTCTCTGATATAAATTCGGAAATTTTAAGAGCTTCCTTCATTGGCAATGGATCGTGTCACCATCGCTGTAGCCTATCCCAGAGATTGTGAGGAGTTAAAGAAAGACGGATAAGAAGAGCGGCATGGATTTTTTAGGGGGGAATTGGAGGGGGAGGTGGTTTGCCCCTGGGTATTTTAGGGTTCAAATACACTTGCCCATCGCTTTTATAGGCAAGTTTCCCCTCTCCTCCCCACTCAGACACGGTTCACGTACGCCGACTACAAAACTATAATGGACACACTCTGCCCGTCAGGCAAATCTTAGGGGCTGAAAAGAGGTCTTGCTTTTGATTGACTTTAGGGTCATGAGCAACCACGACGGCAACGACAACTGGATCGTCGCAAAACATAAGGTTTAATCAGCAAAACAAGTCTGCACTTGCGTTATATCATTTGTTACATTTTTTTGTCTTCCTCTACAAAACAACAAAGTGAAATTTTGAGATTTTATGGAGAATGTGAATTTGCCACGATTAATTTTCTGAAGCAAACGTTGCTCCAACGGTTTCAGTTCCTGCGAGACAGTTCGACTGACTGCAAGGTTTAGAAAAATCGCAAAGTAGTTTAAAATAGCTTTGTTTTTTGGAAGACGATTCTTTTGACGTAACGTCCTTGTTGCTTTAGGTACCTTTTAACGGGAAGTACGGTTATACGCTGTTTTTGTTACGTATTGGGATCTTCTCCTTGTTTACTATCTCGTAGAAGTTTCAATCACCCCAACATTGCCTCAAGAGGCCCCTTTAAATTCTTCAGAATTTCTTTAATTAATTTTTACGATTATAAAAAAGACGAATAGGGATCAATGATGATAAATTTCAGGGAACTCAATAGAGAAAAATTGAACGCGCTGCAGTAGTGTTGTCAGTGGTCAGTTATTGTATTTTTAATCGAACTATCAACCTGAAGATTCACTGCATCACTACATCACGTCGTGTTGTTTCTGGACAAGAAACGTTATTCCATATTGTCTTTCTCCTCAGGTTAACATGTGCATACTAGCGAACTGTTGGGGAAAACTGAAAAATGCTGGTTGCCCTGCGACCGTCTGGCATCCCATCCATCCCTCGCCCTCCATTCAGCCATCCACCCATCCATCGATCTGTCCGTCCATCCATCCATCCTTCCATTTATCTATCCGGCAGGGGAGAAAGCCGGTCGCTGGTCTTGTTCTTACGCAAAAAGGAAAAAAATTGTGAATTAGATCACGCTAAATTCAGGGAAAATACAATACAAGAATGGGGTCAATGACATGTACTTCAAGTAACGCTATCGACCAGGTCATACAGTGTGACCCCTGGGGGAGGACTCCTGTCTGAAAGGGACGGGGATGCTCGTCGGAAAAATAGAATTAAAGCCCCAAACGAGACCAATCTGGGCGTGGCTCAGGTTTTATTTGACCCCAATTGTATGGGTAAAAATATTGGCTTTCCGTCCTGAACACCCTACGTGATACCAAAATCTGCAATTTACACCCCTAAGCGAAACGAAGAGCACCCCTGTCACTTTCATATGGGAGTTCCCCACCCCCCCCCCACCCCCGGGGGGTGTGACCCTAAAATGATAAATCATTTGACTATAAGTCCTCATTAGCATTTGCTCACCAGTCAAGTGTGTGTGTATTTAATTGTGCATACTGAATCAAGGTTGAGAAGCAAAGACGACAGGAGGAAAGATTATCCCTACAACAGTTGTGCTGTTGAAGAGAAACTGAATCTTTGGCAAGCCACTGCATGCTGCACTGGTCTGATTATGGCGTTACTTAGATGTCTTACATGCAGCCTGGTTTTATTGTTCACAATTCAGTCGAGTTGTTTCGCTGCGAAGTTTGTGATGGTTCCATTATTTGGAAGAAGTCATTATCGCGTTCTCGCAAAGCTGGGAAAAGAACTGGTAAATAGAGGGCATGAGGTACATGAATCATATGTTGTTTTGTTGTACTAAGCTTATTTAGGTCAAGCGTATAAATTTTTCGGATTAATAGACCACAGTATGGACGGTTTTGTTTTGTTTTCCAAATGAACCCATGAGTAGTAAAAATGTCGATATGTACTTATCACATTTCGGCTAAAACTTATTTCAGTTTAGCGACAATTACGCTTATTCATACTAAGCACTTATGGCATTAATTCAGTTGGTTAAACCTTGCGTATTTTTCGTTCGCACGCTACTATCTGAAAGGTTAGAACAGGTATCCGAAATAGAAATTTGATGTGTCAATTACAATAGCTTTGCACTCTTTAAAAAATTGGCATTCACGGCTGCGCTCGAGTTGACCACTGAATACTCAAACATAATGCCAAATGGGTGCTGCTGTAGTACACAGTAGTACACCCTTATAGCGGTAATTATAGCTTGTTAGATCGCACGAAACGTGGTTTATACATCGGTGCTCATCAGCTGTCATCTTTTGACAAACTGTGACCCATCACTGTGTAAATAAAACTTCACGCGACGCCATTTAGATGTGGCAAACGCTCACCAGTTTCAAATCCACCAAGAAAAAGATAAAAGACGTATTTGAACAGGGTTAATCTCAATCCCTCACAAATACCAGTAGAATTATTAAAGAAGATACTGATTAATTATTCGCAATGCCGTCTATTGTTTTAGTTAGGAATTCAGCACCATCCTGTTGGCATTTGAGCACATTTTACTTCAGATTGAGACCTACCCAGCTGTAAAAATGCGTCTGTACTATTTGTATTGAGCGGTCTTGTTGAAATCGAAATTTAGATTTCGAGTCTAAAAAAATTCGACAACCGTAAAAGCTCTATTAAGCCCCAATTCCACCCCCCCCCCCCCCCTTTATTAAGCCCCTATCTAATAAGCTCTCCCTTCTTAAGGCCTGAAATACTCACGAAAATACCGTCTTTTCTCGATTTAACGCCGGGCCTCGAATAAACGCCGTGTTCAAATAAACGCCGGGTTAACACGGTCAAATTTAAAATAAACGCTGCCGGTGTTTATTCGAGGTACCGGCGTTTATTTGAAATTGAACCGTTATGTCACTGATTCTCATCGAAAATTAGTTATAGCAATTTTGAAAAGGTTCAAGAGCCACTAATGACAGCTCCTCAGCTCAATTTATTGCACTCATTCTAACTAAGGGAAGTTGACGTAATGTACTCTACACGCTACTGAGCACCCGATTCTCCCACCTTGTTTTGAATTTTATCGGCTACAGATCGGTGACGTTTTATTCCTGTTTTACTTATGTTGTGCTATATTTCGCTCTAATTTCTGTAAACTTAAAGTATTTAAGACCAAAAATGAAGGCTAAAAAAAGTGATTTTAACAAACGATGGGCCCCGAATATATAAACGCCGGGCTCAAATAAACGCCAGGTCACTCTACGAGGTCTAGAAAATACGGTACTCTTCACTACGCTAAAGAGTCGGTCAAGGCTATGGCTGAAGTGACTCTAGCTTCTTGCGTGCTTAATTAGCAAACCTCTCAATTCATCCACGACCCATTACAGTTCACCACTTGTTTTTCACTGGGTATCATTGCTTTCAGTTGATCGCTAGCAGATAGGATGAAGTGAATCCTGTTGCCAGAAATGTTGTTTCAATACAGGTTATGTGTAACCATTCAACGCCGCGTTGATCGGCTTCTAACAGGCAACGTCGACTCTGATTAACACTTTCTTCAGTTGGACATTGGAAAACAGGGTCAAAAATTATCGGTTAGAAATGCCTAAAACTTGAGACACGTTTGCTGTTACAACAATAACACGATGTTGTTTTGCAGATGAGCAAGAAAGAGTTATAAGCATGCATTTCGCTGATTATTAAGTAGTATGTATTGTGATGTCTTCTTTACCTTTTGCAAAACGGACGTTACTAAACACCGGAATGAAGCGGAATGAAGCGGACTGAACCGGAATTTTTAGTAATCAGAGCTTTTTTTTACGAACTTTCCCGTAGCTTTCTCGGGGGCGTTTTTCTGAAGGCGAAATTAACTCGAGGTTATGCCACATAAATGTGTAAACTTTGCATTAGATTAATTTAAAGAGCCGTCATTACAATAAACAAATGCTTAAAGGAAACCTTCAAGGAAACCAAACATACTACCCCCGCCTCGAGCTGGGGGTGGGGGTGGGGGAAGCATGCGAAAATGAAAACCGTAGGGTTTCGCTTCTTTGTTAGGGTAGCAACAGATGACATCTTCTAATCTATATCCTGGCAACAGGACTAAAAGAAGGTTGGGTTTACGTTTTGAAAACGTTTTGCTATTTCTCTGCCAGGTTTTGCTTTTTGTTGGTGATTGCTACCCCTACGCCGCCAAAGACGCAAACATCAGATGGTTCAAGTGCCCTGAAGAAACAAAAAATGTGCTTCACGCCACCAATGCACACAATTTACCTCAAATGATGCAAGCTTATTGCGATGCAAAGCTCAGCGACCATGCCATCATTAACGAATTCAAGTCCGCTGATCTTGTGATCGGTGATGGGATGTACCTATGCTCATTCCTGATCGCAGACAAATTCGCCTTACCACATGTAGCGGTTTTAGAGAGCTCCCTAACATCAGCAACGGGGACTCTTCCATATAACGTTGCCGAGCTACCTTCATACATACCTCAATATCGATCGGGAATGACGGACAACATGAGCTTTCTGCAGAGAGCAGAGAATACGCTTCGATGGTTGGTAAATCGGATGACTATTCAGCGCATGATTAAAAACACCTTTCTGGGATTGAAGACGAAGCACCAAATAACACCAGAAAAAAGTTTGGAGCAGACTTTCCAGAAGGTGGATCTTCTTCTTGTTCAAACTGAAGCTTTTGAATACCCGCGCCCCCTGTTTCCAGGTAAGAGAACATGGATTTTCGTCATTAAGATTAAGCTTCATGTTCAGTCCTGAAGTACTAGACTTCTTCGTCGTCGTCTTCTTCTTCTTCTTCTTCTCCTTCTTCTTCTTCTTCTTATCACAACATATTAACCACTCTTATGTCCTTCAGATACTAAGTTAGTTGGTCCTCTCCTGTCAACTACCGCTAAACCACTTTTGGGTGACCTGGAGAATTTTGTCAGGGGGTCTGGAGACGAGGGCGTCATACTTGTGTCTTTTGGAACAATTCTTGGTGAGATAGACGAAACGCTCATTGCAACTATGGCTGCTGTGTTCTCTAGCTTGCCGCAGAGAGTCATTTGGAAACTAAATACAGGTAGGCCGGAATTTATTTCAGTTGCATCGACTTAGTAGTAAGGAAATGTTTGACTCAATAACTTAAAAGTGCCCCTATCCCCAAAATATCTTTGTCGCTAAAATAATTCTTTGCACCTGTTCGAAACACATTGCGACTTTTTTTTACCAAATCTTGACTTTTTTATAGGCTGTAAAAGTTACGAAATCTAGCCATAACCTGTCACACGACTGAGCTAGTGAGGGCAGTGGGTCTATTCCTGATGTGACGCCACAAACTGATTTTCATCGCGGCCTATAAAATGTCAAGATTTGGTTAAAAAAAAAAGGCGCAATTTGTTTCAAACAGGTGCAAAGATTTATTTGGGGGCTTTTTAAGGGCGTATTACCTATTGAAATTTTTAATGCTAACTGTCAAAAGAAATTATTTCTTTACGTTACTTTGTTGTTGCGTATACTCGTGCGCTCTATAATTGGTTAATAAATTCTACGCACAAAAATTTCACTTTGACGTAATTTTTTTTTTTTGCGTCATTCAGAGGGTAAAAGCTTGAAAATTGGCAGCAACGTCAAAGTTGCATCCTGGCTCCCACAGAACGACATTCTCGGTCACCCCAAGACTCGTCTGTTCATTGGACACGCGGGAATGAATGGAATGTTAGAGGCAGGTTATCATGGAGTTCCTATGATCTGTGTACCTTTTTTCGGAGACCAGTTTGATAACGCCGTCGCTGCCAAGAATCTTGGGATGGCAGAGATTCTACACCAGGAGCAGATTACTGAAGAAAAGCTTATCAAAAAAATAAACACTATTCTACAAACCCCGAGGTAAGAACAATGTATTTTTGCAGTTGAATTTAAAGAGGTACTTTGCGTTAGAAAAGCATTCATGTCAGTGTGGTACCTCTGTGGTTTGACCAGGAATTGAACCAGTGCATACACTCGAGCAGTAGCACAGGCTTACCAATATTCTGTTCGTGTGGCGGACTATGCTTTTATGGGGCCGTACCAAGTTAATTTTCTTTTTACGCCCACTAAACGCGAACATTCGAGGAGACGCGTCCCGTCTCCTCGAAATTCGGGCACGTGCGTGTGCTTATTTCGCCCTCCCCACCACAATCACAATCGACATCGTAGCCTGTTCCAGGCGTCCAGATAGTAGAGCGCGAGCGAAAAATATAGCAAGCGACAGTGCGGGGAAAAACGAGCAGAACTGGGAAAGAGGGCGAGGGAACCCAGTCTCCCCACGTTTTTCCCGCTCCTTCGCTCGCTATATTTTTTGTTCGCGCTCCACTATCTGAACGCCTGGAACAGGTGATCGACATCGCCAAAATTAGAGACTACTCGTAGTCTAGCCCACTTCAAGGTGGCGGACATTTGCGTTTTCCATTATTTTGAACAGCCTATTACGTTTTCAGGTTCATAAAACGCCAAACATTTAAAATTGAGCACTCTTTTACTGTTTGGCTTGAGGAATAGATCGCAATTCATGTAAGGACAAATATTTGGCTGATTTTTCTTAGAAAACGAACAGCGTTCGCATAATGCAAAGTGTCACGATATACACGTTAACTTGCAACGGGCAACGGGCAACGGACTAGTTCGAGAAACTGACATTTTGGCAGAGAAAATTTAGAGAAGCAGCAGGGAACTGGTTTGAATCCAACCAAGTTTTGAATTGTTTAAACAGCCGTTTTCTTTTTTTCTGCTAGAAAAGTTAACCGGCCGCCATCTTGAAGTGGGCGTAAAAAGAAAATTCGGCCGTACCGGTTATACAATGAGTTCGCAAAGTAGCCTTTCTAAAGGCAATGTTCGTGGCTTTTCGAACTACATGAAACAATCAAAACTGTTAAAAGGATGTTGTACTTGTTTGTCTGGTTGTTTTCTTGCCGGATTGAGCCTCAAGAAAGTTGAGTCCACAAGTAAAATCCACAAGTCAGTCCAGTTGAGTCCACAAGTCAGAACATTACATAAGCTTTCAATGGTTATAGATATCAAAACGGGGCGAAATAAGAGTTGAGGATATATATCGAGGGACGGCAGAGGCGATGAGTTGATATCGCCATTGAGTGGCAAGGGAGCTGAATAAATAAGCTGAATAAATAAATAATTAATTTAAAAAGTTCGCTATCACTTCTAAATGTGTCCAGACAGTTTTGTGAAACGTCTCGAGATCTCAAGGACTAACCCATCTTCTCTTTTCTTATTTAGTTACCGGGCGTCTGCCGCTCGAATTTCCAAGTCCATCAGACTTCACCCTCGTACTCCTGTGCAACAGGCCGCTGACTGGGTGGAGTACACGCAGGCTAAAGGAAGCTTAGCACATCTCCGACCGCGGGGACTGGATCTGCCTTTTTATCAGCTTTACCTCTTGGATATTTTATTTGTGGCCTTTTTGCTTTTGATGGGCGTTTTTGTCGCCGTTTATTTGTTAGTTAGATGTTTTTGTCAAATCTGTTGTAAGAAAAAGCCAAGCAAAGAAAAACCCCACTAGGATGCATGCAGACAAAACGGGTCTCCGACCTAGAGTACTGGGTCTGCCTTTTATCAGCTTTATCCCTTGGATATTTTACTTTCTGTGGCCTTTTTGTTGATTAGATGTTTTTTATCGGATGTGCTGTAAGTAAGAAAAAGCCAAGCAAAGAAAATCTACACTAGGGTACGTATAACCTAAAGAATTTCTAACCTTACGACACTCAGTGATTTCACAAATTAGCGATCGACTTGTTGGCATTATATAGTCTCGTTTAGATATCAAAAGATTCAAATAAAAAGAGAGGCGGTAATTACGCCAATTTGCGCGAGTTTTTTTTTCATCCTTTACTCTAGGGATTGCAATCTTTAAAATTCTATAAACGTCGGTCTTTCAATAGGCCTTCGCCGCTCACGCTCTTTCTTTCTTGGCTCGCTTGCCTTTCTTTTCTCTTTCTTCCCCGCGTAAGAACCCTTTTATAGGATAGGAAACAAAATTCTTTCAATTCCAAGCAATAGAAATAGCACCACAGGACTTTTTTACTCACGTAACTTACATTTCAGTGGCCACCCTGGGGGCGGGGGGAGGGCACTTGACCGATGTTTGGATATAGGGGTCCCCCTGAGGGCTTCAAACCCTGACCTTGTTTAGGACAAAAAAAGCCCTAAATTACCTACCCTGTGTAGGACAACACCCTCCATTTGATTTTTCTGCCTTCACTATCAATAACCATTTCTATTGTTTTTACATGAAATCGTACAAAAGACTTTATGCACTGTTAATTTTCCTTTTTTCCGTTATATGCTACTTGTAGTTCTATGTAAATGTCTACGCCAGTTTAGTTGTACGTGGCAGTGACCAACTCGAAATCCTGGAAATCCTAAGCTCCTTTGGTCACTGCGCACATTTCACCTTTCATGATTTATGTAATTTGTTGTTTTATTCTTTTCTTACTTTTGTAATGTATTGTAATTTCTGTAGCAACCTTTTGGAATAGTGCAAAAAAGAAAAAATCTGAAAATCTGAAAATCTCCATTTTAGGTCCCTGTTTAGCACAAATGACAACATACACACTCCCTGGTTCTACACAATTTTAAAGTGCTTCCAAGACCAGCAAACGCCCCAAATCTAAGATTGCTAAATAACGTATAAGCCACATTTAACAACGACAATCGTACTGACCATACCCTGTTTAGGACAGACTCGCATAAATTGTATACCCTGTTTAGGACAGAGAGGCCAAAAACCATACCATGTCCAGCGACACATCCCCTTAGTTAAAGGCCATATAAGGGAGTAATTCCCCCCCCCCCCCCCTTCTTTCCAGAATGCCCACACTTTAGGAACTGGAACAAACTGAGCATAACAAACAGAAAAGTACTCTACACCAGCTTTCATTTAGACGTGCTCACACTTTAGGATTTCATCCTCAAGCTCAAAAGTTAGAACCACACTGTACAGCATAAAAAAAAACAGCACCACAGGAACGTATGGCTCAATAGCTTTCATTTTAATAAAGGACTCAAGAGTTAGAATCACCTTGTACAACTGTATACGTTCAGGCGTTATCCGCAATCTGAACCCAGTATCACTGTCAATAAGCGTTTACTTAAATTTATAGCATAATGTTTCATTGAAGTATCATTTATAAATTTGCAATGTCATAAACATAAATTGGTACATCGATAAGACAACTGCAATGGTTTTGAGGAAGTCGTAACAAGTCTTAACGCGACAAAAACAACCGAGTAAAAAGGCAGATCCACCCGTTTAAAGTGTAGAGGTGCAGTGCTGTAGTGGTTGGAAAAGAACGTTACTCCACATGTACATGGTCTCTCTCCACCGAAATGTATTAATAGGTACCGGCGAAACGTTATTGAGTCCTAAATGCTGGGGTGGGAGGGGGGGCGGTGTAACCGTGCAGTGGAATAACATTTCGTCTAGGGGTAGTTGTGCTGCTTTTAGTGGCTTCATCCCCCAGAAAGAGGGATACTTTCAATTCCTCATCCCGCGGCTATTTTCGGCCCCATCACGCCATCCCGTTACTTCCAACACTTCACCACGATCCTACGTTGTTTAGCCCGCATTGTTTTCAAGCATTTAGCACTTTAGTTAAAAATAGAAAAATTACAGTGCAGTTTAAGATAATAAAGTTCAAGTGGGAGTACTACATGGTTGTTAAAAACCATGGAACGAAAACTCTATCGGAGAATATAAACACTTCAGTTGTCGTATGTGTTGCTACTTCAGTTAATCACTTTATTCGACGTGTCTGAGACTTGTCATTCTTGTCCTCTTTTTAGCTGTTCGTCAGATGACATGACATGGGCATGACATTGTGTGTCTTGACGCTCACATCCCAAAAAAAATTGCCGATCATCTGCGATAGACGTCTGAATTATAGTGATCGTTACGGTTCTTGGTTTTCGTAACAGGGCATCATACAATTCATGGTTATCCAAGTGTAACCATCACCATGAAAATTATATAAATGGGCACTGAACCAGTCAGTTTGGTTTATTGTGACTCATTCCAGCTTTGCATGGCCTGTCGACTGAGTCACCACCGCATTTATAACCACTTGTAGCGTCAAAATGGTTTCAGTGATATTCTTACAAATTGCCAACTAACTATGACGTCAATAATAAATCTTTTTCGGACAAATGGACGTGTGACCTTGACCCTCAAATTCATACCATCAAGTACAAGGGCAGATATTTGAGTTGTCCCCAATGACGTCACAAGCACGTCATGGTTAACCAAGTGAAAATATGACCTTGATTAGCCTGTAGCGCAGGTGTATTTTGGACGAGCGAGCGCTTTATAATACTCATGTTCAAACTGTTCTCTTAGATTACAAAGAAGGACAGAATAGTCCCCGCGTTATAAATCCAAGATAGCTCCTATGTCCAAACATCGAACTTTTTTTTAATTCTCCGCTCCGGGACAAAAATACGCCTGTCAGCTGCAAGCCGCAGATTGGCTACCAAACCACTTTGGAACAGCTTTCGTGTAACCAATTCCTGCTGAATTTAGTCTGTAAATTTAAGACAACAAGCACTACCCTCGCAACAAAGAACAGATGCTAGAGACAGTACATGGATCAGATTTGTCCGCAGAATATTTTGAAACTTATCACTTGGTTATGCGTGTAAAATCGTGAATTTTGTAATAGGAAATTGAGTACTAGTGCCCTTGTAGCTATTGAAGATGACACGATTTACGTAGCTCGTTCAAGGTAGGCAGATTGTAGGTAGCAAAGTATATTTAGAGTGCAGGGGGGGGGGGGAATTGCGAGCGGCACAAATAGGAGAGACGATCTAGGAGAGGGGACAAAACAGTCCCAGTTTCTACTGGCCTCTTGCTATTCTCCTCTCTCTTTCTTGGTGTTGGGGGGGGGGGGGGGGGCAGAATGTCCGTCTTTAATTTCCCCCTACTGAGAGGCCAAGAGCCTTGATTTTCAAAAGCGGTCAAGGTCATGATAAAATTTCTCAAATTTTGTATCGCAAAATGCGGAATTCAAAAATCAAACAGCGTTATGGGCACAGATATTGTGCTGAATTGCCTTCGATGACAAATTTGCACCCTCGTTGATTTTATCGGCAAAGTCAAAATTAAAAGTTTAGATTACTCATTAGCAAGTCTTTTAAACTGGGTGAAAGAGTTTAAAGAGGGAGTTGACTGTATTTACTTTTACATAAGCTTCCGTTTATGCTTACGTCACGTTTGCGTGGTTTTTTGATACGTGACAAAAACCGAAGAGCAAAAAAAGATGGAAAAGCAATCAGTACTTAGCCCAATACTGATTTGGGTAATGAAAAATAGCAAGCGTAAAGAAACGATTGAGAAATTTATGATCATTGACCAAAACGTTTAATTATTCAGTACTTATAAACTTGCATATAAATTGGGGTATCAAAAGAACTTTGTGAATCGAGCGTGACGTGATTATCAGAGGAGAAATCGCTGTAGACTGAACACGTTATCACGTTCTCAGTCATGCTTTCCCTGTTCATCACATCATACTATAACTTGCGTTTCCCAACTGTCTTTAAACAAATTCAATGAAAAATGATCCCAAGAACCGTGACAACATGGGAAGTGACGTGTATCGTTCATTCAAGGGCAGGAACGCAATTGCAAGGTCATACAATGTCACATTTACTCAAGTAGCGCTAAAATTAGCATTTGTCAAACTATAAAATCAGTAATGCTGAGACAGACGAGATTTACTTTGTTATATATAAGTTAGGAAAGCTCACAACTACTGGACAAGAAAAAACTGCACCTTTGGCCGAAGCACAGCAACTTAACTCATTTCAATCTACCAGTTTCGTGATTATGAGGCTACTTCGTTGTCTTGTATGCATCCTGGTATTGCTATGCACAATACACTCGAGTTGTTTTGCAGCAAAATTTGTGATGGTTCCAATGTTTGGGAGAAGTCATTACCTCGTTCATGAAAGGTTGGCGAAAGAACTGGTAACAAGAGGGCATGAGGTTTGTCAGTTTAGTGTTAGTATATTATTTTGTAAGGACGCATGAAAACAGGTTTAAGGAATAATAACAGACTTCAGTAAAAGCGATCAGTGGCCCTTTTAGGGCAATTCAAGTTCACGGCTGTTTTCCAAAATGGACTGAAGACGTGAAAATATCCCAATGAATTTCGGCATAATTTTTACAATTAATTCGAGCCTATACATCTAAGTGACCAAGGACGACCATCAGAAAAATGTCAATGTGTTTTTTTAAGCCATGACAGTTTACATAGCTCCTATTGCTTTCAATTTTCAGAGCAGAGGCTCTTCTGAAGAGTTGTCAACAAGAGCTGTAAATCGGCAGTTGAGAAAAGAACGGTTTTCAGTGGATGACCGTTAAAATTAGTGAAAGAAAGTTAGACCCGTATTTCTTTTCCGCAGATAGATCTTTGACGAATCTCTTGCTATATATAGAGAATTGTGAAATGCGCCGGCATGCTTAACACATATGAGAACGTGAATTCCTTAAGCTCCAATATCAACATATCTGGTCTCCTCGTTGTTCTCTCTTATGGTACCAGTTGTGAGAATTTGACTTAACATTAAGGCATTGCATGTTTGGTGTTCTTTTCCAAATCTCATTGATTACTTTTTTGGTATAGAGTGATATTATGAGGATTCTTAGTTTAATTTGTTTAGCAGGATTAATAAGGAAATTAATTAACCCTTCAAGAACAATAGGGGCACCCAGAATTTGTTTTATTGTTTTCCCACTGGAACGTTGCAGGGTTTTTTAAAACGGAGATTTGTGTGTACTAAGTGAACATAGTTTGATTTGTTCGGATTGTTTAGGGAAAGAAAACTTACCCCCCCCCCCCCCCCGAATTTCTGAGCGCTTTTAGACCCAACAATGCAGTCTATCCAATCGGATGGCTCGTTTGGACTTAAAACGACAAAACAGCACAAATTAATTTATATATCCTATGAAATTCTGAGATGATATTCAACCAAGGAAACTCTAATTTTTTTACCGAATGAAATTCTGAATTTTTGAGGCGATTAAGGTCTTCCGAACAGATTATTTCAACAAAAGAAACCGTTTGGTGTCACTGAAGTAACTGACCGACACTTGCAAAAAATGATCCAGCAGGCAATTCCGAAATAGCCCCTCCCGGAAATTACTGCACAGCAACATCCAAAGATTTTGGTTTCTAATTTGAAATATTGAAAGGTTCCTTTTGGATAAGCGATACACGGGGAATTCTACAGTGGCACGACATCCAATCAAAGTCCGATTATATCAGTCTGTTTGATAACACTGTTACTATTCTTTTATTGCCAGGTTATGCTTTTTGTTGGTGATTGCAACTCCTACGCCGCCAAAGGTACAAATACCAGATGGTTTAAGTGCCCTGAAGTTTTAAAAAGACGAGACATGACCAATCTGCATCATTTACCTGAAATGATGCATGGTTACTGTGATGCAAAGCTCAGCGACCAAGCCATCATGGACGAAGTGAAATCCGCTGACTTGGTCATCGGTGATGGCATGTACTTGTGCTCGTCTCTGATTGCAGATAAATTCTCCTTACCACATGTAACGGTTTTAGAGAGCTCCCTAACAACAGCGACGGCGACGTTTCCATATAACGTTGCCGAGCTGCCTTCATACATACCTCAGTTTTTATCAAGAATGACAGACAACATGAGCTTTCTGCAGAGAGCAAAGAATACACTTCGTTGGCTGGTAAATCGTATCCTTTATCCACGGATGCCTAGAATTGCCTTCTTGGAATTGAAGAAGAAGCACCAGATAACACCAGAAAAAACCTTGGAGGAGACGTTTCAAAAAGTGGATCTCATTCTTGTTCAAACTGAGCCATTTGAGTACCCCCGCCCACTGTTACCAAGTACGAGAAGTTATATATATTTTTATTAAAAACTTGACTAAGTATATTGGATTTCTAGCATTTTGATTGGCTGAACGGAGCTAGGTTATCAGCTCATATACCTGCTGCAACCAAATATGGTCAATGAACATTCAACAACAAAATGACACAGAGTGAGCTGAAAGTTTTTTCCTCTCGAGCAACCCGGCGAGAAAAATGGACGAGAAACATCACTTGACAGGGAATTTAAATTAAGCAGAAATTCCAACAGCGTCGTCTAACACAAGTCAAAATTGTTTCAAGAAACTGTGCAGAAATATAAATTTAACCTAAGCATTAAGCGTTGTGTTTACAATTAACTTCTTTCTTCGATCGTCACGTCGGTCATTAAAATTGAACAAACGGTAGGTTTTATCAGGAAGGGTTTCCACTTCAAAATATCAAGACAAGACATAAAATAAAACACAGTGAAATGGGCAGAAGCATTTAATAAAAACTATCACACATTCATGGCGAGTCGGCGGGTGCGAAAATCATGAAGCAGTCTAAACAAGTAAGCTTACTAAACAAACTACAGCTGCAAACTACCAAGAAGGAACGAAGGGTGAGATATTTTTTCGGCTTTAACACGCAAAATTGACATTGGTTTACCTGCACTCATTGCATCTCTGTGTTCCAACAGGCCCAAATGCTCAGGTAGAAATCGGATGCCATGTAAACAGAGTTGAAACGCTTTTCCAGTTGTTTGAATTTACCATTCCGTCCGCAACCTCTAAACCGAGAACCACTACATTTTGTGCTTTGCGTTTAACAAACTATAACGGTGAATTCTAATGTTCCTCGCAACAGTAATCTTGCTTCTGAGCTGCATAGAAATTACCTCTTCAAGTTCAAATTAGTTCTGTCTTCAGTTCGATCAAACTTGCACATGATGGCTCCGCGTTGTGCGAACAGATTACAACAAAGTTGTTCCATTTCAACTCCAGCAGCTAATATGGTGAAATTGTACGGCTTCAATCCGCTTTGAACGATGATTACAACTACAATGTTTCAGGAAAAACCAAACATTTACCATATTTCAGAGCCAATAATTAGAGGATTTCTTCCAAAACTTGTGCTACTTTGTTCACATTGACTCATTCAGTCTTGCAATGAAGCGCTGCAACACTTCGCAAGGTTTTGGCGCCTTTTTCGTTCAGTCATGTGATCAATTCTTGTTCCCTTTTTATCTCTTTTCTCATTTTTTCCCATTCTTTCTTGAATTTTTTTTAATAGTGGTTAAGTTTTTAATAAAACAATTATTCTACTCGGGCTTGCTGGATATCAAATGATTATAACCAACTCGGCGCTATGCGCCTCGTTGGTTATCTATCACTTGATATCCAGCGCGCCCTCGTAGAATAATTGTTAAATAGGTCTATACATCTTTTTCTTTGCATTGAAATTGTTCCTTGAAGCGCACGAAGCGGTGAGAAATTCAAGGGGCACGACTAATTGAGATGATATATTCCTGGTGTAACTTTGTTGACAAAACTTTAGTGTCTTCTTTATTGTTTTTACTGAGGTTTTTCATATCAATATCACACCAATATCAGGCACTCACTCATGTCTTACGTGGCTTCAAACACATTGTGGCCGCTCTTGCTTGACTGTATTTTCCAGCATATAAGCCGTCTAACGCCTTTCATGTTTTCCAGATACTAAGTTGGTTGGACCTCTTTTATCGAGTCCCGCTAAACCACTTCCAGATGACCTAAAGGAGTTTGTCAGGAGGTCTGGAGACGAGGGAGTCATACTTGTGTCTTTTGGATCAATTCTTGGTGAAATAGATGATAAGAAAATCAAAATAATGGCGGCTGCCTTCTCTGGCTTGCCACAGAGAGTCATTTGGAAACTGAATACAAGTAAGCCGGATATTTAAATTTCATTTAATATGGGCTGCTTTGATTTTCTTTACCACTGCTGCTTCACGCTGTTGTTTCATTGTTGTTGTTGTTGTTGTTGTTGTTGTTGTTGTTGTTCTTCTTCTTCTTCTTCTTCTTCTTCTTCTTCTTCTTAATGCGAGTAATGACCTCACTTCAATTTCTCAACTATCTATCAAGAGTTCAGGAAATTTTCACTATATCAATTTTCACCCAATGTGAAAATTTGCTCATTTATTTTAGATTTAGTATCAAGACACAAAACCTTGCAATGTGTTTTTACAAGAGAAGATAAACTAAGAGAGTGAAACCCCGCTCCACATGATCATTATTTGAAAATTATTATTAGTTCGCACCCATGCTGCGAAGGTTATTTTTATCTGTTGTTTCCATGTCAACAATCTAATTTACATGACGTCATTCTTACTGACCAATAAGATGTCATCCTTAAAATAACCACGCAGTATGACACAGAACCAAAAATAGATTTCAAACTTTCATCAAAGAGGCCCACGATGGGGGATTCGCTCTCTTCCTTCATTTTCTCTTGGTTTGGAGCAATCTGAGCAAAGATGAAACAAGACCACTTTAATACACAAACAGCAAGGCACTGTCTCACTCCCTCTTGTTATTTGAGTAAACAGAGTCTAAGTAGCATTCAGTTCGTTACAAACGTGACGCTTCACGTTTTTGTTGAACGACAGGTCGGACGGCCGTCAGACCTGCAGGAAGTGTCGGGAAAAATATTTCCTGACAGCCGAAAGACACCCATCCATCATGTCTTTCACAGCGTCGCAGTCAAAAACCCGTATCCTGTTTTTGGACCTCGGTGGAAAACCAAGAGTTAATGATGTGCTCTTGTTAAAACCAATGCCCTATTAGCTGGCACATCCCCGTATAGGATACATGTGGGAGTACCCCCGGGGGGGGATCCGCTATGTCGAAAAGGTCTAGTATGATTACAAAATAGAAAGATTAACGATTTATTATGTTTAAATTAAAACAGAGGGCAAAAGCTTGAAAATTGGCAGCAACGTCAAAGTTGCATCCTGGCTACCACAGAACGACATTCTCGGGCACCCCAAGACTCGTCTGTTCATTGGACACGCGGGAATGAATGGAATGTTAGAGGCAGCTTACCATGGAGTCCCCATGATTTGTGTGCCATTCTTTGGAGACCAGTTTGATAACGCCGTCGCAGCAAAGCGCTTTGGGATGGCAGAGACTTTGGATAAGGAGACGATTACTGAAAAGACTCTTGTCAATGCTATTAATACTGTTTTAAACAACACGAGGTAAGATGACTCATGTTATCAGATAATTTTTACCATTTAACTGGAGAGCTCGCTTCGTTTTGTAGTAACTCATTTGTTGAGGGCTGATAACTTTGATTTTACCAGAATCCTGTACGTATGTGCACAGTCAAACTCCCTGTGAATCGTCGCCTTTGAGAGCAATTTGTCCTGGACAACCCCCATAAGCCACCCAGCCCCCCCCCCCCCCCCCCCGCTTACACGGTTACAGTATCGGTGATTTGCTGAGGGCTTCAAATATCACATAGCTGTGCCATGCTAATGAGTCAACTTTTTATCACGACTGATTTGGATGAGCGCATACGCTCAGGATTTTGCCAAGTCACGAAAATTTATAATGTGGTTTCAACTATTTACATCTTCCAAGCAGGAATTCAACCAACTAAACAAACTAAAAAGTCATTTTGTTCAACTTGACACATGTTCGTGAAACACTGTTATCGTCTTAAGAGACACCTTCCGAGTTCAACGAGTATAACATTTTTTTGCGTCTTATTTTCAGTTACCGGACTTCCGCTGCTCGAATTTCCAAGTCCATCAGACTTCACCCTCGAACTCCTTTACAACAAGCCGCTGACTGGATAGAGTACACGCAGGCTCAAGGTGGCTTGGCACGTCTTAGACCGCGAGGACTGGATCTACCATTTTATCAGCTTTACCTCTTGGATGTCGTATTTGTGGCTATTTTGCTGTTGATAGGCGGTTTTGCTGTCGTTTGTTTGTTGATTACATGCATTTTTCGCACTTGTTTTAAGGCAACGCCGAGCAAAGAAAAATCACATTAGGAGATGCGTAGGTGCCTGATCTGCTTACCACTGAATGTACACAGTGCGTTAGTGATCACCTTATTGATGCTGTCATCTTACATGACAGGGTCTCATGTTCTCAGTAACAAGGATGAACTTGTGCTATTCAGAAAGATTTAATTCATCACAAACTGAGCTGAACATAATATTCACAATATTCACCATTCAAATGAATTGTATTCACTATTCACAATATTCACCATTCAAATGATGACCCTCATCACATCAAAGAACATACAGAGATCACTCCTTTGTGATAGTTTTTAAAGCCGATATTTATACCTAATCGTACCTTTTTGGTACGCTTCAGCGGCATATCAGGCGAGTTTGGTCGAGCCATGGTTCGTATTTTGGCGAGACGTAGTCGAGCCAAAATACCCATGGTGAGACTAAACGAGCCTGATATGCTGCCGAAGCGTACCAAGAAGGTGCGATTAGGTATTTACCGTACCCAAATTTGTCCTAAAACCCAGCGTCATTTTTTTCAGTTACCGCGATCAGTTAGGAGTTTTAGTCACATAGCGCGTGAGCTGTGAGAAGAATAATGCGTTAATACTCTTCTCTAACTCCTCATCTGTCATTTTTATAATTCTCTTGTTTGGAGTTTCATTTTCGGAATCTTGGAAGTCCAAATTTAGAGAGAAATTTGGAAAATGCGGCTCCAATTAAAAAAAAAAGTTTCTGCGCTGTCCGTAAACGTACACGCGAGCGCCCGCCAGTGTGGCCTCGTCCAATTTTGGCGCGAAATTGTATTTTTTTTCTCTGTTAGCGTTAAACAAATTACTTTCTCGTTTAACAAATGTAATAGTTTTACGTTTCGTTGGTATCTGTTGTAATTTTCATCTCTAAAGTCTGCAAAAAAGTCCGAGTTTTAGAAACTGTCCATGATATCGTAGGATATCAGGTCAGTGACTTGATATCGTAGAAAATCATGACAGTAAAGAAGGCTTCTGATTGGCTAATTCACAATTTGGGGACGGTAATGTTCAAAATTTGTTGTTCATAATCGATGCCCTCACGAAACGTGTGTGTGTTGTTGTTGTTGTTGTTGCTTTTCCCGTCTTTTTTTTATTTGTTTTTTTTGTTGTTGTTGTTGTTGTTTTTTTTTTTACGCTACTTAGTCACTTTTTTTCTGGTTGTTCCGTCATTTTCACATGGCATGACATTGTATGACCTTGACGTGCACATCAAATAAAGACCAGCAGCGATAGGCGTCTGAATTGTAATGAGGTTACGGTTCTTGGTTTTCAAACCAGGACATCATACTCTTCATGGTTATCCCAGTGTAACAATGACCTTCGATTGATAATTACATAAACGGCCACTAAACAACTTTGTTGCGACCCATTCCAGCATTGCATGGCTTGTTGACTAAGTGGGTAATGAAATAATTTCAGCCTGAATGATATCAAAGAATTCACCTTACAAATTGCCAACTAACTATGACGTCAACAATAAATCTTATTCGGACAATGCCGATATACACATGTATAACCTTGACTCTCGCATTAAAACAATCAAATACAAAGGTGGACGTCTAAATTGTCTGAAATGACGTTGCCGTCAATTTACGGTTACATGACCTTGATTAGCCTACAGCGCAAGTGTATTTTGGTAAAGCGAGGACTGTATAATAATTACTATGTGCAAACCGTTAAATAAGAATAAAAAAGGCAGAGAAGTCCCATAGTAATGCGAATCCAATATGGCGCCTATATCAACATATCGAACTTTTTAATAATAATAATAATAATAATAATAATAATAATTTTATCCCTTTTTATGGTTTTTTAATATCAAATATATAAAGTTAGAGTATAGCGTACCTTACTGTAATTCAGCCATTTTTAGTAGGCTTTTCATAGGCTAGACATTGTCTTACAACACATAATAGTAATAATAATAATAATAATAATAATAATAATAATAATAATAACAAATACCAACTACAAACAGGGTATGCTGCCCATCCGCACAGATAGAACGATATCAATATAACTAAGATCAAATACTATATAACCCTAATGCGACATACTGTTCAGCATTCTAAGAAACTAGAATTTCATAACACTTTTAAAACCTAATACACGCCCTCTTGTTATCTAGAACTTACAAGCAAGCTAAATGAAAGGAAAGAATTAGTGAAACTCAGAATAAGTAATCACAACGCTTCACAAACTAATGATTGAAACTGGTAGATATGGTCAAATTCCAAGAGTAACTAGACTTTGTCCTACTTGCGGATCCAATCAAATTGAAAATGAAATTCACTTACTTTTTCACTGTCCTAAATACTTAAATTTTAGAGACAGGTTTTACAGGAAAATAGAGTACACCTACCAAATATAAAACGATTGTCTACAGTAGAAGCTACGAAAGAATTAATGAATTCTGATAATCATTTCGTTATCATTCAATGGAAGAGATTCATTCTATCATGCTTATAGTTGATACGCAATAATTTATTATCAATTCAGCCTGATGTAACTTATCTCCTTATTACATTATTATTTCTTTTTGTTGAGTTGTATGCTTTTGCAATACTGTAAGAACTTGTACTCATGCAAATAAAGCTAATTGTTGATATCAGCTAACCGGCCAGACATCATTGTCAAGAACATTGCACAAATTTTATATTGCAAAGTATGAAATTCAAAAACCAAACAGCGCTACTCATGGATAATGTGCTGAATAACCTTCAATGGACAAGTTGCACACTCATTATGATTTTATCCACAAGGCCAGAAGAAAGGTTTAAATTAATCAAGTCTTTACATTGCATGGATGAAAAGGCTTTCGAAGAGGCATTTGACTGTATTTCCTTTTACATAAGCTTCCGTTTATGCAAGAGAAAATTAGGGGACAGAGAGGGACACTGCCAGTCCAGGCTTTGGGATATGTCAAGTTCGGTAAAGTTATTTTTAGACGGCCATTTGGAACGGAAGTCTGTTTTCCGGACGTCTCCATAAAGGCAACCTCGATCTGGTGTTTGAAGAACCATTCAAACTTTTGCTTGTAATGGCGGACCAAGTGGTGTTACGTTTTGTCGATGAAAACGACGTCGAGAAACAAGGGAAATGGTATTTATGCGGACGTTGCGGGAAACAGACTTCCGTTCAAAAGCCAATCTATAAATAACTTTTGTGGAATTGACATATCCCAGCCAACGCCCTCAGATTCCCTCTCTGTCCCCTTATTTTCTCTTGGTTTATGCTTACGTCACGTTCTCGTCGTTTTTTGATACGTTTCAAAAACCGAAGAGCAAAAAAAACACAGAAAAATCGACGCCAGTAGGATTTGGGTACTGAAAAAAGCAAGGCCGGGGCGAAAAGAAACAGACTGACACGTAATGATCAAGAAATTTATGATCATTGATCAAAACGTTTAATTACTCAGTACGTAACTTTCACATAGAAATTTAGGTATAAAGTGTTTTTTTTGTGAATCAAGCGTGACGCGATTCACAGAGGAGGAGAAATTGCCTTAGACTACGCACACGTTTTCAGGTTCTCACTCTTTACCTTTGCATCACATCATACTAAGTTACGTTTGCCAACTGTTTTTACACACATTCAGAGAAACAAATCCCAAGAACAGTGACAATACTACAATTGACGCGTGTATCAGGCCCTCAACTGATGCAATTAGAGATGCAATTGCAAGATCATGCAATGTCATGATTACATGAAGAGCTTAAATTAGCATTTGTTAAACTATAAATTCAGTAATGCTGGTCTCCAGTGAGCCTGTAAAGTACTGCCACCGATAAAGATAAGACAGACGAGATTTACTCTGTTACATATAAGTTAGGAAAGCTCACAACAAGCGGAGAAGAAAAAACTGCACCTTTCTCAAACCAGTGATTATGCCGTCACTTCGTTGCAGTCTTGTAATATGCAGCCTGGTATTGTTATGCACAATACACTCGAGTTGTTTTGCAGCAAAATTTGTGATGGTTCCAATGTTTGGGAGAAGTCACTACCTTGTTCATGAAAGGCTTGGCAAAGAGCTGGTAACGAGAGGGCATGAGGTTTGTCAGTTTAGTGTTAGCAGTGCATGAATGTTGTACTACACACGCGAGAAAAGGTTTAAGGCTGATAATAATAGATCACAGCGAGACCAGAACGTAGTGGCCCTCTAAGGGCAATTATATTTTATTTTATTTATTAAGATGAACAAAAGAATTTCAGCGTAATTTCAGTCCTTTTTCAGAGTTTGCCGGTAAATGTACGAACCAACACACCTAACTGACCTAAGACGACCATGGGAAATATGTCAATGTGTTTTTTCAGTAAGCTATGATAGTTTACATAGTTGCTATTGCTTTCAATTTACAGAGCAGAGGCTCTTCTGAAGAGTTCTCGATAAGAGTCGTAAATCGGCAGTCGGCAAAGAACGGTTTTCAGTAGTGAGCTTTAGTGAAGGAAAGTTAGACCCGTATTTCTCTTCTGTAGATAGATCTTTGACAAGTCTCTTGCTCTTCTTTGTGTTCGCGTATATAATACAGCATACTTGACTGACATACGTGAGAACGTAAATTCCTTTAAGAGCCGCCGTCTGTAATTTTCAGCTAAAGTGGTTTGGATGAGAAAAAATGAAATTCCCCAAACTTTCTCAGAATAAAGTTCCAGATAAGTGATTCACATCGATATAACTTTGAGTTTAATCAAATAAATATTTTAGCCGTACGACGACAATTTAGGTTTTTCAGCTGCGAGGCAGCTTTTTCGGGTCATTTGACAACATATCTTTAACACTTCGTTTTCAAAAGAAATCGCCCTTCAAACCCAACTCTGAGTAATCTTTCAAACAAACAGACAATTCCAGGTTGTTTAAGTGCTAACTTCTCGATTTTGATCAAAAGCTGAATATTTTACCGATTTTTAAAGTTTTAGCTTTTGCGAGCCATTTTGGGAAGTCCAAAATTTGGTCAAATTGGAAGGACAATATCGCCAATGATACATGGCCTGACTTATTGGAAGTGCACTCCAGCGAAAGACCAATGTCTGCTCTTGAAATATCTGCAATAAAATTTTGGGGCAAGTAAAACTGCGACATTTGACAATCGAAAAGGTGAGGGGTACTTCTGTCAATAAACGCTGTTTTGGCAAATATCCCGACAACAGGAAACACGTGCTTTGCAAAATAAAAAGGCATAAAACCCGCTTATTTCCGAACATCCCCGAAAGCGAAGAAAGGAAAATACTTCTCTGCGGGATAGAAGCATATTTTTCTTGGATAAGTAGTTATTTCTGGATAATTTTGACGTTCAACGTCGAGACAGGTGAGAGTAAATTTGAATAAACAAAGTTCGACTGTCACACCAGCCGTCTACAATGTTTATATATAAACTTATTTCGTAATCAAAATGCCCAGCGAGTTAGTTATCAACTCTTCAAGATCCCAAGCAAAGGCGAAATATTAAACTCACCTTTAAAGAAGGTCGCGTTGAGAATGTGTTCGAATGCCGGCCGCGAAGGGAACAGCGCCGCTAACGGCCAGCTGTCATTAATCAAAGATTGCGTTACGCACGTCGCAGGAAGCTCGATCAGTGTATCCCGCTTTTGTTATCGCTCGCAAGGAAATAGGAGACGTCTGCACGCAGGCTATCATGGCTATCGACGCTTTGTATTCCGGAAAACTCAAGTAATTCGTTATCAAAGACCAGAATTGTTTTCAACTTAGCTAGTATTTGAGAGGTAAGTAAGAAATGATTTAACCGTGTTTTTGGTTTCTAAGATAAAACATGTGATTGATTATGCAATCGTCGCCGACAGGTCATGGCCTCATGTGGTTACTCGGCGTATGTGGATGGATTATGTGGTTCCAGTACAGTAAACGCTATGGTTTTGCCATGTGTACCGCTAGAGAGTTGTCAAAAAGATGTGAAGGTGCATCTGAAAGCATTAGACGTTCGAGATGCCACCTTACAAACCGAAGCACAGTTACTTCTTGCTAGGGCAGGTAAACCGCTATTGAAATCAGGCTTGCGAAAACGATGAGTATAGACTACAAGCATTGAAGTTCCCCTTTTTTCTGAGGTGATAAATGAGCGAGCGAAACATCCAAGCGGAAATCGCCGCCCGCGCGTTTCCTCTCCTCGCGGCAGGAAAATTCCGCGCGAGTGCGTGTTTCACTCGCATGGGTACTAGAGAAAGGGGGGACCACCCATTATTCTAATCAAATTTTAGTTGAGCTATGAGCTGTGATTTTAAGGCACAATTCAAACTTATTTTTATGGTAAAAAATACGACTAAGGCTTGTACATTATAATTAACCCTTTCCTGTCCGATTTTTTTCCTTAAAAAACGCATTTTTTACCGTTAAAGCGGTTTTTTGAGTGCTATGTTGCCAAATGCCACTAAACTTTGCTACAAAAGCGTTTTCTTACAATTTAGCTAGATTTTGAGCCAGCTTCTGTTGTAAATTGTACAATATTTTGATTTCACGCATGCGCATAAGCCAAAATTGGTTTGTTTGTTTTTTTTTTTTTGCTGATTCATTTCCAATTTTTTTCTCGCTTCTTTTGCTTTCCTTTTTCTCTCCCTTTCTTTTCTCTTTATCTTCTACACCTTATCCCCTTTCTATCCACTGGAAAAGTTTTGGCCTCAGTCCTTCAAAAAACCTGGAAATGGAACGTTGATCAACTAGGTGACTTGGCCTATTTTCCCCCAACTTTGCACCCAAAATTGGACACGTTTTTTCTGGTATAGCTCTACCAGAATTTAGTCGATATTCAAAATGGACACACATATTGATGGATCTGTCCTTGCTGTATTAGCTGCTTATCAAAACAATTTGGTAACGTCAAAAATGATGACATCAGGAGTGGTTCAATGGTTCCCGACGTTAACGTCGGGAAGATACTAGTCTTGACGGGAAAGAGTTAATTAATGTATGTTATATCTTAAAGAAGGCATGCAGTCAAGCTACATTGTAATGACTTGTGGCCCTAAAAGAGTGCAATTGTTATGGCGGGAATCATCAGCCACATGAGTTCATTAATTTTTTTGGACACTCACGGGTTGCATCTGATTGTTAGGAATATTTAATTTCACCGACGACAATCTCAAGATCACAATTTGTCCGCGACACAGAGAGTTATACGGAACGCGATGGCGGTGTAACAAGAAAAAATGTTCAACTCCTTCATACTGGGCTTCGCATGAGTTTAAACAGTTGAAAGGAGATCGTGGTATAACATCTGTTCAATCTAAAGGTCTTTATGAGCTAACCAATCATCTGCTGCATGTTGGCTCGCGTAAGTACCTTACTTTGTAGCAACCTCGTTCCCAGGACTTTTTCCCTTTTTTAAATTTGGGGAGGCGCCTCCCCAAATTTAAAAAAGGGAAAAAGTCCTGGGAACGAGGTTGACTTTGTAGAGTTTAAAATTGATGATGATGATGATGATGATGATGATGATGATGATGATGATGATGATGATGATGATGATGTATTATGAACTCTTTTATGGACTACCAGTAGTCTTTTTTGTCTGCTCTCTCGGGGAAGTTAAGCAAGCAAAACACGCGAGTTCTAGCCTGTTCCAGGCTCCGAGATAATGGGGAAAGCGCTAATTGAAAAGCGAGCGGGAAAAACGCATGGGGGCTTTCCCCACCACCGCCTCCTTTTCCCCAGATCCCGCACGACTTATTTTCGTGTTCCCTTTTTAATTTTGGTACTGTCCCTACTCAGTCTGAGAGTCTGGAACAGGCTTCTCGAGTGCTTGAGAAAGTCGCTGTGGCTAGAAGACAAGACGTGTGCCGCCTATTCTCACGCGAATTTCTTGTGGTCCACCTGTTTTTACTGAGCACTATTTAAATTTGGCTTTATTATGTAAGGGATCAGTAATTTTAAGTTGTTTTTAAATGAACAGTGTTCTCCAATAGCGCAGAAACAATTGTACTATTTATTTATTGAATTTCTTCTGTGAAATTTCAGCTATATGTAAACAGTGCCGAACAAAATTAAAGAATGAGATGGCATCCAAGCTTTCAATACCATCCGTACCCTGTGACATGGGTGCCACAGCTCAACAGAAGGAAGCTTTAGTGCAAACGCCACTGGTTAACGATACCTCACAACCTACAACAAGTGGTGCCGACAGTGAGGTTAGTGAAGGTCTTTTATGAGAAGTACATGTTTTTTCATTTGTTGCCAAGATACTGATCACTTGTCCCTCTTTGATTAATTCTGTCACACAGGATAGCGAAAGCGAAAGGAGCAGTGACTTGGCAGACACGTTGGGCAGGTTGACTGTTGACGACGATCCAAGTGCCGTTTTTTCAGATGGAGCAGGTAGCAGTAGTGAGTCGTCTCATGGCCATAGCAGCAGTATCCAAGTTCTCCGTCGAGAAAGATTGAATCAGTTTTTACGCATTTGTGGTAAAGAAGAATGTGTAACTGGTCAACCTAAGAAACGCTGGGGGGATATGGACGAACAGCGGAAGAGTGTTTATGTTCATAGAGCTACAACTGCTATAGTGGCTGCGCTGGAAGTTATTGCTCCGGAAGACGCTGGACACTTATGGGAAGCTTTGCAATCTTCACGTAAGGTTGAAAAGGCGCTGGGAATACCTGAACATCAGCCGGCCGAAAGAAAATACCTAGAAGCTTTGGCTGAAACGTACCAACATGCAACTAGCTGGGACACCCGCAGACAGGTCCTGGCAATCTTTGCCGACTTAGTGCCTTTCCGTGAGATTCAAAAGTTTATTCCTGGTCTCACCGAATATCGATTTAAGACAGCGCGGGTGCATATCTTAAAATATGGGCGTGGTGCTGCTGTTCCTCTCAACAGGAGTCCCAGAATGAGGATTAATGAAAGTCAGCTTGACCACTTTCTGACGTTTATCACAAGCTCCCATGTGATACAAGACCTTCCTTTTGGACAAAGATACCTGCACTTGACAAACGGCCAAGTTCTAGAAACACCAAATGTGATTCGATCACTGATCCCACAGAGGATCATTGAACAATACACCCAGTATTGTAAAGAGAATGACATGAAGCCACTGAGTCCATCAACAATGTCGCGTGTGTTGTCAGTGTGCACGGCAACTGTTCGGAAGTCCTTGCAGGGATTGGACTATATTGCAGCTGACGGGGCCAAAGCATTTGACGATTTAGCTGCAATCGCAGCCAAACTCGAGACCCATGGCCGGGACAGAGAATGGGTGAATCATTGTCAGAGCGCTTTGAAAGCAGGGAAACAGTACATTAAAGCCGACTTTAAGGTGAGCAGTTAAATGCAACAGCGAAAACTTGAAATATATCAATAGGAATATCTGCGAATGCGTTTACTCCGATTTGTCATAAATTGGGACAAATACTAAATCAGAAACCAACAGATTGAAAAGAGAAACATTCAACTGAAAGAAACATTATTAAAATGTTGGGAAGAATAAATGGTGTATCGTTTGATTGGTTGTTTAGTATATTTTTTTATTTGCCCAGGTAAAGAAATATATATTATTTGCCGGCAGGGAGGTCCGTATTGAGAAAAACTGTGCCAGAGGTCTTGAGTACGCGGCCGAGGGCCGTGCTCAAGACCGAGGGCACAGTTTTTCTCAATACGGACCGACCAAGGCCGGCAAATAATATTTTTATTTTTTTCTTGTTGTTTTTCAAAAGTTAAACGTGTCTTGTTGTTTTCGGAAAGCAACGTTTTGCAAGCGCGCGTAAAATGAACCATGAAACGAAGCCGTTTGTGACACCAGAGCAGCAAAATACGCTTTTTTACTCTGTTAAAACTCAGAAATCACAGGAAGCAATATAACTAAAAGAAACCCCTTTATTTTCCCAAATTTCGATACATGTAGCTAACTCCTGCTCGATTTACTTGCGGCCCGTTCCGTTGACCGCGGTCAAGATCGGAAAATTCCGCCCGCTCCCGGAACCAATCAGATTGCAGGATTTGGTTCATCTTGCCCGCTCACGCGCTGAGAAAAAAATAAACGATTTTATTCCCTTCAAAGGTTCACATCGCCGAAGCATCTGACGTTGCCGATCACTGTATCACATACGCACTAAGTGATCCCAAGGAAGCCAGTTTCTGTGACGTGTGTAATGATCATGAACATTCCAACGCCTGTTCATCGTGCAAAGGGCTCAGATCTATTCTCTCTGGCATTGAGGCTGCGTTGAATAGTAAGCCTAGCAACCTTTCAGAGGAGGATCACGACGATATGATGTACTCATGTCAGCAGGCCATACAAGCCATAGAGGCATGGAAAGCACACCAGCTACGCTCTCATCAGCAAGATAAATGTCGTATCGACATCCTACGGGAATTAAGTTGTGAGGAGGTTTTCATAACCCAAGACTGGGCTATGAAATTTCTGCCAGTGAGGTATCGTGAAACCCAGGCAGACTGGTTTGGAAAACGAGGAATATCTTGGCACATCAGCGTCGTGGTCAGAAAAGCAACAGACGGGCACCTTGAACATCAAGCATTTGTTCATGTTGCACAGAATTGTTCGCAGGATAGCAACGTCGTTGTGTCTATTATGGAGCACATTCTCCGCACCCTTAAAGTCGAACACCCGGAAATCACTACAGCGTTTTTCCGGCAAGACAACGCAGGCTGCTATCACAATTCAAACGTGTTAGCAGCCTGTCGTCTGATGCAGGAGGCGACAGGAGTAAGGGTTGAAAGGGTCGAATTTAGTGACCCTCAAGGGGGTAAAGGACCTTGCGATCGTAAGGCTGCGACCATAAAGGCTCACGTTCGCCATTTTGTTGACGAAGGACATGACGTGCTAACGGCAACTGACTTAAGAGATGCCATTCTCTCTAACAATGGGGTGCGTGGTGTGAGGGTCACCGTTGTGAACGCTGAAGATGTTAAACAATCGCAAGCGTCAAAATGGGAGGGGGTGAGCAACCTCAACAACTTCATGTACAAGGATGATGGCGTGGTTGTATGGAGAGCATACAACATTGGTGAAGGAAAGACCATGCTCTGGTCTCAGCTGAAAGGTAGGGTAACAGCGACTTTACGTCAGCGCACTGCTTGAAGGCGTGAAAGACTGTGTGGCAGTAGTGAGCTCCTTTTAATTGCACCCTTGAAATTTAAAGGACGGATCACTGGAGTTAAGGTACGCACGTCTTTACGGCCATGCGTAACTTTAGTTCTTTGGGTCAAGATCCCATGGAATCGCAGAGGTGTAATGTGGGGTAAAAGGCGAATTCTTTTCAACGTGGACGTAAGCACCAAACGTGCTTGATATTTTTACATGCGAAACATACACATCCAGATGCGCGAGCTCTTGACAGGTGTCATTATAATCAATCAGCAATTTGCCTTCCTATTATTCCGGTTGCTTCCGGCTGGGCCTATGATCCTTTTAGAAAATATATATTATTGGTAGTCAGTGACAGGCCATTGAAACCGTATGAAAAGACCAAATATCGGCTTTTAACATCTATTTTGAGAAATATTGTAGCCTACCATGTCGTTGTCTTTCATTTCGTGGGACAATTCTTAGCAAGTTTCGTGCTTCCCTATTTTCCGAAACCGGAAGTCGGCGTAAACTCGGAGCTCGTTCGTACAGCCCACTCCCCCTTCCCTTCGTTCCGAACAAAAAAATACATTTTGGTTATGGACTCTGGGGTTCATAAATTCCCGTCAACGCCGCAACCAATAAATATTGCACACTTGTTTTCATTGATTCAATCAGGATCATTAGTAAGGACTGAACCCTCAGTCTAAGTTATGTCCAGTGTCAATAATTTGAGATATGCTATGCTAATTCTAGTTTCAGACAATGTACAGATGCAATTCAATAGCTGTTTTTCTGATGGGGACTTCGTTAGGATCTCTGTCGGCAGACGTGCAGCACCAGTAAAGGAAAGCACTATGTCAGTGGAAGAAGAAGAAGAGAAGGATGACGTGGACGTAGACGAGCAGTCACCAAAACTTTTCACTTGCCCAGTTGATGGATGTGTTAAGCTATTCCAGCGTTACAGCTCTCTTGAATACCACTTACAGTGTGGTACATGTGACATTGTCCCGGAAAGAGAGAATCTATTCGATTTGGCCAGAATCATATACCGAGACAAGCTTTTGCATGATTTTACAACCTCACCAGTCCTCGTGAGCTCCACAACTCCAGCCTCTGTTGAAGAAATTAAGCCACAAGGTTGGGCACTGAAAGCAAGCAAAAAGGCTACACGTTTCAGTGAACGACAGAAGTCGTACCTTGACGAAAAATTCTCCATCGGTCAGGAGACTGGACACAAAGTTGACGCAGAAACAGTGGCGCGGAACATGAGGTACGAAAAAGACGAAAGGGGAAAAAGACGGTTTACAGTGGATGAGTTCCTTTCCCCTCAACAAGTCCAGTCGTACTTCTCAAGAGCGGCTGCTAAGCTAAAAAACAAGCAAGAAGAGATCACGGAGGAGGACATAGCAGCCGCTGAAGAACAAGCAGCTTATTCGCTTACTCGCGCAACAGTACTTGACAAGTGTGAGTTAGTTCATCCAATTGTTTACCAGTCTTTAAATCTCTGCAACATGGATGCACCAAAGGATTACAAGAAGCTAACAATCGCCATACTTCGTTCAATGTGCGAATATTTCGATCTGGACGTTTCTGACATTTCAGCAACACGTAAGGGGCCTTATATTGACTTATTAACCAGTCTTGTACAAGAATGCAGCTGTGCGAGCCTGTGCGCACAGAAATGCTGAACTGAGATATAAGAAACATTAATTAAAGAAATTATATCCCACAGCGCAGAACAGCACAGTACTAAAAAACCCAACGATGTTAGCGCGACACCCGAGGACCTAAGAAGCACGCGGCTATAGTTCCCTCGCGTGAACTTCCCCCACGCGCTTTATTAGATAAACAACAATATCAGCGATTAGTCGACACGCACCGAAAAAAAATTATACCGTTTCAGTTAACTCAGATGTATCCCAGGATACCAAAAAATTTGACGCTGAAAATGAGTATTTTCTAGTATTTTAACACAATAACGAGTAGAAGAAAAAAACGTTTCGGGTCCTCTACAAACAAAGAAAAAAATATATTTGTGTTTATCACTTTGCATGTAATAATATTCTACCTGCAGATTACCAATTCCACTAATGTCATGAGCCCATTAAATTTAATAGTCTCTTTACAACTTTAAAGCAAAAAAATCTAAAGAATATAAAAAGAATTCAATCTTCAGACAAACTTGCGTTAGTAAAGTGGTGTAACGCAATCTTTTTTTCGGGTTGATAACGGTTGTCGTTAGTGGTGTTCTCCCCTTCGCACCATCGAACAGATTCTCAACTCCTTCTTTAGAGGTAAGCATTCATATTTTACCTTTGGCTGGCATCTTGAAAAGTTGATAGCTGACTCGCTGGGCATTTTGATTGCCAAAGAAGTTTATTTAACATTGTAAACGGCTGGTGTGACAATCGAACTTCGTTTATTCAAATCCACTCTCACCTGTCTCGACGTTGAAGGTCAAATTATCCGGAATTAACCACTTGTCCGCCAAAAATATGCTTCCTTCCCGCAAAGAACGTTCAAGGAAGTATTTTGTTTTCTTTGCGTTCGGCTATATTCGGAAATAAGTGGATTTATAGTTTTTTTTTCTCTTGTAGCGCGTGTTTCCTGTTGTCGGGCTATTTGCCAAAACAGCGTTTATTGACAGAAGTACCCCTCACCTTTTCGACTGTCAAATCTCGCAGTTTTACTTGCCCCAAAATGTTATTGGAGACATTTCAAGATCAGACATTGGTCTTTCGCTGGAGTGCATTTCCAATGAGCCAGGCCATGTATCATTGGCAATATCGTCCTTCCAACTTGACCAAATTTTGGACTTCCCAAAATGGCTCGCAAAAGCTAAAACTTTAAAAATCGGTAAAATATTCAGCTTTTGATCAAAATCGAGAAGTTAGCACTTAAACAACTAAGAATTGTCTGTTTGTTTGAAAGATTACTCAGAGTTGGGTTTGAAGGGCGATTTCTTTTGAAAACGAAGTGTTAAAGATATGTTGTCAAATGACCCGAAAAAGCTGTCTCGGAGCTGAAAAACCTAAATTGTCGTCGTACGGCTAAAATATTTATTTGATTGAACCCAAAGTTATCTCGATGTGAATCACTTATCTAGACCTTTATTCTGAGAAAGTGGGAGGAATTTCATTTTTTCTCATCCAAATCACTTCAGTCGAAAATTACAGACGGCGGCTCTTAAGCCCTAGCTGGGAGTATTTGACTAAACATTAAGGCATTCTAAGTTAACTAAAGTTAATAAGAGTTATTCTCTTGGTACTATGTGCTATGGGGCAGGAATAAGAAAGCTATTGTTTAATTCAGTCTGCAGGATTCAGAATTTGGCGAAAGAGTGATAGAAATTAACTTCGCGGAAATTAACGCTTCACTTACTTAAGGACATAAACTCTCCAAGAAATCAGGGCCACCCAAAAAGAAATTTTAAGCAAAACACTCAGAATGTCGCTTTCTGTTTTCCCACTGGATTATTTTAGGGTTCTTTTGAAGGGATATTTGTGTAACCTAAATTACCATAGTTTGATCTGTTCGGATTGTTCAGGGAGCGTAAGCTTACCCCCCAGACTTTTGAATTTCCAAAATGCCATCAGACACTATCTCGCACTCAACAGAACTAAGTTTTTAAATGCTATTTAAATCCGAATTTCAGAGGCGACCAAGGTTTGGTAACGAACGAACTATTCGACCAAAACGAACCGTTCGATGCCACTGAAGTAACTAATGCGACGGAAAAAATTACCACCCGTTAATATTTTGGATCGTTAATTTCGCACAGTAGTGCTGAGGTGTGTTAAAAAAGGCTTACGTGTGTCTCCCAACATATCACTTTTGTGTTGTTAGACGCGGCCCAATATAATGCGAAAAGTATTTTCCATAAAAAAACTTTCAAAAATGTTCTAGCCGGCAATCCGAAATAGCCCCTACCGGATTAACTTCGCATCAGCATCCAAAGTTTCTGGATTCTAATTCAAGATATAGCGAAAAGAAAATTCCCTTGCGGCACAACCAATCAGAAGCACTACCACGATCTGGGTAGTGCACGTCATCAGTATGGAATTTCTGCGCTCGTTACCCAGACGTCGTTTTGCGAGGGCTCAAGTGGCGAACTCGCGAAACGTCGGCTGTTTTCTCAGGCTAGGGGTGTTCCGAAAACGCGGGGTTAGAGTGCAGGGTGCAGGGTGCGGGGTCTACAAAACTGAAAAAAATAAAGAAATAATAAAGACAACAAAAACAAAACATCCTAAATAAAAAGGAAAAAAGAAAATAGCTAAATACTTAAAAATACAATTAAGAAATGGAAGAAAAAAATACAAAACCTAAAGCGAGAATTGAATATTTAACTGTCACGCGAGCCAATGAATAAATAACGAGAAATTGTAACAATCATTTGTAATAATCGTAAGGTCTGTGTGGTACAATCTTTTTTCACACACCCTCTCTCTCTCTCTCTTTTAATTTCATTTCGGATGCATTTTCACCGCTTCTGTGACCAAAACAAAACGCAGCTGAACCGTATGTCCAGTGATCCGAGCCAATCAGAGCTACTAATTATAAGTTAGCTGTTCGTTTCATTTGTTAGTTAGATGTTTTGGTCAAATCTGCTGTAAGAAAAAGCCAAGCAAAGAAAAACCCCACTAGGATGCATGCAGACAAAATGGATCTCCGACCTAGAGGACTGGGTCTGCCTTTTATCAGCTTTATATCCCTTGGATATTTTACTGTTTATGGCCTTTTTGTTGATTAGATGTTTTCTATCGGATGTGCTGTAAGTAATTACTCACAACACATTCGACAAAAAATATCTAATCAACAAAAAGGCCACAAAAAAAGGCCAAGCAAAGAAAATCTACACTAGGGTATGCATAACCTAAAGAATTCTAACGTTAGCGATCTACTTGTTGGCATTATGTAATCTCATTCAGATATCAAAAGATTCAAATAAAGAGAGGGATGGTAATTACGCCAATTTGCACGAGTTTATTCTTTCGTTCTTTCACTCTAGGGATTGCAATCTTTAAAAATCGATAAACGGTCTTTCAATAGGTCTTCGCCGCTCACTCTCTTTCTTTCTTGGCTCGCTTGCATTTCTTTTCGCCTTCTTCCCCGCGGGAGAACCCGTTTATAGGATAGGAAACAAAATTCATTCAATTCCAAGCAAATAGAAGTAGCACCACAGGAGTTTTCTGCTCACGTAACATACATTTCAGTGGCCACCCCGGGGGGGGGGGGGAAGGGGGAGGACACTTGACCGATGTTTGGTTATAGGGGTCCCTCTGAGGGTTTGAAACCCTGACCTTGTTGAGAACAAAAAAAGCCCTAAAATACCTACCCTGTGTAGGACAACACCCTCCATTTTAAGTCCCTGTTTGGGACAAATGACAAAATACACACTCCCTAGTTCTACACAATTTTAAAGTGTTTCCAAGACCAGCAAACGCCCCAAATCTAAGATTGCTACTGAGCATACCCTGTTTTGGACAGGTTCACCCTGTTTAGGACAGACTCGCATAAATTGTATACCCTGTTTAGGACGGAGAGGCTAAAAACCATACCCTGTCCAGCGGCACGTCCCCTCATAGGCCATATAAGGGAGAACCCCCCCCCCCCCGGAATGCCCACACTTTAGGAACTGGAACAACCTGAGCGTAATAAACAGAAAAGTACTCTACACCAGCTTTCATTTAGGGGTGGTCGCATTTTAGGATTTCATCCACAAGCTCAAAAGTTAGAACCACCTTGTACAGCATAAGAAACAGCACCACAGGAACGTATGGCTCAATGGCTTTCCTTTGAATGGTTACACTTCACTGATCCACTCACTGACACACTGAAGAGTTAGAATGACCTTGTACAACTGTATACGCTCAGGCGTTATCCGCAATCAGAACCCAGTCTCACTGTAAATAAGCGTTTACTAAATTTATAGCATTATGTTTCATTGAAGTATCATTTATAAATTTACAACGTCATTAAAAAGTTAAATCGGCACATCGATAAGACAACTGCAATGGTTTTGAGGAAGTCGTAACCAGTCTTAAAGTGTGGAGGTGCAGTGTTGTAGTGGTTGGCAAAGAACGTTACTCCACATGGTCTCTCTTCACCGAAATGTATTGAGGGAACTTAAGCAAACACGACGGCGACGGCAGACGAGAACGTCACAAAACAAAAGGCTTAATTAGCAAAACAATGACTCTGCACGTGCGATACAGATTTTAGTACACACTTTTGAGCTTGTTTGGCCAAAACGACAACGTGAAATGACCAAATTCAAAGTTTTATGTAGAACGTGCAGTGAATTTTCTTTTTTCTACCTGAACTGTATCGCCGTCCTTGCTGAGTCAACTCCCGGATTGTTCGGCTACATTAGGCAGATTGAACGAGTTGAAACTATCAGGAAGAAGTTTGAAATTTTGGAAGTCATTTTTAAAGCGAATAGGTACCAACGAAACGTTAGTGAGTCCTAAATGCTGGGGCGGGGGGGCGGGGGCGGGGGGCAGGGGGCAGGGGGCGGGGGGCAGGGGGCGGGGGGCAGGGGGCGGGGGGCAGGGGGCGGGGGGCAGGGGGCGGGGGGCAGGGGGCGGGGGGCAGGGGGCGGGGGGCAGGGGGCGGGGGGCAGGGGGCCGTACTCAAGACCAAGGGCACAGTTTTTCCCTATACGGACCGACCTAGGCAGGTAAATAACATTTTTATTTTTTTCCTAACATTTGCGAGTTTGCAGATCAATCTTGAAAGGTTGTCAGAACGCGCGTAAGTTTCACTGAGTCAGATGGCAGGAAACCGTGGAACGAATGTAATCATAAACACTTCAGTGCAATAACATTTTGTCTAGGGGTAGTTGTGCTGCTTTTAGTCGCTTCATCCCCCAGAAAGAGAGATACTTTCAATCCCTCATCCCGCGGCTATTTTCGGCCCCATCATGCAATCCCGCCACTTCCAGACACTTCACCACTATCCTGCTAAAAATATCCTGTTAAAAATAGAAAAACAGAAAAATTACAGTGCAGTTAAAGATAACAAAGTTAAAGTGGAGGAGTACTCCATGGTTTTAAAACCCACGGACGAAAACTCTATCGGAGAATTACTCCGAGTGCCTGGAATCGAACTAATAATAAATATACATTTGAATTTATAATTGTGACGGGCCCATGGAAATATGGTTATCTAAGCATGCAACAGTTTAAAAAAAGAGACAACTTAAACAACATACTAAGAAAAAGCGATCACAAAGATTTGGCTTGAAAAAATTGCATCTTCGTGCATGAACTAGACAGTCCTACAAGTTCGACTGTAGAGAATATTCACCTTAATGGACTTGAACAAGCGATCTAAGCGCAAAGAACAAAAATCCAACTTTCATACATGGGCTCCCGAAAGCATTTTTAAAGACACAAGCGCGGCAAGTAAATGAACGACGAAGACGTCTTTTGCCAAAAATGTCAACTCAGTAACTGGCTCATTACAAATTGGAGCAACTGAATGTTTTACGTCAGTATTTTGATAGACATTTCGCTTAACAAGTGAACTTTCATGAAATTTCATGGCTTTATAACGAATATCAAATACGATACCAACCGTTATTACTTTTTACCGTACCCAAATTGTGAATTAGCCAATCAGAAGCCTTGTTTACTGTCATGATTTTCTACGATATCAAGTCACTGACCTGATATCCTACGATATCATGGACAGTTTGTGAAACTCGCATTTTTTTTGCAGACTTTAGAGGCGAAAATTACAACAGAAATGCAACGAAACGTAAAACTATTACATTTGTTAAACGAGAAAGTAATTTGTTTAACGGTAAGAGAGAAAAAAATACAATTTCGCGCCAAAATTGGAAGCGGCTACACTGGTGGGCGCTCGAGTGAACTTTACGGACAGCGCTGAAACTTTTTTGGTTTCAAAATGGAGCCGGATTTTCCAAATTTCTTTCTTAACTTGGACTTCCAACATTCAGAAAATGAAACTCCAAACAAAAGAATTAAATAAAATGGCAGATGAGGAGTTGGAGAAGAGTATTGACGACCAGAAAAGTGTAAATCCGTGTCGCTCTACAACGCCTGACTGTTCACGGTAACTGAAAAAAAAATAGCCGGGTTTTAGGACGAATTTGGGTACGGTAAATACCTAATCGCACCTTTTTTAGTACGCTTCGGCAGCATATCAAGCTCGTTTGGTCTCACCATGGGTATTTTGGCTCGACTACGTCTCGCCAAAATACGAACCATGGCTCGACCAAACTCGCCTGATATGCCGCCGAAGCGTACCAAAAAGGTACGATTAGGTATAAGTAGCAGCAACAGAACTTTGGTAATTAAGGCTAAGTAGGTTCTTAATTAGGTTCTTAATTTCTATAAACTTGGGTTTGGTTCTTAAATATATATATGTTATTTACCGGCCGGGAGGTCCGTATAGGGAAAAACTGTGCCCTTGGTCTTGAGTACGGCCCGAGGCCTGCGGCCTCGGGCCGTACTCAAGACCAAGGGCACAGTTTTTCCCTATACGGACCGACCTAGGCAGGTAAATAACATTTTTATTTTTTTCCTAACATTTGCGAGTTTGCAGATCAATCTTGAAAGGTTGTCAGAACGCGCGTAAGTTTCACTGAGTCAGATGGCAGGAAACCGTGGAACGAATGTAATCATAAACACTTCAAACTTTTTTAAAACTTAAGTGTAATATTTTCGACTAGAAACTACCGTATCAACACGGAAAAGGTTGTTTTTCAAGAACAGACACGCACATGGAAAATCCTGCCCGGCATAGGGATAAACAACCCAATTAAATACTTATAATTAAGCTTAAGCTTACTAAAAACAAAACCAAAGGACTCAATCGTTAGGACAGGTTTAATTGCCCTTGCGTAAAAAATGAAAGAGAATAATACTTCGAAAAACATTTCTGTTTAGCCTAATTACTTTCTTTTTATGTTTTGCTTCGTACCTGTAAACGTATGTGCTGGTTCTTTGGATATAAACAATTTAATTATTTAGCGAAATCGTTCGGTTTGATCTCAGTTTTAACCAAAGCGAAAGGTGCGCTGGCTTTTAAGCTTTACGACGGATGAAAAAGCAAAATTCCAGTTTAAGCCTGCACAATTTCTTGAATGAAAATATACCGAACCTCGTTAATTTAAGAGAAAAAACTGAAAAACGAAGTCATTAAAGTAAATATCGAAGTCAAAAGGCATTGTGGCGATCGCAATTTAAAAACTAAAACTGCTGTGTTAAGTGAATTCAACAACAAACTCACCAACCGCCATGCTAAGCTACACAAAATTAAAACGAGTACTTGCCTTTTGAAGGTATTTCAAGGTCTTTAATTCCCCTCCTTGTTGAACTTTCCATTTACAACACACACAAGAATTGTGACTTGCCAAAAAAGTCGCATCTTTGAGCCGTAAATAAAAAAATTCTCGAGTTCAACCGAGGTATGTTGTTTTTCAACTTTCATTCAATGGTCCATGACAAAACCGGTCCGGATAGGAAAAAACTGGACCGGCGGAACGCCAATCGAATTCAAGGATTCCGGATTCCGGATTCCGGACCGCAAAAATGCTTAAGAAAAAAATAAACAGTATTCATTCAGAACTGTATTGTGATAAGAATGTATATATGTAGTGTTATCTCCATAACAAGAGTTGTATAATAAAATTTGCAATTCGAAAGTCAAACGCCTTGGTTAAAATGTTTATCATAATTTAACTGTAACCCACACATAAGAACCTGCTTGATCTTGCTTGGCGAAACAGGTTCTTATATTTTTGGGTGGTTTAGGTTCTTACACGCGGGTTTTTACTGTAGCCAATATTTTCAGTAAGATTTTTTATGAGACGTTTCCATTGGTAACCAAGTTGTTTACAACAATAACAGTTGACGTCGACTTACTGTATTTGTGCTAAATGCCTGTTCTGTTGCTTTTTCCCGACATCTTGAAATTCTTTTCCAGTGTGGGCAAGTCTACGACGCATCTCGTCGTATAAATCCGCCGCCCTCTCCTCTACAGTTGCGCTAAGTTGGCTGTTTTGCTGCGTTAGCTGCGCCAGAACGTCGTTTGGGGTGCGCTGGATCTCCTCCGGTTTTATGGCCAGTTTAACCCAAGTCTCTGCTTTTAATCTTTTTCTCTTTTTACCGTTCGTGGTGGCTTGAATCTTCTGCCAAAAGCGCTTGATGTTCACAGCTGTTGCGTTACCAACACGCTCTCGAGATAATCGCTTTTCATTTCGTATCCCAGAGGTAAAATGCTTCGTTGAAGCAAATCAAATAGTACGCTCGAGTGCCCATAAACTTCACTCCATTTCCAGATTGCTTCGCCGTTTATTTGTAGATGGAACATCGGATCTTTTTTGTCAACAAAAGGAGGTACGATATGAGTGAGCAACGGATTGATCGGGTTGTCGAAGAGCTCTGAAAAGAGCTCCCGATCATTGACGTTCTCGATTTCGTCGTTAGTCATAGCGCGATCTGGCCGAGAGTTCGAATGAGGCAGCTGGTGCACTGTGATCGGTTTTAAAATTCGCGGCAATTCTGAACTATTTTACAGCTGAGTGGTTTTCTTGAATGGGCATTGTATTAGTCTTGACAACCATTGTTATTCACTCATGGGCCTAACACAATAGCTCGCTTGCTCACGACGCGCCATTTTCAAACACAACTCCTACCTGCAGTTTTCAAAGTGAAGGGGATAGTGGTTCTCGTTGACCGATTTTAAAAACTAAAACGTATTCTGTTCGAGAAAAGGTCCATCTTTCATTTGCCGCACGTAGGTTTTCTCAAAGCACTCTAAATTTCCTGAAAATCTCTTTCGAAAATGGACTCCATACAAAAAAAGCCCGTTTTTGCTGTATTTTCAAGTTCAAAGGGATAGTCCTTACTCTTGTTCAATCTTTTTCGTTTTAGGCTTAAATTGCAGATGCAACATTCTTCTTCAAAAAGCCGCACGTAGGTTTTTAGGGTTTGACTTCTGGAAAGCAGGAAGGCAAGTTTTATGAGCGCTAGTTGACCAATTTGAGCCCTTTCTTCTCTTATTTTGAGCTATTCATAGCCCACTCTCATTCAAATTTGCCGCTTCATAGCCTTATGAATAATTAATGATGTCCACGCATTCTGCGCGATGCAAAGTCAGAAAATGTTGTTGCCTTTTTTCGCTGTCAAGGAAAATCGTCAGCTAGCAGAATTTCTTGTGTCAAGTGAAAAATTTGACGAGTTTTCGAACACACCCAACAACGCACCCATCAACGGGTTTCTCCACTTGAACAAGCAATCTAAGCGCAAAGAACAAAAATCCAACTTTCATACATGGGCTCCGGAAAGCATTTTTAAAGACACAAGTGCTGCAAGTAAGTGAACGACGAAGACGTCTTTTGCCAAAAATGTCAACTCAGTAACTGGCTCATTACAAATTGGAACAACTGAGTGTTTTACGTCAGTATTTTGATAAACATTTCGCTTAACAAGTGAAGTTAAAATCACTGCAATACAATTTCATGGCTTTGTAACGAATATCAAATACGATACCAACCGTTATTACTTTGTAGCAGCAACAGAACGTACCAAAGTCAGAAAATGTTGTTGCCTTTTTTCGCTGTCAAGAAAAATCGTCAGCTACCAGAATTTCTTGTGTCAAGTGAAAAATTGACGAGTTTTCGAACGCACCCAACAACGCACCCATCAACGGGTTTCTCCACTTGAAAATCTTTCTCTAAACTTGTCTAAAGTAGAACATCAGATCAGGGGCTGGATTGTTCTTTTTTTTGGCGAGGGGGAGGGGGGAGGGGAGTCTATGCACCTCACCTTTGGCTCGGTGCATAAACTTCCAAAATCTTTCCAATACGCACCTCACGCTAGTTCGATAACATATATACTTAGGATTCATCGGGACTTAGCCCAGCTTTGTGAATCCTGCCCCGGGATAATAAACCAGTGTGTTATTTTGTACCTTCTACTAGTTGCCTTCTCGCGGTCCAGCTATCCACCGGTCAGCTCGCAACAATTTTCTCAGATCCGCTCTGAGGCTGGAAACACACCTAGCCAGCCACAACGAGCCTTTTCCTAGACTGCTAATTCACTTCGTCTTTAGAAATTATAACGTTATCGCAAATGAGATGTTGGAGCGTTTTGTTGTTTTCTATGAGTGCGTGACTATAGAACGACAAATGTGATACAATGAATGCATGATTAGTAGACAGTGACTAACGTAATGCAATGTTTGGAGGCGGTACGCACCTATCGGAAGGCTTAACAGGATTGGCTGAGAAGACAAAAGAACAAACAATAAAACAATGACCCTAGCCCTTAAAACAATAGAGGTGCGTGATATAGGAAGCCAATAAAATTACAGGTTCCGAAGAGGTGCGTGGCTTATGAATGTTTGGATAGACGGCACTGTCAGAATTATTAAAAGGCGTCAAAGGCTTGTTTGATTTGCATGCAATAATGAGTACTGCATACAGGCTGATAATGGCGGCTTTTCGTTGTCTTTTTTTAACCTCGCTTTTGTCAAGCTGCTTGGCTGCAAAGTATGTGATGTTTCCAATGTTTTCAAGAAGCCATTATCTTGTGATAGCCAAACTCGGAGAAGAGCTTGCCGCCAGAGGACACGAGGTGACTTATGATAAACAACTACAATAGGTCGCATCTGAGTTAGATGGCAAACCATTTTTCCCACATCTTCAGCCAGCTCATCTCAAGAAGTTAATTTTTCTCTTCACAATTATGAAACGTTAAAAACGTTAATGGGTTTTAACCTGAAGGGTTAGTCTTTTAAGTTCTCTGGTTAGAAAACCGGTAAAGAAGTTTGTATATCGCTAATTGCGGTGTTGCAGGATTAAAGAGGCGCGTTGATGGCCTTAAAATTCAAAGAAAACTGAATAGAAAAGAACATTTTAGAAAACGATGTTATAGACAGGAAGGACCAAGATAAGTACTGACGGGTGGTTGGACTAATTAGAATTTGTAGCATTCAAGTGAACAGCCAAGTTCAAGTTCATGTCAATTTGAATGTCGAGCTAAAATTGCTTGATCTGCGTGACACGTGCATTATGCATGCAAATATCAGGAATAATGTCAGGCAAAAGCATTATCTTTTATTTTAATGACGTTTTTGTCTGATATTTAGTAGAAGGCTTTAGGGAAATGAAAATAAAAAACACCTACGGGGTAATTAGGCAATGATAAAGCCCTCAGGCTTCACGAAAGCAAATTTTCCTTGGGAGAAAGAGGTTGGTTTCTAAACGGACGTCGACATATTCACAAGCCCCCGGCTGGACGTTTAGAGGAGGAGAGGTTAGGGAGAGTCAAGATTTGTATGTTAGAGTGGGGAATCTAGGACAAAACCAAAATAACGTATTAAAAGAAACACATTTTACTCATGCTGATAACAGAACATGAAAAGAAAAACATACTGCAGTAGAAAATGAGAACAAACTCGGTGCCGCTGTGATCCAAGTAGTTCGGGCATTCTGCCAGCAGAATAAGGCATTTTCAAGCAGAATTTGGAGCAGAATAACGGACAATCAGTGACACTAATGATATGCATAACAGTTGTAAGAAGAATTGATAACTAAATACAAAACAAATAGAAAATAGCTTGTGATTAATGTGGTATTAGCTAAAACGCACTCACGTGATCCACTGTTTCGTCTAAAAATTAGTGATATAAAGTAAGATGAATTTTAATTTTGCTACGCACAATGAATATCTAATTAGTATTTAGGGTTAGGCCAAGCCTCCCTTCCATATTTGCGAAAATACATAAGGCCCGAAGGGCCGAAAATTTTTTGCGTACTGAGCAGAATTCGAGCAGAATAAGGGTGTCCGAGCAGAATTTCGAGCAGAATAAGCGATTTTTACGAGCACTGCCGGCAGACAGAATAAGCCATTTTACGAGCAGAATTTATCCAAGCCTATTCCACAGCCTAGTACCCAGGCGTTTTCTTCTCGCTCACACGACTTGGAGCGAAATCTCGTGACGTCACCGAATGACATCCAGTGACGTCACGACATTTCGCACCAAGTCGAGTCGAGTGAGCGGGAGGAGAAAGCCTGGGTACTAGGTACAGCGTCTTTTCTATTCATACTCCAGTTAGTTTTCTATTCATTATTACAATATTACAATATGCTATTCATTCCAGTTACAATACAAATGCATCCCCTTGTCATGCGCATAAATTCAGTCGTAGCAACTAAATTCATCGGCTCGAGAATATCATGGGAGTGCGAAATTCTATGTGGACGTTAAGGAGGAGGTGGGGAGGGAGTCTGACCTAAACGGTCAGTGGACGTTAAGCGAGGAACTTGTGAATATGTCGATGGTCCCTAAAGAAACTGTGGTGCAGCGTCGGTGGGGAAGTGAAACACAAAAAATTGGATTGGTGAACTTAGTTGATAATTGAAACAGGTAAATTGTCCACTGTAAAAAAAATTCAAAAGCTCACGTTTCGAGCGTTAGCTCTCGTCAGGGCGATTCAAGGAAATGTGGGTTGTGTGTGCCTTATACCCTCTCTCCCCCTCCCCCCCCCCCCCCCCCCCATTCTACTCGTTCTTCATCATGAAAAACGACATGTAAAACTAATAGTATTAGTTGAAAATGAGGTAGGAGAATTCTGGCATGCCAAGTCAAACACTTGTATCATAAGCCCCTGGCTCAGGAGATTGAGCAACCACTCCCTGTGTTCCTGACGTTAAATAAATTATCCTTACCCTTATCCTTATCCTTATAAGACAAAAGGGGACAGTGCAGCGAAACGACAACACTTTTTCAGGGCCGAAACGATGGCGAGTCTTAAGATAAACCTTTTGTTTTGAAAAAGTACCAAAACGATGACAGTTTCTTTAGAAACTAACCCCTTTCTTCCAACGTAAATTTACTTAGAAGCCTCAAAGTTAACAGATTTTAGTAAAGCCTGAGGGCTTTATCATTGCTTAAGTAGGCGTTTTTAATTTTCATTTCGCTAAAGTCTTTAACTAATTTCAGACAAAACGTCAATCGTATCCTTAAAAAGCAACTTTTACAAGAAAATCGAATGGAAAAACTTCGATCAAATATTGTCAAATCTTTCAGTGAGTTCCGGCCCACCTTACGTTTGTACGCTTTATTTTATCATTATCCTTTGATTTCAGGTTCAGGTTTTTGTTGGTGATACTGAGACCTTTGCTCAGAAAGTCCCTATTGCACGTACCTTCAAAACGTCTCAAGCGTTTACGAATGCCATCAAGCAAGTTGGTGTTATGATCGGCGGTGACACGATAGCTGAAATGAGTGGTCTGGCAAGCATGCAAGGCTTTTACTGCGATGATACTCTTGGTAACACCGACGTAATGAAAGCGGCTAGAAGTGCGGATCTAATCATTGGTGATTCCCTCTACATGTGCGGGTCACTGATCGCAGCTCAATTCTCTTTACCTTATGTCACTGTATTTACCAACTCACTCAGTACGCCTACAGCGCATGCTTTTGGCTTGCCGCTGAATCCTGCCTACGTACCGCAGTTCAAGTCCGCCCTTACTGACAACTTGAACTTTGTGGGAAGGATAAAGAATGCATATCACTGGATTCTCAATTACAGAGCATTTTACAATGGAATGGCTCTTTTCTTTCAAGATCTTAAGGATCGCTACAAAATTGCACCAAACAAGAGTCTGTATGAGACACTTAAGAGTGTTGATCTCATCATTGGTCAAATGGGATTCTATCTTGATCACCCGCGGCCTGTATTGCCAAGTAAGTTGTAAAACGTTCAATAAAAGGGTTAGTTTCTAAAGAAACCGTGGTGCTGCGTCGGTGGGGAAGTGCAAATTACAGCAATGTATATTTATATATGTAGCTGAGTTGTTAAGGTAAATTAAAAGGCCAGTGTGAATAAATTTAAAAGCTCACGTTTGGAGCGGCCTTTCCCCACATCAGCCGGGGCAACGTAGAAAACCGTACAAATTTAAAGCAAAAATTTATCTTTCAAATCGGTACTCTTAATCCCCAAGGGATCAAAAAACACTTTCATTCAACTAATAAACCATGTACAACCCACAGTTCCTTGATTCGCTTCATATGACGAAACGTCAGCTTTTGAATTTCTTTATACGGTGGCCAATTTTCTTTTATCAACTCAGTTGATAAATCCAAATTTTCAAAATTTGTTGTGGTTATCAGTTGCATGAAGTCTAGGGTGTGCGCGTGCTACTCAGACGTCGCACTCTTATAATAAACCGGGAAACGGGGAGAGTTGGTGGGGTATTTTCGTGAGCTGCGATTTGCTAGACGTTTTTGGCGTGAATCATGAAGGTTATTGCGTGATTTGGATAGCAGCCGTAAGCCATGATTTTTATTGGTAATACTCAGAAAGCGAGAATCGAATTTTTTAAGTTTCTGTTGTTAGTTTGATTTATCGTTAAAAAACGATTTTGCAAAAACCAAAAATAATGACCGTTTTTTTTTCGTGAACTGCCCCTCCCGCCCCCTACATCCATACCTCCTTGTAACCCTTTAAAAAAGCCTGTATCAGACGAAGTACTGTCGTTTTGATCTAAGTGTGGCCATGTCACACCGAAATTCCGCACCAAGAAATGTCTCGGTACAGACATGTTCTCCATGCATTCGGTTACCTTTATATTTAAAAACGCTAAAAAGATCTGGTTCGAGGACGCGTACGGTTAACGCACTTTCACTCAGTCTTTGACAAACAGCTTACTTTGAGTACACAAAGTTACGCATCGTTTGACACGCGATTAGGCCATGCTTTTTCGTGACGTGGTCAAGCTTAGATGAAAAAAGACGGTACATCACGTTCGCCCACCTTTTTTCAGCTGGAAACCTTTTCAACCTCACTTCTTAACTGTCTCCCTGCATAAGAAAGCTAGACTATTATTTTTAGGTGTCCATTGATGAAAATGTATCTTTTAGTTTTCAAATTGTTCGTGGTCACAGCTATAGGCCTTTACCTGCTAGATTGTTGGGTTTGTTTCTCAACTGTTTTGCAAAACGAAATTTATTTTCTATGTTCTGGGCAATTTTTGACTTGAAAATGCTTGTCGTTGACTACCTAAACTTTTTCCAGATACCAAGGTTGTTGGTCCACTCCTCACCAGTCCATCTAAACCACTTCCAGACGAGTTAGAAGAGTTCATGCAGGGTTCTGGGGACAATGGAGTGATTCTGGTTGCATTCGGCACGACATTAGGCAACGTTGATAGATCCATTTTAGCAGTAATGGCGGATGCTTTCGGAAAATTGCCTCAAAAGTTTATATGGAAGCTTTCTGAAGGTAAAAGTGCAAATGTTTTAGTCAGAAATGGTAATGTCGAGAAGATTGGTAGGCCGCCTTTAGTCAATGCTTGAAATGGCAGCCTTTAGCCTCTTACTTAGGTTGAACTGGGTGTCTGAAAAACGAAGCGTTCAAATAGGTTCTAGCTTACAAAGAGTTAAAACTTGTCTGATAACTTGTCTTATAACTTTTAGCGCGGCGTCAAGTTTCGGTGAGTAAGAATTAGGAAATCTCAAATGTCTCCGTTCCAATTACGCGTGATTTCAGCGAAAATAACGAAAAAATAGATTTTGTTTTTATAAAGAAAAGAGATTCCAAGACGACTTTGAAGGTCGAGAAAGTGAACCTAAGATGCAGTTTAAAAAGGCGATTTTTGTTGCAGCAAGCGCAGAGCGCATGCGAGGTCAGCATGAAAGCTGCTTAGGGACCCCCCCCCCCCAAAAAAAACAACTTTTTAATTGTCACACCGCATAGACTCTGCTATAGAGTGTGCTCGCAGCGTAGGAAAAAAAAATAGAATTCCTTTCCGTTGGGGAAAAAAAGTTTTATTTGGCCGTGTGTTTATGGCTGCCATAAACACACGGTGTAATTGCAAGAAAACCGCTCGGTGCAAATAGCCCTTAATTCTTGTTTGAAAAACCGGGAGCACTGTTAAAACCATAAACTATCAATCTAAGTTCCTCAAGGAAGCTTTAATCATCTTTCTCTTTTTTGATTAGCGGAGGCAAGTGCTGTCACAGTCGGCAAAAACATCAAAGTTTCATCCTGGCTCCCACAGAACGACATTCTCGGTCACCCCAAGGCTCGCCTGTTCATTGGACACGCGGGATTAAACGGGATGTTTGAAGCCATTTATCATGGAGTGCCTATGATATGCTCGCCTTTCTTCGGCGATCAGTTCGACAATGCTCAGTCTGCAAAGGATGCTGGGTTTGCTGAGATTCTGAATTTGAGAGAGGCTAGAGCGGAACAGTTGGTCAGCGTCATTCACACCGTGCTTACAGATCCTAGGTTAGTGTATAAAGTAAGAATACTCCACTGAGAATGCATTTCATTCCTTACAAGCCTTCTTATTTTCAAGAAAAATCTTAAATTTTATTTTGTAAGATACCGCAATCTCGGCAAAGAGCTGAGGAACGTCCACTTGAACGGTCTCACTTTAAAAGTTGGTACACAGACTGATAAGTTAGAAGTACCTTTTACAGCATAACGAACAACGTCACAGTAGATAGTGCTGCTCCATAGCTTCAATTTGAATGGACACACTTTAGGAATCATCCACATTTGGACTCAAACCTGTCAAGGACAACAAACAGAGAGGGGGGGGGAGAGGACAGAGATGTTTCCATTGCGAAATATTGCGCAATGTTGCGTAATACCGCTTCCCGCCACCATGGGGATTCCACATCCCGTCCCTTCTAGTAAAGCTCAGGAAGCCACCTTTTTTTGGAATATGACAGTCAAAAATTTTATGTAAATACTCAAAGAATCATTGCTTGTACAGCAAAACAAACAGCACCACATGACTTACCGCTCAACAGCTTTTGGTTAAGTAGTCACACTTTAGGAATTAATAATAATAATAATAATAATAATAATAATAATAATAATTGGAGACACAATAAACCTCTGAAAGTAACATGACAAATGAATCATAAACATTTCAGAAAAAAAAGGGATAGGTAATACAGTTTAACTTTCCTTAAGTGACCACCCAAAATGTCATGATCAAGCCTGAGGGCTGGTTTCCATATGACTGCTACGAACGCTGCGATCGCTACGATCGCTGAAAAAAAAATTCAGTGGTCGTTGCGATCATATGGCAACTTCAGCGAACGTAGCGATCGTTGCGACAACGATCCCTGAGATAAACCTCAGTTCTATCTCAACAATCGTAGCGATCATTGCGATCATATGGAAACCACTCTCCAGAGATTGTAGCGATTTTGGGATGAAAAATGTACAAGAATGCAGTCGCTGTTTGTTCCAGGTCCTCTCGGATATTTTTTTAATTCTTTAGCGGTCGTAGCGATCATATGGAAACTTGTAGTCGTAAGGATCGCTCAACATTTTTGTAGCGATCGCAGCCATCATTTGGAAACCAGCCCCAAGTGGCTGCCAGTACGCGAGGTGATCGCATACGAGAGAACAGACCAAGGGAGGTCAAAATTTTGATTTTGATCCCAGGTTAATTTTGTTGAATCCATTCACAAATAAACATAGAACCCAAAATGAAGTGTAGTATCGTAAGCGGAGAACGAGGAACACAAGTGCATTACATTAACAAATGAGTCATGTTAGGTTGTACGGCGTTATTGTGTTCTGTTTGAGCCCGGTGAGATGGGATCATATGTCAAGTGGTGGCTTACCGAAGGTTGAAAACAATAGAAAAATTCAAACTGTCAGCCCTAAAAGTGGCCGCTTGCGAGAGGTGGTCGCTTAGAGAGGTGATTGCCTACGAGAGGTTCCAACTACAGTGATTTCACTGAGAAAATTTTGGTATTTTGGAAAAGTGGTCGCTGACGGGAGGCTGTCGCACAGGGAGTTTCGACTGTATATAAAAGTGGAAAATAATAATTTAGTAATTAAAAATTTTCATTGTCAATCATAAAAAAATAATGTGAATGTTAAAAAAAAATTAAAGTTTGAACACTGGTTTCTTTTCTCCCAGTTACCGTGAGTCAGCTGCCCGGATCTCTAAGGCAATACAACAGCTGTCTCGTACACCTGTTCAGGAAGCCGCTGACTGGGTGGAGTACACGCAGGCTCAAGGTAATTTGCAATACCTCAGACCGCGGGGATTGGATCTGCCATTCTACCAGCTTTATCTGATAGATATTCTGTCATCGGCAATAATGATAGTAACATTTTTCTGCTTTGTTCTTAAGTTTCTTCTTAAGTACATTAAGAACTTGTTTGTGGTTGAAAAGAAGGAAAAGGCGCTGTAAATAAACGACAGTTGCAGAGGGGTAAAGAGGAACCAGCGTGATAATATTCTATTCATCTTGCAGAAGGAAGTTGTTAGTGCTAAAGAGAGAAAAAAAGAAGAAGTTCTTTGGTTAGGCCCTTTATTGATGATCCTTATCTTTATAGCTTCGCAAAAAAGCGACAGGCATGCAGCAATATACTAAACGTACAGCAGTTTGTATAGCAATAAGCAAACGTGTCAAGTTTTATCACCTAAACTGGTTTTCTGGTCCGAACGTGCAGGAGGAGTGTATTTTCTTACCTAAAAGACAAGACCTTAAAGGGGCAGTATCACGAGGATTTTGCTCGCATATGACCCAACTGAAAAGCCAATAGTCACATTAACATATATGAAAGCCTAAAAATGTTGGTCAGTTTCTTGTTTAGACACCATACTAATTCAGTGAAGCTATTATTAAGTGTCTTTGGCCACGGATGGCCAAGATGGAAGTGGATTTCAACTTGAAAACGTCTGGCGAACGTTTTCAAATTCTGTGCTTGTATCTTGCAAAAATCATTGACAACTTATTATGGTTTGCTCTCCTTGCAAAAATTCACTTAATATCTCCCACTTGGTGTTCCAGGAGCATTTTGTGTGACGAGTGAAGGCATTTAATCTCAATTTCACCGAAGTTTTGACGAAACGCGAGGAGAATTCCCGTGACACTGCCCCTTTAAGGACGGCCCTCCTTTTGTTACTGCGCATACGTTCTGCGCATCTCGGGATATTCAAGTTTCTAAAGGAATTTATTTCCCCACTAATACAACAATATTTTTGCGCGGTTTATGACTATGTGGAAAAAGTAGGTCTTAGCAAGGGCTATCAGAATCCAAAAAGAAAATTGGGGGTAACCACGCATTTTTCAGAGATAATTGAGGAAAATTTGGAAAGAAATTGCCATACATTCTTTGTATTTTAGCGCTTTTTTGGAATTATAGTTGCTTAATTATCTCTGAAAAATGCATGGTTACCCACATTTTTCTTTTTGGATTCCAATAACCCTTGCTAAGATCTACTTTTTCCCCATAGTCATAACCTTTGAAAAAAAAACATCTGTATTAGGAGGCACCGTCCTTAAGTTAAGGAAAAAACCGCCTTTCCTTTGGTTCTTTTTTTCTTTCTTTCTTTCTTTCCAATCTTCGTAAATCGAATCAATATGTCATTCTCTTCCTATCAAGTAAAATTTTTGCTGCCTTAGTAACTGTTGTATTTTTAGCTGTATGTTATGTTCTTATAGTGATGTAACCGCCTGTATTTGGTATTTAAATAAAGTATCAGAACAGAAAGGTTCACATTACGGTTGGTAATTCCAGGGAGGAAATAGTAAAACGGTTGGTTTTCGCTTAAAAAGGTCAAAAAGGGCTGACAATGTAACTTCGATCCAATTCAAAAATTAAAGGTTAAGGTGAAGGATACTTTCCTGGGAACAGATCGAGTGATAAGCATCCCAAACATTTACACCATAACAAGGTACCGAGACCACACCAGGAGAGCATTTCATTTATTCCCTCCGCGAACATCACCAGATCGGCACGAATAAGAGTGGACCGTCGAACCTTTTAAATTTCCCCCGATTGGTATGTTTTACAACAAGTAACACGTTAATTCCACCCATACTTCCAACACCGGAAAAGATATCTTCTTTTAGAAATTTAACATAAGGAAAAAAATTAAATTCAACTATGAATCGTCTCGCTCTTGGCATTTTTGTTTTTTAGAAGGATAGACATTACACTACTAACCTACTCTAAAAAAAGAATTTCAAATGGGAATTTCAAAGATTAGACGAATATAGGCCGTCTAAGGACCAGACTTTGGATTTCAAACTCTCCTAGAAAAACTCGTCTTACTCTTAAAGACCTTCCTTTCCAAGCAAGCTTATGATTCTTGGGATTTTACAAAGCAATGTAGCTTTGAAGCAATGTACAATGTATCTTTTTAAAACATTGTAAAGCGCTTAGCACTTAAAAGGATAAGCCCTATATAAATATTATTGTATTGTATAAAAGGTTCATAAGCTACTACTCATTGCAGGCGACTGGCTTGGGTCCTTGGTACGTGTCACACACAAATTGGAGGAGATTATTGGTGGCCCGATGTTGAATCTCTTGAGTGTGTTGGCCATTAACGGGCCATAGTTCTCGTGGCAATGAATAAGTGGCATAAACACGTTCGGATCTCGTGAAATACTAATAGCGCACGCCTGAATCATGTTTTCATCGCATTCTGTTTGCCCATGTTGACAATAGAACACCCATTTATCACCATATTTGTGCTCCTGAGCGTTTCCAAATGGCACTAGAGTAATATCCATGATTTTTCCGACTTTCTGGAATGTTGGGAACAGCTGGTGTTGGATGAATTGCCTGGAGTTGGGAGAAAGACTTTCGTAATAGACCCCAATTTGAACGTTTTGGGTTCCCAGTGTTCGTAAGGGAAGCGCCCAGACTAGAAGAGTAATGGCTAAGCCAGGAGTTCTATGTTGGCGATACATAAACGTTGGCTTTTGACTGACAGGTCGATTGCGCAGCGACCAATCAGATCGTGGGAAAAAGGGAAGACACACAAGGGAAGTCACTGTTGCGACTGGTCCCAACACCCGTATCAGCTGCCTTTTAGCTCTGCATTTGAGTCTATTTCCCTACACTGGTTATTCAGTAGTCCAAACACTCGCACTTGTGAAAACTTCCCTTTAGCGACCACGTCGTCGGAATCCATCTGGTATATAAAGAGTGATCTCTGTAAGAAAGTCCTGGAAGGGCCTGGTAGAGGCACTAATTTTTGTTCAGCAGGTACCATAGAAAACTCATAATTTCTGACAAAAGGAAAAAAGTGTCAGAAATGATATGGTTGTTCATCGTGGTTTGAAGTGATAGCTTTCTTACCCAGCGTTTGTCACACATTTAGTCGACTTTGATGAAGATCGCCACGTTTTGACCGCTCACTGCTAACCTTCAACAGGTGGTGAGGTCGACTGGTTGTTTTACTAAATTACTTTTAGCCTTTATAAACGGAGAACTTCGTGGCCTGCGGGGGCCAAATACTACGCTCACTCTCACGCCTTGCCGGCCAGGGCAGCATAAGATAAATCTCAAGCGGAAGGACATCACCCGGGGAACGACATAAGAGAAATCTCTTGTCGACCGGCATGAAATATAAAAGAACCCACCGAAAAGAAAAATTTTCCATTTTTTTTTCTTCTTTGTGCTTAACTTGCAGCTAAATCTGGAGTAGTTTGTGCTTGCATTTTACGAAAAGGAACCTTCGTTAACAATCAGGAAATACAAGCACAAGAACTGAGAAACACTATCCGTGAATAAGTCTCCTTGTGCTTGTGTTGGAAGAACGTTTTCAGCACTGCTGGGGGAGGGGCTAGCGGCTTACGTCCCCAACAAAAAGGAACACACTGATAGTTTGATAGCTTACTCTTTTTAACTTGATCTGACAACTGTACGTTACAACTAGCTTTACAAGAATTGTTGTTCTCAAATTCTCAAGTGGCTGTTATCATAGCTTGCGGATGATTGAGTGTGCTGTGGAACTCTCTCTATTTTCCAATCGATGCTGATATAATCCGTTATCTGCGTTATGTGATCGGTGGAAAATATAAATTAACACATTTTCTTCGGTTTCATTGTCAGAGACAAAACGCATCTCTCTTAAAATTTTCTTGTGTTTTTTCAAAACGACCAGCCAAACTAATTCAAAGGGAAAGATATAAAAATTACAAGGAATGCTTGTAAGTTAGACAGTGAGACTTAGACTTAGAAGTAAAAACCACGTTAAAGATTATTATGTAACAACTAGTAAACTACAAGTAATAGTCCTTGCAAAATTGTCGCTCATACGTACAATGTCATACCCTGCTCGATATGACAAAATGCATTTTACATGTTGAGGTGTGTTGAATAGAAATATTAAACCCGTTTCTCAAAGACCTAAAACGGTCCAAGCATCCAAATTCGATAGAGCATGATTCAATAAACAATACAACTGGCAGGTACTATAGCCTAAAGCGGCAACCAGGACAGAACGCTAATACAGTAACAGTGGGAAATTGTTTAATCGGAGGCTAGCAAAATAGTCTGAGAACCTCTGGCCTTAACACATTCTTTTCCACGATATTTTGCAACTTCACTTTTCCAAAATTCGTTACAATTTAAATTTGTCTTTTTCAACGATAGATGGTGAATAAAAGAAAGTAAATACATCATGATGAAATGATCATATATGTGAACTAAGGTCAAAACTTTTGCAACTTAGGCAGTTGCAAGAAAACTGAGTTGAAACAAAATCAGGTTTTTGAACGAGGGGGAGCCCTGGTCTTTCGATACTGGGGAACTTTTATTTTCTCTTTAGGCAATTGGAGGTGGTCAACAACATTTTTTTTTCAAGCTTCCTTGTGAAATTCTGAAGTTGTCAACATGATTTTCATAACTTTTCAGTCAATATAACGTCCGCCGTATTTTTATCACCGGCCATTTAATCATCGCCCTTTATCCTTCGGCGAGGCGTAGCAAAATTGGCCAATGAGGGCATAATTGTGTATGGTCAATGAAACGTGAAACAGAAACACTTCCTCTGACACTTACACATAATATATAGATTTAGCCAAGCCTAAAAGCGGAGCCCCCTTTTTGTTTTGTCTGTTTTTTGCTTTTTGTTTTGTTTTTGCTGGCAGTTATTAATTTTCGAATCAGATTGAATTTGGATAAACATTTAAGGATAAAAATTAGTGACAAGAGTTTAACACAACGTTTCGATGTCTCCATGACATCACTATCAAGTGAGAAAATAAAATATAGATTAGTTAATATATACAAGATGAGGTGTTAAAAAAGTAAACAATAAGCAACATATTTGGCGTGTAATTGTGTGTGCATGATAAGTATGTCTAAATAAATAGTTTTGCGCGGATAGAGTCCGATTGCGTGTTCAGTTTTGGTTTCTTCTTCTTTATAGACAACATTTCGTAAATTAAACAGTCCAATTTTCCGCCGCATTTCTTGAGGACGGAAAAGTTGCTATTGAGGTCGCCGATGGTTTTAATGCCGTGGTCGTTCTTTAGATGCTTGCCGATTGCTGAAGAACGGTGTTCGTCAATACGTTGGTGTAAATGCCGGCTAGTATAGCCGACATACTCTGCATCGCACAGATCACATTGATAATTGTACACCACGCATTGTTGGTTAACTAAGGCTGGTTTGGGCTCACGCATCTTAAGGTCTTCACCAATTTTGCGGCTCCTAAAAACGGTTGAAGAGTGTGATCGATTCTCTTGCTCAGGTCGGATAGTTGTCTTTTCACCGCATCAGCCGACTTTTGATCTTTAAATGGCAGTACTACGCGGTGAACAGTATTTTCGTTGACAGGTTGTTGAGCTGGCACATCGGGATCTCCAGACATCATTGAGGTAACATAGTGAGAGATAGTAGAGTTTTTATCCTTAAAAGTTATTAATTTGTGAAAATACTCTCATCCAAGTCGTTTTATTAAAAAAAAAAAACAAAGAAAAAAAGGAAAAAAATTCTTGCTCCCGCTGAGGGTCGAACCCAGCTCGTCGGCGTAAGATGCCGGTAACTAGTTCACTAGGCCATGGGCGTTTGACATTGTTTTGGCACTTAATTTTAATACTTATTTCTTTCTTCGTGACAAGCTGCCTATCAGCATGAAAATGCTGGTGTTTTTCCTGGCAAAATGTGTTCGAAACGCCGTAAAAACCATGGTTGTGGACACAAAAAACCAAAAAGCACTAGCTCTGCTATATTTGGCGTCGAAACCGCTGCGAAAAGCTGCGAACTCGAACAGAACCGACGAGGCAAATTTGAACTTTTTGCCTGAACTTTATCGCCGAATTTCTTTCGCCTAGATTGAACTTTTCCCCTTCCACCAAAAAGACAACTGAGTGTTCTTTTGAACTTTTTTTTTCCATTAACACATTTGTTTTTGACTTTTGTTGTCTTTGCTTGTTTTGCTACAACGCGGATCAACATGCGATTTCGCGCCGAAAACACACGGGATTCAGCACAGGGCTATATCCAGTGTAGGAAGTGTATTGGTAGGCCTGTGGGGCGGACGGACGGACGTACGGATGTACGGACGGACGGCTGTACGGACGGACGGTCACGTGACTACTACGTCACTACCAAAATTTTTTGGCTTGATAGATTGCCAAGACACAGCGGCAAAATGAGTGCGCATGCTCGGCTTTTTGGCGGGCTTCCGGTCATCTTCTTGTTTCCGGTTATGATCAGAAAGCTATTATAACAGAGAAAGCTCCAGTTTTATGTAGTTCGTAACCAGAAAGCAAGAGTCAGCAAGTGAGGTTGGTTTTGTTAAAACGGTTTGAAACTTGTACTTTGCATTAAGGGTTTGGTGCTTGCAACAAAAGTTTAGTTCATGATTAGTTCGGAGCCGCGAGTGTTTGATTAAGCTTATTGTGTGGCTTGTGTTGGACGCAGCGCGTTGATAAAAATGCATGAAGAGAGAGACCGAGACTAAAACTCTATTGTGTCTCCATAGATTATTCCTTTAATGTATCAGAAGAGTTCACTCGGGCTGCTCAACTTCCAATGGACCGCACTGAAATCCAATTGGGAAAAACAACAACAGTTGCTCGTCTTCCTAAATTTTGTTTACGATCACGAGCGCTTCGAAAACAGCCAATTCCATCAAGACTTTTCGCTGTTTTGGGATGCTCTGGCAAATTCAAGTTGAGGTTACTTTAGCACCGATACAAGGTAGATTGTGTTACGAGCGCTTGCCAAGAAAGAAAGATTGTCACGCATCAGTTATAAGCAGCTGCATGGATCACAATTTTTTCAAAAGCCTTATTTTCGGCTTGTATGAAATAAACCTTCAGCATGCTTTAGCTCTTAGAATCATGAGTGATTATAGTTTCTTTCTTTTTGCGACGAATTTATTTCCAAAATCATTTAAATTTAAATTGATAGATTTGAAGAATAAACTCTTCCAGTGCTGCGGTGTGATGCCAGAACGCCGTGATCGAAGATTATATTTTGCACATTTATTTAATTATTTCAACTTCGCCAATTATATAAACCTTTTCTGTTCGGTGATTCTAGAGTAGTTCTCGCTTTTATTGCTTTATAAAAAAGCTTCTTAAAATAACAAACTTTCCTCTCTTTGCTCTCTGTCTGTAAAAAGTCGATTGATTGCAAGTTTGAGTTGTGACTAAGGACACCTTGTTTAGCATGGAAACTGAACCTAGGAAAAAATAAGACTTCCCAATGTTTGCCTAAAGGTTTCAGAATTTTAATCCTGCAGCTATCATGCCAATTCAAGTTAATTAGGCACTTTAGAAAGACGTATAAGTAAGAATCAATTTTATACTTTTTGATGAATAAAGCAGGCAAAAGTGTCGTTTCCTCAGCGGTCCGCATGTTGTTTTCGCTTTATAGCCTGAATTTCAGGCGAGTTTTTCTGTGGATTTAATTTTGACTACCAGCTTTTTCAATCATCTTTTTCTTGCAAACGGACTTATCCCGAGTTTTAGCCCTCAAACAACAGCTAAGTAATTTCCCTTTAGAAAAGGCGAAAGCTAGCACTGCTACGGCAAAAGTATAAGGTTATCTGACACAATTCATGTTTCACTTACGAGCCATTGACTTTGAGCGAAAAATTTACTATGGTGGCGAAGACAATTAGTTTGCTAAAAAATATATGTGGAAGAAGAGTCTCTCTAGGAAGTGTCTTCATGGTGAAAACCTTATCTGTTTCGCGACGGCCTTATCTCCGCGAAATGAAAACCTATGACGGGAATTTTTGAATTGACACCATTTTCTCCCGAATGGTTTCTCTTGAATCCAGTCTCTCTGCTTGCGCCCGCCCGCGAAAATGGCAGGAACGAGTTAGCGCACGCGCACTCATTTTGCCGCTGTGTCGATTACCAAATTTCCTTAGCAATGGAGTTCCGCTGACGCGCTAGCGCGCTGGCTCCGCTATGAAAGTAAGCTAGAAAGAATAAGCGCAGACCGTCCTCTTGCATTTGAACCGGCAGCTCGAACTGCCATGTGAAGCTCAAACTCGTAAGGGTAAAAAATGTAGTCCGAGTTATCCGGAAGAGGGAAGCTAATTTTGGTTCGAGTATACTAGAAGTTCAAGTCAATTTCGGCAGCCGGTATCCTGCGAGCAGAAGCTACTTGCATAGGGGCCCTTTGTTCCGGTGGGCGAATAAGTAACCTCTGCGCAGACTGAACCGTCCGATTCTTTGGTCTACCAATGTCAAAGATTTCTAACCTGCTCTGAACGAGTTTAAAGCCAACGTGTGCTGCAAATATAAAAAAACTGGGCACGTTAACAGCGATCGCTGGTAAACCTTGTTGTTCGCGACAGATTTGCATGCTTGTTTAACAAAACTTTTGCCATTTCACAAAATCAACAGAAAGTTAAGGCAGCAATTGTTAAAGCTTTATTTTACTAAGTTTAAAGTAATGCTCAATTAAACCCGGCACACGTAACATTTTCCTCGAGTTGACAAGTTTTGGTTAAAAATGACGTATCGTGCGCATGCACGACAGGAAATGGGACGGTTTTGCGTAACGGTTTAATATTCCCCCACCGGGCCAGAACGTCATGGTAGCCCACATATAGGGCAAGAACGTCATGCTAGCCCACATATAAGGCACTAATGTGAAGGTAAGTGAGTACAAGTGAAGGGAAGTGAGTACAAATGAAGGAAAGTGAGTACAAATGAAGGAAAGTGGGTACAAGTGAAGGGAAGTGTGTGTTAGTGGAGGTAGGTGCGATAATCAGTTGGTGTATATATTCATAGAGGATTGTAATGTTATTAGTGCCTTATATGTGGGCTAGCATGATGTTTTTGTCCCCCCCTCCGGAACACTGGAGGGCGACCTAGAAACCTCTGCTTGCAGGGTAACCGCAGTTCGTCTAAAATGTAGATGTTCTATTATAAAGAGCTCCAGATGATCCAGCCAGTGACGAGAACTTCTCCGACTTCCATATCCACACCACCTGAATGTGAACTTGACTTTCACAAGCTTTTAGAAGTCACATAAGTAGAATAGCTCAGAATAATTCATGCACATTGTTCTATTCAAAGTTATGCTATGCAGAAACGTCTGTGCCTGCATAAGTTTCTCATTTCAGTCCTTCCTGCCTCGGTAAAGGGATACAGGAGCAAATATAATATTACCGGCCATTGTGTGAATGCTTTTTCCTTCGGCGAAACGTAGCGGAATTGTCCAATGAGCTGGGCGTATTAAAATACAAAGTGTTCTACACGGTCAATGAAGCGTGACCTTTCCTCCCATGGCCACGTATAAAAGTAAGCTAAACACTAAACACTTGTTCAGGGTTATCCCGAGTGAAACTAACTGAAGGGAAACTAGCGAGAAGTTCAAAGTAATCGCAGATCGAGTGAGTTATCGACATTCATCTAAAAAAAAATGGTGCAGCTTGGAAGCGTGTTCCCTGACTTCCACATCCACACCACTGAGGGAGAAGTGGACTTTCATAAGTTTATAGAGGGGAAGTAAGTAGAACAACTTTCACTGAACTTACACTTGCGGAATATTTGAAGGCTGATTCATCTGGCATGTATGTCACCGCATTCGACAGCTTCTTCATTTTTACGTGCATGGTTTCATTTCGTATGACATTGATTATGCATAATGTTGAATAATCTTGGGAGGTAGAAATGCTTCACTTAGGCCCGTTTAAAACGTTGATACACGGGCACTCAACGAGAAAATTCAAGCAAAATACTTCAGATTGTTGTTGTTGTTGTTGTTTTTTGTCATTTCTTTTCTTGTGTTTTCAAAACCTTCGACATATAAGTGATTGTGGATATTTGCATATAAATACAATTCAATGCACAGCTACTTATGTGCACAACTACACGGGCTTTCGACATTTGAACTTGACAACGATATCATGAAGACATCGAAAAGTTGTTCGCTTTTCCTAATACTGATTTTCCTCTTAAAATATTATTCGAAAACATCATTAATTAGAAAATTTTACGGAGCAGAATTTCACTGTCCGATTTCCGAGTCCGGGGGGCGTACTCCCGTCAATTTTGGATAGGTGTGTGCCGCCAAGATTCTCAAACTCTGACCCTATTTAAGGGTAGAAAATCGAGAATTGATACCTTATTAAAGGCCCAAAACCAAGAAATGGCACCCTATTTAACGGAAACAAGACAATTCGTAATTGTGTAACTGATAGGTTGTTTTATTTCTTTTCCTCTGTACACGGACGTTTAGCATCAAGCATAGAATACCAGACGTGTACTCGGGGTGTGTAGTACAGTTTTAACAGACCATATCTTTTTCGTTTTGCGCGTTGAGGTGGATACTACAATTTAGTGACCCAATCTAAGGGGCATCTAAGGATCACAATACCAAAAAATACCAAAAAGGATACCCTATTTAAGGACTGAGCACCTCAAAAACCCTACCCTATTGGGCGGCACATACCTATATAGCGTATATAAGGGGGTACCCCTCCCCCCGGGTTTCCAAGCTGCTGTTGGTTATCTGACTTAAAGTGGTACTACGATCAAAAAATCACTTTTATTTTTTCTTCGAATTTCGAAACTTTGTTTACTAAACACTCCCCAAGCGACATTTTAAGCCTTAATTTTCGACTGTTTATTTAAACTGCAATTTTCCGATTTAATAGTCCGCCATTATTACACCAGAAAGGACAGAATGACATCATTCACACACGAGTTTTAGAATGCAGTGTGTGTGAAAGTGCCTTATTTAGTATGCAGCACGGGAGTTTTGAGCTTTCACACTCTCAAACTCGTGTTTTGCATAATTTGTAAGCCGCGTTCACACACTACATTCTACAGCCCTTGAGTGTATGACGTCATTGTATCCTTTCTAGTGTAATAATGGCGGACCATTAAAACGGAAAAGTGCAGTTTAAATTAACGGTCTTCTTCTCAAAACTAAGGCTTATAATTTCGCTTGGGGAGTGTTTAACAAGCATAGTTTCGAAATCCGAAGAAAAAATTAAAGTGATTTTTTGATCATAGTACCACTTTAAATGCTAGTGGGCCTTTTACCCTAAACAACATATTTGAACAGAAAAGAAATTAATTTTTCCACTACATTACGATAGTTTGGGGTGACATTACTTAGTGTCTTAGCCTACAGATGGCAATAAGGGAATAAATTGCAACTTCAAAACAACCCTTGACAAAGACTGTTAGTTGCTTGGAATAATGGCCAAGAACTAAGGTTTGAGTGACAACCCGACGTTTTCCGATAAATGACGCCTATTCTAAAACTCTCTGATTTCTATATAATACCCTATCCGACAGACTAAGCTGCTTGTAAACTATATCCGGCCTTTACAACGACGCATACACATACAACTTATATATGGGAGAGCTTTCTATCGTGACGCAATTAAGAGCAATGTAGACAATCCTAAGAATCTGTGGAAAATTATCCGTAATATCACTCCCTCCAAGTGCTCTATTGTAATTTACCAAGCCACTTGAGCGTTGACGGTAAAATCGTCAGTAACAACACAGAAGTCGCTAATTTATTTAATCAACACTTTGCAAACATAACTTCTTCAGTAGACCTTGGTGATTCACCTGTATGCCCTAACTGGGATTATTTTACTAATTTTGTTAACTCAAAGCTCCCGTGTGGCATGGCGCCCTTCTCTATACCGCCTATTACAGAGGATTTTGTCCTCTCCAGTCTCAATCGTCTCCCGCTCAATAAGGCCGCTGGCTTGGACGGGATTGACGGTTAGTTTCTTAAAATTGCAGCACCCGCTATATCCTTTTCGCTGACGAGTGTATTCAACCTTAGTCTTACTTGTGGCGTGTTCCCGGATGTGTGGAAAATCGCGAAGGTTTCGCCACTGTTAGGGAAGGCTCACTCCTAGATCGTTCTAATTTTCGCCCTATCTCAGTCCTCGCTATTGTGTCTAAGATTTTAGAACGTCATGTACATTCTAACATCTACGGTTTTCTTGCCAGTTATGATCATCTCACAGACTTCCAGTTTGGCTTTAGATGGTTTCGCTCTTGTGAGCTTGCAGTTATGAACCTCTCGTACTGTATACTCGCCAATATGGACCGTGGCCTTCTTAGTGGACTTCTCTTAATTGACCTAAAAAAGGCCTTTGATCTGGTCAATCATAGCACCCTGTTGTTTAAACTCGGCGTATATGGTTGTTCTCCATCCGCACTTAAGTGGTTTAACTCGTATCTTACTGGCCGCTCTCAGAAAACGTCATTTAAAGGGGCTTTGTCCGATTCACTTCCTAGGTCTATCGTAATCCCTCAGGGGAGCATACTTGGACCTCTATTCTTTCTTGTTTTCTTAAATGACCTCCCACTTTATTTGTCCTCTCCTTTTGACACTAACCTTACTATGTTTGCCGATGATACTACCATTCTTACATCTGGATCCACTATGCAGGAAGTTGAACTTCGACTAAACCTGCTTGCTTCCGATGTCTCATCCTGGGCAAATCTCAACCACATGGCCCTAAATGCTTCCAAAACTAAATCTATACTGATTGCTTCTCCCCAAAAGCTAAGATTCCTATCTTCTCAATCACTTGATGTAGCAGTCAATAACACCATTGTGGAACAAGTCCTCGAGGCTAAAGTTCTCGGCGTGACTTTAATTTGACCACAATCTCTCGTGGGAGCAGCATGTTGATAGTCTGTGTTGTAAACTGAACAGCCGTCTCTCGCTTTTGCGCAGAATTAGCTCCTTCCTTACACAAGAAGGCTCCCTGCATTATTACAATGCTTGTGTTCACAGTCAGCTTGTTTATTGTTCTAGCGCCTGGGGCACCTGCTCCCAGACACTACTCCTTCGTCTCCTTCGCGTGCAGAAACATGCTGCTCGTATAATTCTCGGCGCTGACTTTTCTATACCTTCTGTTGCCCTTTTTTCTAAACTTCAATGGATCCCAGTAAATGAAATGATAAAATGTAGGAAACTGCAGCTACTTTTCTCTATTATGGCTAATCCTGAAGCTCCTCTTTGTCTTAAACAGAAGTTCTCCTTTCTATCCACTACACGGACTACTCGTATAACTAGAGGTACTACTTCTCATAATTTAGTTATCCCCCAGCCTAGAACAAATTTGGGTAAGCGCACCTTCTCGTATTCCGCCACTGTTCTCTTTAATGCCCCTGAGGTTGATTTAAAGATACTTGCTGCGTACCCCCTTGCCTCGCCTAGTGCTTTGTCTTCCTTTTCGTTTTCGCTAAAGCATAAACTTCGTGGCCGTTTCCTGCAAAACCTCAATACTGTCTCCCAGCTCCCATCTTGAGGAGCTTTGTTGCCATGAATGCCGCTTTCTTCTTAAGTGCCGCTGTTTTTTTAGTATGTGACTACTTCATGTTTCTTTAGCTTATTACTTCTCTTACTTATAGTTTAGTTTAGATTATCTGTTATTTTGTAATGTTTAATGTTTATTTTGAGGGCCATATGTTAGAAAACTGTAAAAGGTTAATATGTTCACCCTCGTTAAATAAAGTGTATTGTATTGTATTGTATTGTATTGTATTGTATTGTATTGTATTGTATTGTATTGTATTGTATTGTATTGTATTGTATTGTATTGTATTGTATTGTATTGTATTGTATTGTATTGTATTGTATTGTAAGTATCTAGATTTTAAACCTCAAAAATCCATACCCTATTTCGTGCTGGGGAATGCAAAAGGAAAAGGATTAAGTGTGACTTACTTTGATGAAGTATATAAAGGCTACTAAAACATTGAAACGCTCATGAAAATGGGGAAGCAGTGAATCAGGAATTTCTTCTCTTCCTTCACTTTTGTTTTTTAAAAAAATTGGTTTGGTCGGGCGGTGAGAAACGAAACATTATTGAGATTGCCAAAGCCAAGTGCTCGTAGATTATAAGCAAAAGATAAGTACAGTGTGACGCGAGAACAGGCGAAGACATGAACGCAAGCACAAGAAAATGAAATATTTTCCTTTTCAGTTCCTGTGTTTTTGCCTATGCTTGTGTGGTTGCGTCGTCCTAGCTAAACCAGGATTACGCAAGCACCAGCTGAAGCACAAGAACAGCAAACGCTTTTCATCAATACGTAATTAATGAATGGTGAGCTTTTAAACAAGAAATGCATGGAATGATCTTCGTTGTGTGTAAGCTATTAAAGCAACAATTGGAGTAAGTTACTTTAGTTTATAGTATTAGACTCTTGCCATGCAAGACTGATAAAGACATTGTTCCTCTATGTCATCTTGTATTGGTCCTTCCAGTCTAGATCCCAGAGCCTTCGGGTCTTACTGCGCATGACGCAAAACAGAAGAGCCTTAAGGTTGAGAATGTCTGTGCTTGTAACACGTGTAATCATCTTTGTGTTAATGTGTGCCAGCTAATCCTTGTGCGTATGCTTATGGTTATCGTTGGATCTTAAATCCTTGTTCTTTTTTTTTCTCTTGTGCTTCTGCGTGAGCTTATTTCTTTTCAGAAGTACATGTACTCAACAAACGGAAACCGGAGTGAGTAAAAAACATGCACTAGCACAGGTCAGCGGTACTCGGCAGCCGCTCTGTGTGTGCGTAGAGTATTTTAAAGGAGCATATGCGCGTCCTCATCCCCAGAGTCCGCGTTACAAGCCCGTGGAAAAGGATAACGCGGGTTCTGGGAACGAGAATGGACGTCTACTGGGAACAATGCGATCAAGGACAGGAACGTATTTACAAACGTGATTTAAGTCTTATGTTTCATCGTCAAAACATAATTTTATGAAACTGGGTCGTTTTCCTTTTACATCCAGGTGTTCATCATCGGACCAGACAAGAAGCTAAAGCTGTCTTTTCTTTACCCGGCCACGACTGGACGGAATTTGTTGTGAGTCAGAAATTTATCAAATAAATTATTTTTGCAACACGAGTGGTAATGCCTGACCACCGAAAAATTCAGTGGCCAAGATGGGATTCGAACCAGCCTGAGAATTGGCTTCTTTTAAATACCCTATTCTCTCGATTAAACGCCGGGCCTCCAATAAAAGCCGGGTCCAAAGGTCAAATTCTAAGTAAACGCACCCGACTTCATGTTATTCGAGGCCGGTTCCGGCGTCTATTTGAGGTCCCGTTTTCATTTGAAACTGAACCTCTGTGTAACTGATTCTCATCGATAACTAGTTATGGCAATCTCAAAAAGGTTCATAAACCACTACATCAGTTCAGTTAATTTCGCCCATTCCAACATAATAAAGGGCGGTTAGCACCATACTCTGCACTTCACTTAGAACCAAATTATCCTACCTTGTTTTCAGTGTTTTGAATTTTATCGCCATAGAGTCAAAATCGGTGACATTATATTTCTTTTTTACTTATGTTTTTACTACATATTCCTATAAATTGAGTGAACTTAAAGAATTAAAGACAAAAAATAAGGCTATCAAAAAAGGTTGAAGAATACCCCTGTTTAGTAAACGTCCCGACCCGAATAAACGCCGGGTGAATGAGGTCTAGTTTTAAAAAAACGCCCCCGGCGTTAATCGTGAAAATACGGCATACCGCGAAAGAAAAGTGGCCGAGCAAAGCAAGCCGAGTACAGCCTGGGCGGGGAGATGTCCGTCACCCCACTCCAAAGCCTTTCACCATTCGCTATCCTCACCGATTCGTCTTACACCCGCTTCTCCTAGGAGCCTGTTCACATATTAGATTTGGACCCACGACCTTCAGATTACTACTCCACTCACTACAGTTTGAGCTACAAGGCCACGAAGGGAACGGTGCGTGGATAAATACCAGCAGGTGTTTCATTTGCAAAGGAGATTCCTACATCAAACATGCGTGTCATGAAGCAATCTCTTACCCAGAGTCCTCGGGCTTCTTGTTCAGCGGGTTGTCGCCGGAGGAGACTCTAGGAAACCTGCGGTTAACGGTTCTTAGTTTTGTTACAGGGCCTTACAGTGAACAGCCAATTAAAAAAAAATTCAGTTTTTCCCATTACCCCAGAGTCTTTCCCGGCGATTACCCTCTGACCAAAAATCTGGGGACTCTGGGTACGAGATTGGTCATGAAGTGTCCTCCCTAGGGAAGGGGAGCCCAACATGTAACATCCGCGAACTAGTCGCGCTATCAATTGTAAGTTAAAAACATTGAGGCGGTTTGTTGTGATTGCAGTGAACTTTTGCGGGTGATAGACTCTCTGCAATTGACTGCCACAAAGAAAGTTGCCACCCCAGCAGACTGGAAGGTAAGTATGGTGCTACAGGTTTTTATAAAATATCAAAACGTGGCATCTCCGAGTCAGTTCCTTATTGTGTTGTCTTCTTTTGCACAGTTTGTCTGCTATTTGACTTCATGCTAATACATGTGGATTTCTTTTTTCTTAGCCTGGTCAGGAATGTATGTTTCTTCCCACAGTCAAAGATGAAGACATCCCTCAACTCTTCCCCAAGGGCGTGACGGTCAAGGAAATGCCCTCTGGCAAAGGCTACATGCGTTACACTCCGCAACCGGAGTGACAGTAACGCATTCAACGCGTTGTAACAGCATTTTGCGTGCTTTTTCAATTCTTTTGTTTTGTTTTGTTTTGTTTGCAAGTTTCTTAATTGACCGAAAAAATATCACACCAATTATTTGGTTGAAAGTTTTCGTGTATATGGGTGTGTGTGTATTACCAGTTTTTCACGGGACATCCTTTTGCTATATTCGTCAATACATCATGAAGCGCTGAACCGTTTCGGATTTTGCGAAATGGTACTGAACCAGGCCACGCGACCATTTCAATTTCAAGCTTATTTTGCACGGCTGTCATCAGGGTGTTAAATAACTGACGTGTGTGTCCTTGCGCGGTTTTCTTTTTGTATAACACAAAGCTTCAAGCTGAATTAAAGCTTCTTCTTTTTCGAACAAAGTTCTTCTCTCGTATTTTGCTTGTTTGTGAAGGTAGTTAAATGACTTAAATAGATGCCTCGAGCATGAGTACAACTCTCTTGGGGTGTAAGAGGGTGTTCACACAATACACCTGGTCTTTTTGAGGGGTGTTTGGTTCCTATCGGCCTGAAGAGAAGGATTGTGTGATTTATTCACTCGAGGGGGGCGGGGGGGGGGGAACGATGAAAAGGTGCATGGTACTGTCTCGTCCCCAGACGTCCCTCTTTGTTATATGATGGTGCGCGTGGCGTTGTGGGATAGGTGCACGTGCATCCTTCCCACATGGCCCCGCGCTCCCTATTTGCCAGCACTAAAGCGAGGGAGTGCATGGTTAGGGAATAACTAATTTCTGAAAAGCCGGGTGCAACTTTGATTCTTTGGAGGAGAATACGGGTACGTAAGAGGGTTGCGCCATAGGCATTTTTACGTTTTTGTCTCAAAACTGTGCTCAAATTAAAACAAAGTACCTTCTCACGCACACAAAATGCTCCTTGAACATCGGGAGGGGAGAAGGAGGGGATATCAAGTGATTTGCTTAAATGATAAACAAACCATTACCAGTTTTTTGCGATTTTTTCCACAACACAAGGCAGCAAATTTAACATGGTGGCCCAAGTTTTACAAGTTGCAATCCTGGCTATCCACAGCCAAAGACATGTATGTATAGTTTCAGAAACTTAGTACTGTATTTTTTAGCAATGGGTTTCCTTTTGATTGCAGTATCTTAGCTTTTTTTAGTGATATTAAAAGTATATAGATTTAGCCAAGCCTAAGAGTGGAGGTCCAGGTTTTTTTTTTTTTTTTTGGCTGGTACTTACTGATTTGTGGAAATACCCTCATTCAAGTCGTTAAAAAAACAGACAGAAAACGAAAAGAAAGAAAGGAAAAAAAGTCATGCTCCCGCTGAAAATCGAACCCTGCTTCCCGACGTGGCAGGCCGGCATGATTGCACTAGGCCTCGAACACTGTCATTATTTGAAGAAGTTAATTTTACCATGACAAGATGCCTATCGACATGAAAATGCCGGTGTTTTTCCTGGGAAAATGTGTTCGGACCGCCGCAAAAAGCAAGGTTGTGGACAGGAAAAAAAAACAGAACGCACTAGCTCTGCTATATTTTGCGTCGAAACCGCTGCGAAATGCTGCGAACTCAAGCGGTGTGCCGACCGATTCGACAACAACGACGAAGTCCTCGAAGGCAAATTCGTTACCTGAACTTTTCGCCTTCCACCAAAAAGACAACTGAGAATTCTTTTGAACTTTTTCTTGCCATTAATAAAATTGTTTTTTACTTTTGTTGTCTTTGCTAAAACGCGGGTAACCAGGCGATTTCGCGCCAAAAACGCGGGATACGGCACACGGTTATCTCGTGTGCCACCTCCAATTGGTTACCCCGTGGTGCGGACGGACATACGATCACATGACTATTACGTCACTACCAAAATGTCTTGGCTTGATAGGTTACCAAATTTCCTTAGCTATGGTGCTCCACTGGCGTGCTACGCGTATGGGCTCTGCTAATAGGTGGCATACCGCCTCTAACCCTTTAATCCCTGATATGAAAATGCATATTCTCCTTACTGTTCTCCATACATTTCTTATGGAACTATTAAGGTGAATTTGTCTTTATATCACGACATCCTATCCTTGGTGATCACTTCCTTTTGTTCTTGTCACTTGAAAGTTTGATCAAGTAGTGATGATGTACAGAGAAATTTCATCTTCGTCACTGTCAGGGCTCAAAGGGCTAATGGAGAGACCGGGCTAAATAGAGGAAATTCAGCAACTGAGGTGTGTTCACATTGGAGATGTTTTAACTGGTAATTATACTGAAAAGGCTATCCCAGCCAATTCCTCTCCTGATTAAGTTACAAAATGCAGCAGCTGTTTTTAGCCAGCACCAGCTGGCTGTTATAAACTGTCTAATTGGATGATGTGAAACATTTCCTATTATAATAACAAGGTGGTTTAGCAATGCCTTCACGGTGCAGTGACGTGAGCCTTTTCTGTTGCTGAATTTGATTTAAGCTGAGTTGATATAAGACAAATTTACCACCGTAAAGACATTCAAAAGCTGCAACAGCGAGCATCAGCCCTTCATCAGAGTGAACTGATTCACTCTGTTTAAGGGCTAATGATGGTAGCCAATTTACATTGTACCTTCTATCAACTCAAAGGCCTGCATGATCCAACTTAAAGTTGATTTCCAGTCTGTACTGCGCAGGGTCAACGGTTTGTTTTGGTTTTTTGTTTTGAAAAACTACTTACGCCATGTACGACTTTATGAAATGTACCAATTCATGACATCTTACATAAAGTGAAATAACAATTTTTGTCTCTCGCCATCATGGATGCGAGCTTTACTCTCGATGAAATTGAAATCAACTTTAAAACAGATGCATACAAACATTATGGAATAAATAACTGCCAGTGTGTAAGAAAGCAAAACAAGTGCGAAAAAGAAGACTTTATTCATGCAGTCTCCAGTATTTTGTGCATTACACGGTGCTAATTTATCCATAAAACTAGACGAACTATTTTATGCAAAAGCTGTAGCATAACAGAACTAACCCTAGCTATAGTTTAGTTGCTGTAGGTCGGAATCCAAAATGAGCCGCGTCTTTGGTTAGTTATCCTGGGCGAGATGCATTTACTCTGGCTGCGGAGTAAAACGCATGTATCCTTTACCAGAGGGCATTTCCCTCACTTCCACACCCTTAGGGAAGAGTTTAGGGACGTCTTCTTGTTTGACTGTGGGAAGAACCATACAGTTTCCTCCAGCCTAAGAAAAAAACAAAGTCAGTGCAAAAAAGTACATAATTGTGTTAAATGAATTCATTGAAAGGAAAAGTCTTTACAATGAACAATGAACTTTATTAATGTTTAACAAGACTAATAATAGATAGGCAAGTAAATAATAATTATTATCCACTTGCCTCCTGCAGACCAGTTGACTACATGCAGCTATTCGCACAATTAGATGCAAACACAAGATAATAATTTTGAGTAATTTCTAATTTTGATTAAAATCCTAGCTGGTAGCCATTTTGAACGATGTCATAAGTCCCCAGCAGAGCTACAACCCATAATATTTACCTCAACTTGTAGAGTACATCACAGGCTATCTACCACAGGTACAGTCTGTAAAATCATGTCGAAATATTGCAATACAACAAAACCCAAAATGGGGGGTAAGGGACATCAACTTCCCTGTACCACAGTAAGGGGAAGAGTTTGCTTTTAAGTCCAAGTGTTACTATTTAATATTTCTAAAATTTTACATCATTCTGTTTAATTAAAGAGTCATTAACATCATTGGTAAGAACAACTAGAGCCATTTAAAAGCACAGCATGCCAAGACAACAATCCTCCCAGAAGGTGGTACACTTGTGCACTTACTTTCCAGTCTGCTGGAGTGGCAACTTTCTTTGTGGCAGTCAACTGCAGAGAATCTACCACACGTAAAATTTCACTACAAACAAAGACAAATTAAATTAAAAATAATGCACATTAGTTGTCCAAGCTTTAGGCACTCAGGACATTACTGTAAAATATCTAATACCACATGCAGAGAGCTTGACCTGGCATCCATCTGAAAGGGATTCTAGTCAATCACCTGGATGCCACAGCAATTTTTGAGTACAGTAGTAACATTACATATTTTCGATTAAATGCCAGGGGTGTTTATTTAAAACTAGGCCTCTTAGATTTGGTGTTTATTTAGGGCCCAGAATTTATTAAACAGGGTATTTTCATCATTTTTTGACAGCAGTAATCGATTTCATCTGTAGTCAATAAAATTCAAAACAAGACAAGTGAATGAGTGAGGTAGAGTGTTGGTACATTACGCCACCTTCCTTTAGCTGGAATGGGCAAAATAAATTGAACTTATGTACTGTAGTGGTTCATGGACCTTTTTTAACTAGTTATCAATGGAAACCAGTTAAATAAATGTTCAGTCTCAAATAATAAACACCTGTCCGGTGCCTCAAATAGATGCTGGGGACATTTATTTCAAATTAAACCGTGTAGACCCAGCATTTATTTGAACCCAGCGTTTAATCTAGAAAATATGGGTAATGGTAAATAGCTCCAGTAGCAGTTTTTTGCTACTCATTTCAGTGTGTATCCTAGAATTTGACAGTGCCCAGTGTTCCCCTTAGGAGATTTAAGATGGCTAGTTTTGACGAAGGGGGGATAATGTTTTCAGCCAATTTTGAGGTATTAAAGAAGTGAAATTTCTGTTCTAGGTATAATTCTGGTGGAAGGGGTTCCATTTCAACAAAGATTAGTAAAGGGTACTAAGGGTTTAAAAATTTTGGGTGGAGCCTTCCAAACAAAACTTCAGTGAGTATTTCCACTCCCTGGGTTTGATTTACACTGACTAAACAGAGTCAATTAAACATCAATGTTTTGACCATCTACCTTTCTCTAACACTCCCTGCATGGAGAAGAAGGGCTTACCTTAAAGAGAAGGCTCATGGGTCATATTAGGTCAGTTTTAGGGTAATTAAAAGGGAAATATCAGCTAAATATACTAATTAAAATTAATTTATATGAGTTTCTGACTCACTCAAAGTTGCGTCCAGTGGTGGCTGGGTAAAGCAATGACAACTTGAGTTTCTTGTCTGGTCCAATGATGAACACCTACAAAAAAAACCAGTTTAATTTGTGAAATTATCATTTATGATGAACACACAATTTCACACTACAGAAACCTCCCTATCATTAGTGAAGACAGCTCACATGGTCTAATCTAAAGTTAACACAATACAGACACAGATCTCAGGGCTGTGCTGTAGCAGTGCCTGGGGGCCTCAAGTTTTGTCTTTGGGTGACTAGAAAAACTTACTTTTAGCACATCAGTGAAGTGCTGGGCACCCTAGATTTCATAGTTGAGAGCCTTTGGACTCCCTGTGATATTTCTTGGAGTACAGCCTTGGATCTGTCCTGTCAATGGTATATGTTCAATATACATAGGCTAACCTAACAGCAACAAGGTCCAAGATTGAAGAAATAGCTTATTGTACATGTCATATAGAGAAATCAAGATAATTTGAAGGGTCTCCGGTATTATTGATAAGATAATATCAAGTCTACCAAGAATACACTTCAATAATGCTCTCCAACAAATCAATCTGAATCAATCAATTAATACATAACAAATCTCCCAGTAGCTCAGTGGTTAGAGGGTCCACATTCTTTGTCCCATGCCCGTGAAATACTGAATATATTCCATCTTTTCTTATTTCTTCACTGAGCTTAATATTTAAGATCTTTTCTTTATTTAACAATTGGTAGAAACACTTGGGCTTGCAGTGATGACTATCTTGATCATTTATAAACTCAGCTATGGTTAAGATAAAGATAAATGAACATTAATATATGAAATTCATATATTTGAACTGCGGATAAAGATAGAATTGTGTGAAGATCATCGCAGTGAAGGTGTTTCAACCTAAGCAGTTGAAAAGAAGAAACCTGAAAAAATTCAGGCTTGAACGGGAATCGAACCCATGACCTCTGCAATACCGGTGCACCGCTCTAACCAACTGAGCTATCAAGCCAACTGGGAGCTGGTCAATTGAGAGTTCCTATTTATCCCATAGATGGTGAATAAATGAACATTAACATATGAAATTCATATATTTGAGCTGCGGATAAAGATAGAATTATGTGAAGATCATCACAGTGAAGGTGTTTCAACCTAAGAAACCGGCACCGGTATCACAGAGGTCATGGGTTTAATTCCCGTTCAAGCCTGAATTTTTTCAGGTTTCTTCTTTTCAACCACTTAGGTTGAAACACTTTCACTGCGATGATCTTCACATAATTCTATAAAGATAAAATGTTTGTTTAATGCATGATGACCTTGCTTGAGGAATTTTTGAATTGCTTAGCTAAATAAAGGTCTGGTGCGGACAAGCTGCAGCTCTGATTTTGAACTCACAGGTATGGCAAAAATGTGTGGCTGTTATCCGAGCAAGTTCTCACAATAACTACCTTAGCTGGAAAATACAAATAAAAGCAATGAACTCACAGCACGAGCAGTTAGTGGCAAGCCTTGAGCATCTTTCTCATCAGGATCAATCATGCCAAGTTTGACAGCCAACTCTCGTTTTTCATCAGCAATTATCGGATAAGGGAAAGCGTCTTTGACGCTGCTATAATCCTGGATATCCTTGATCCACCCTTTGTGAGATTCAACACCATCACATGACAAGGCAAAAAGTTTCACACCTCGCTTTTTAAACTCTGGAACAAGAGTGGCCACACGCCCCAACTCTGTGGTGCAGACCGGAGTATAATCTGCCGGATGCGAGAAAAGGATGGCCCAGCTAAGGAAAAAACATTTGCCATTCGCCAATTAGTAAATCTGTTTAAATTTCATTAGCCTAATTCATTTGTTGCAGTCTGAATCCCCTTAGAGAATTCCTCCTCGATCCTCAGGTCAATATAGTGGTCAGCAGTCAGTCGGTTGACAGTCAGTTTAGTCTTCAATGTGTCACCCGATATAAAATGTTGTGTGAAATATTGACTCTATACTAACCAGAACAGAAGTGAGTTTACTCTTAGCACGAGTCAAGTTCGAGCCCAAGTCAAGTTCGAGTCACGTTCGAGTCAGGTTAAAAAAAATATGTGTTTTTTAAATTTGATTTTAAGTTCTTTTGATTGAGATTATTGCTTTCATAATGTTGCGCCAACTGCTGCTCAAAACATCAAAAGTCCAAGATACATAACTTACTTATAACGGCATGTAAACTTTTTATTGTCAAAGCTTTCAAACAGTCTCTTTCGCTAGCGTCTCCTCTAACAGTTATGGCCCAAGTCAGGCAAAGTACTTCTAAAACTGTTGAGATAATTCTAATTCGAAACCCTGAAGACAAGCTGGAGAAAATTAACATTCGTACATGTACAACTGTATCCCACTGAAATACTGGTAAAAGGGAATAGGGAAGGGAATAGGTTCTATTGAATGATATCTTGGGTACCCTGTGGATGCAACAAGCTGGCACCCAAGTGGCGTGAACTTGCGAACAGTCTTATTTCTCGCTCGGTGCATCGTGAAAATGGGATTTCTTCTTCAGCTGTATGTAAACAGAGGTTATATTCTTTCATGAAAATTTATAAATACTATGAGATGTCATATCATATCTTTGTGAAGCGGGCTGCGAATGGTAGCTCGAATGACGCTCGTGATCAGGTGATCGATCAATCAAGCGATCTCAGACCGGACTGTTTAACATTAAATTAGAACTGTTTACCACTGGCACATCAATATGAAAGCAAGAATCGTAATCAAAAGAAATTAAAACAAATTTAAAAAAACAGAATTGCTTTTTAACCTGACTCAAACTTGACGCATGACTCCAACTTGATTCGGACTCCAACTTGACTCATGCTATGAGTAAACTCAACAGAAGTCAGTTAGCATAAACTCTGAACTGCACATCTCCACGGAGTGGAGTGTTACTGCTACATCATATGCATCAGTTTTCAACTTATTCTCAACCCCTAATACATCATGGTCTTAAAATAAATAAGTTGCTCCATCAAATTCTCCAAGCCAAAATAAAAATACTGAATATACAAAAATAAACAAGGGGGGGGGGGGCATTAAAATAAATATTCCAAGCTTGGGATCTCATTCCAAAGTAATAACCACTGACAGTAAATTATGGACACAGCACAGTGCACAACCTCCCCAAATAAGACAGAAGGTCCTTACAGAAACGTCAAACACATAACCAAACTACCCATGAAGTAGTAGCCACGGACAGCTTTATTTGCCTTGTTAGGACCCATCAACATGGCATAGCCAGGCATTTCAAGCCTCACCGAAAATTAGTGTCCCTATTTATGCCACCTTCTCCAGAAACAAGTCCAAAGACTACTGTGGTTGGGACTGCGGAACAGTCCTCAACAATCCCTCTGGAGATGATGTGGAAATGCAATTCACTCTGTAAGCCATGGAGATTATATAGCGTGTCCACTGCTGTTAGTGTTCTTCTTTATACGTTGGTATAGCTACTTATTTGAAGTGTAGACAGTGATGCTGCCAAATACTCAATAATGCAGCTAGGGTTGCAAATAAATGCTCCTTTTCTTCAAGAAACTCACTACAGTCTTCCCTCCCAACACATTTGCATGTTGCGTTTAAATCACTGTAAATCACTGATGTATAAAGAGTAAGGGTGTGTCTATTGACCCAAGAAAATTCAGCAGATCAAATTTTCATTACTGTTTTTGGGGATAGCCGACTTCACATAGCTGTAACTGTAGAATGTTGCTTTGCCATATGCAATAAATTGCGTTTATTCGCATGTAATTCAAACAAAATCCAAACAAGCTTATCATTTCGATTATCACGGCCTGTAATCGAATGATGTGGAACAGCAATTGGCAATTGTAAAACTACATCAGGATAATAGGGTAGAACGTCCTAATTACGGTAGGTGGAAGTACCTTAGGCTTATTTATTATCTAGTAGATGCCTCACTGATAACATCTGATAAAACCTAGAGAATTCATGCAAGATTGGGCAGCTATGCTAATTTTCCCTTCACTTCAAAGTACAGTCTTTCATTCACGCTCTTTTTTGACACTTTGGTATTGACGAATAAGCGGTCTGAGCTTCTCGTGTATTTGATTTGGGATCAAAGATACATCGCTTCGATTATTATTTTTATAAATTAACCAACAGAATAATGGAATATATCAATATCACAACAACAATAAGCTTCTAAAATCTGCACGACATGGACAATGAGGTCAGCATATTTTCGTACAAATATCCTGCACATGAATGTACTTAGTCTTACCTATCCCCTACGAACTTGTGGAAACTATCAATTTTGTCATGGCTAGTCTCGGCTTGAAAGTCGGGGAAGGTGTCTCCAAGATTGACCATTTCTGTATAGTTTCAACTGCTCGATCTTCGAACCTTCAAGCGCAAACTGTAGCACAAGCGAGGAGGGAAAGACACGTGTCGTTATGCTACATATATATGGAGATTTGTAAGATTTTCGTCCATTTGATTGGCTAAAAGGGTCACAACCCAGCGGACTGGGAGGGAAAAACTGGTGACGAGAGCGTGACAGTCAGCGTGACCACATAAGTGATCACTCGTCATCACGAAATTTCCCACAAATATCTCTTGATTTGTTAATTGCAGCGGCAAAACTAAGAAACAGAATTATTTGTTAAAGTCTTTTTAATTGCAGTTATCGGGGATTCTACTAAAATGCAGTCTCACAAAAAAATGGTAATGTGACAAAGAGGTCACGCATCCTTTCAGCAGTCTGCCTATCGGAACGCGGAAGCTTTCCAAAGGGAGGCTGACGATTGGATGATATTATCATGATATTACGTAACCGTATTTGTAGACATGTCTGTTTTTTTTCACAGTTCATTTCCAAGACATCAACTCATACAGCTCCTGTTTCAAGGGAATTTTTATTTCATAAAGCTAAGCATTAAAACTAAGCACGGTTTTAAACTGCTTATCGAATGTTAAAGAAAAACCAACAGTTTCGTGTCTCAGGGATGATAGAGTTGTAACAGCTGCAAGCACTTCACCATGGTGCCGGGATACCAAAGAAGCGCTCCAATCTCCGGAATTCGCAGCTTGCCAGCCTGGCAAGCTGCAAATTCTGGAGATCGTGAGAATCTTTGGATGGTGACCTGGTGGAGCAACCCAGAATCTTTCTTCAACTTGTTCAGAATTGTACAAATCTTGCAAAATAATTTTTCGTGTGTTCTAACTATTGTGACTCTTTATTTTGCATTCGTACAGTATATATATATTGGTCATAAACAGCCGCTGACGTACGCAAGGAGTTATTTTTGAACTATACATGGACATCTATGAATAGCCGACAACCACTGCCAAGACAATATTGTGTTTTCCTGCTCTATTTCGGGAAGACAAACAGAGAAATTTTTTTTTCATATATTTCACAAGTAACTTGAAAGGTAGGCATGGGTCAAGCTTGGTACGAGAGGTTTCTGTTTTCTGCTTTTCTCAATATCGTTTGAGAACCAGGGTAAGCTTCCTTCAGCCACACCGATAAATTTTGCCTGCCTTTCCCTGTGTGTGACAATTTGCATTTTAGACTTGATTAAAAAGTAAATGAAAGGTTCATATAACGAAGAAGCCGTTAATGCCCTCAGTCAAGACTAATCTGAAGTTTGGATCTCAGTTTCTGGTCCCAAAACCAAAAACAATTTATCTAATGCCTACAGCCATCTCCTTCCAACAAGGCCAGGAATGAAACTACGTATGCTTCAGTACAAAATCAAAACTGATAATATTCTACCAACTACGTGTTCCTTACTTCGAGCGCCGCTGTGTGAATTCAATACCTGTCAGAAAAAATGTTTAATGCGATTGCCTGGGTTAGACTTTGGTGCTAGCTATTGGGACAGGCAAATGACCATTTGTCGTACAATCGCTTTTGTGTCTTTTTTTTTTCTTTGCTTTTTCACAGTTCGACAATGCTGTTTGGACTAGGTTCTCCTAAAAGACTACCGGGAAGAAACAGCCAATGTTTTCTCATACAGCCGTCCACAACTGATTAAAATTGCTTATAATTTAAACTAGAGACACTGCCTCGATCTGGGAAGCCCTTGGACAACAATGTGGAACTTTTGTTTTCGTTCCTCAGCCGCCATCTTTTAAAAGGAAAACGCTGAAAACGTCGAAGGTGCCGAGAAAAGTGAGAAAGGCAGTCACCCCTGTTTACTACGCCTAGTTCCCAGGCGGACGAGCGCAACGTGCTCGTGAAGACCTGGGAACAGGTTGCTTCTCGTCATCAGGATTGTTATCAGGGAGTCAAGTAGGCTCAGTCTCCAGCCGTGAGTGTCTCGATGCGCCCGCGATTCTCGCCACCTTCACGGCTGGGCGCACGGGTTTGGTTGCACGTCCGTGACGTCATTACAATTTTAATATTAAATTATGCAGACAATCCACACGTCATTTGCTTAAATTTCATCTGTTTCTTTTTTCGTCGTGAAAAAAAGCGAAATGCGAAAAGTATGCCTGAAACGTCCTCCTAAAAGTGTGAAATTTCAAGAGAAAGACGAAATCCTGCTAAATCATATCGCGCATTCTGCCCCGCAAATTTCAGGGGGCTTGTCTCTGATTAGTCAGTCTAAACAATAACCAAACCCGTGCGCCCAGCCGTGAAGGTGGCGAGAATCGCGGGCGCATCGAGACACTCACGGCTGGAGACTGAGCCTAGGAGTCAAGTACTTCTGGCAAAAAAGAATCGAGCGATTTCGCATTTTAGACAGTTGAACCGTCGAGCTGTAAAGGCCTCCGCCGAAACGAGGGAAACATGAGTAAGGAAAAATTTAGGATTTTCAATCTTTTTCCCTTTTCGCGCACGCACAACGGAAGGAAGCAGCTGTGCTTTAGAAAACAAAAATACTTTGCAGGCATGTTTACATTTGAAAAGCCATGTTCCTAAAGTTAGTTTCCTCTTTTGTGGCAGCCTTTAAAATGGACTGAGCAAGCTAAATTACACCTAGCTCTTGGTCTCTTTAGAATGCGGGGTCACCGTCCAACGACAAAATGTAAGCAGAATACTTGTAGCGTCATCTTATCTGTTTTTTCAGACGTTTAGGGTTTTTTAAAGGGACATTTGTGAATGCTAATAAAAGTTTGTCTGTTCGGAACGGAATATTACCCTCCGAATTTCTGAGCTACTGTTAGCTGACCTCATTTTGCAATCTCGGAAAACAAAAATTATTCAGTTTCCACGTCTCGAAAGTTTGAGGTGACGTTTCACCAAAGAAAACTCGAGTTTTTCGTTGCGATTAAGGTGGCTTACTACAATTTTCAGAAGAGAAAGATAACCTTTTTGAAACTTTAGTTTAAAGCCAACAGGAGTTTTCTTTTGGGTTATTTGTTGCTACAACTGTTAAAAGAAATGATATTATCCCTCATTATCCTGGAAAAGAAATATGAGACGCTTAGAATTGGAAAAATATCAAATATAACAGACCGTGTGCTAGGAGTGGACTGGAAACTAGACTTTTTTCGGGCTTTTTTCTCAAAATCTAGCAGTACGACCCTACCTCAATTTTTCAGGATTTGGAAAGTGGCTATAAATAAACAACTATGCAAAAGAAAATGAAAATCTGTAAGGCAGAATTTTTGCTAATGAAGAAAATGTCGAATTTTCGCTTTTTTGAGAATTACTAAAAATCTCTCTTACAGATTTTGCTAATATTTTGTCTACAGGTGAAACTTACTACTATGAATTGATTCTGAATTTTTTTACTGTGGGTTATGCGGTCAGAGTAGATTGGGGTCAAAAAGTCGATTTGCGATTTTTTTGCGACCTCCTTCGTGAGCAAACCTGAGCATGCGTGCAACTTAAGCGCGCGCTGAAATAACGCCATATGGCGAGTGCGATAAACATAAAGAATTTTTACAACAACTTCTCGAGGTTTTTGTCAAGGTTTAACAGATATTTTATACCGGTAGCGCTCACCACCTTCGTCAAGACTTCGTCCATTCATGATAAAGAATGTTAATAGTACACCACGAGCGATTTCTACAAGCCAGATTTCAGAGGTGTTTTCATCTTTTTCTCGATGATGGCGTCAAATATTGCACGCGCAAAAACAAAAATGGCGTCAGAGATAATTTCTCAGTGCGTGCAATTGTGTCTCAGAAAAACTGTAGTAAGCCACCTTAAATCAGAATTTCTCGGACAATTTAGCCCTCCCAAACAGATACGTACGATCCGTTGGGCGAGGATAAAGCGACTTGGAGAGTGAGGGTGGGATGCTAATCCATTGTGGGTTCATCTCACCATTTAATTAGATTTCCATCCATACACCCTGTTATCCATCCATACACCCCCTAAAAGAGAGACATTGTGAGAGAGCCAAAACAATCCGCCTTAAACTTTTCAGCAGAAGCTAAATGTATTACTTGATGTTCGTACAGTGGGTTCATTTAAAGTATCTTCTTCTTCTACCAGTTTTCGAGGGGAAAATGTATCAGTATAGAAAAAGTCATGTGCGACGGGAAAACTTTTTAGCTCAGTCTAAACCCATCCAAACCGCAGACCACTACAACCATATTATTCAATAGAACGACAGGAAATATATTTTCAAGGTGCAATTACAGTAGTTAGAGAAATAATAATTCCAATAACTGATACAATAAATATCTGTTTCGAAAATTGTTAAGTTGTTTTTAATTTGTTCGGGACAATTGTTTGAGTTGCATAGAGTTTCTCTTTTTCTTCTTGGTAAAGCCGGTCCATCAGTAGCGGGAAGCTGTGCTTACAATCTGTCCCGCGGGTCAGTGTATATAGAGTTCACCCGTGTAGTTGCCTTTTCCATCATTGCGAACGCAGCAGCGACAATGCGCTGGTCCTCTGATATCAATGACAGCCGAATCTGACAAAAAATACTTGGATCATCATATAAATGAGGATTACTGGGGTTTGATGTAGACTTGTTTCCTCACACGCAGCTTTGCGAAAAACATCTGTTGTGTTGGTTTGTGTGTTCCAAACCCCTAAAGTACAATCTAAAGGGTATTAGTTGATTTTAATATATTTATTGCGTTCTGATGATGACTCAGGATGATGATGATGATGATGACGATGTCTGTCTGGTGATGACCTGTGATTAACCTGTGATACGTTATGATTCAACCTCGTTCCCAGGGTCTCTCCTGTGCATGCGCATGTACAAAGAGCTTTCCTCTAAACATTTTGAAGACGAGCCACCCTCCTACGAAGACGAGCTCGAGCATTTACATGCACACCCTCGGAAAAAGATGGTTAAAAGACCGAACACTGGCGTTCATTTGACAAATCTGACCTTAGATAAAAACCTACTACTGTTTCTGTGCATATACCACTTATTCCCTTTTTGAACTGATTAAATCCTCACGTGTCTGAAACGATGGCCCTGTTTTGGACACAAAACACCTAAACTACCAACCCGTTTAGGAAAACACTGGAAATTTTAGGTTCCTGTTTGGAACAAATGACAAAATACACACTCTCTTGTTTTACGCAATTCTTGTACGCCAGCAAACACCTCCCATCTAGGATTGCTGAATACTGTATGAGCGACATTAAACGACGACAATCGTGCAAACAAACTCTGTCAGGAGCCTATAGACCCTGTTCAGCACAAGTTCAGACCCTGTTTAGGACAGACTCGCATAAAATCATATACCCTATTCTGACCTTTATCCCTCGGGGGGGGGGGGCTACTCAATAAAGTTTTGTACGGGGAGGCTCCACCAAGAGGTTCAAACCCTTACCCTTTAATAATACTAATTTTTACAAAAATGGTACCCCTTTCACATACCTAGGGCAAAATTGCTCCCCTTTCTTATACCTCAAGGATAAGCCAAAACAATAGAATTTCCTGTAATCGCCACGTTTTTCCCGAGTTTTCAGTCGTTCTGATTCAGTTGCGTAGTCATTTCTGCCAAAATGTGGCACCCTTTGATATACTTCGCTTTCGCCACCATTTCTTCCACATTGCAGCTGATTTTGTGACCCTTTCATATACTAAAATGGCAATTTTCCCTACCCTTTTATATAGTGCAGGCTTAAAGGGGCATAGTCACGAGTATTTTACAGATTTTTGGTCAAAACTGTGCTAAAATTATCAGTAGCTAACTTTCTCCATGCCCAACATTGTGTTTGAACATTTAAAGGAACATATTAACTTAATTTCATTAAGAGAAACAAACCATGACCATTTAATATCGATTTAATGTCAACACGCTTAAAGATTTTGTAAAGTTTAGCCTAATTTTTTCAAGTTGCAATCCATTTCCATCGGTGCCATCTGTAGCAACAGACGACAAAATAGCTTCAGTGAAGTAATATAATCTTTAGTAATAAAACTAGACCATTATTATGTGAAGACATATTTTTGATTTCAAAAGTGAAATAAAACAGCGTGACTATGCCCCTTTAAAAAAGGCACCCTTTCAGGTGGAGCCTCCCCGTATAGCCCACTGTAGGGAGTACTCCCCGGGGACCTATCACCCCTTTTCTGTATTTCGAGATTCTCCTTATATGAAACGTTTTGGTCTGTGTCGGATGAAGATATGGCAAATCTGGCCTGCCGAAATATTGTCAAATATATATAATTCCTGAGTTCTATCAGCTGTTCTGCTAAGTCCTTAGACTTCATATCAGTTAATGATATTCATATGACAAGACCAAAGTCCCGGTTGGATATCACCGCCTGAAATAGTTCATGGACGGTTGTTTATCATTGACAGGCATCATAACTTGGACTTCACACGACGTCACAAGACCTATAACAAGGCAGCGCCAAAACTCAAAGCCTGACTCTCCGTTTATTCACTGCTTTTTAAGTTGTTGATAAACATACCCTTGTAACTGCAAATAAGAAACCTGGGGCACACAAACAACTACGAAAAAGGTTTTCCGTTCCACGGACTATGAATCGAGAATGCGTGCATCAAAATATATGTAATTTAACTTTTACTCTGGATCATTGGCACTTGTTATGGTATCGCCGCCCAAAATAATCCATGCAAGGTTTTTTTATTAATGAAGGAAATCATAAAACTTCGTACAACAACACGGTACATTATCATAACGACATCACAAGATATTACATCATCTAACTCTTAGATTCATAAAACTACACGAGATATATATTTCAAGGTGAAGTTAGAGTACATTAGAGAATCAATAATTTAATAACTGACTCAATATATTTCGGTTTGGAAAATTGTTCAAAATTTCGAAATTCTTGTTTGGGACAATTGTTTGAGTTGCATAGCGTTTCTCTTTTTCTTCTAGGTAAAGCCGGTCCATCAGTAGCGGGAAGCTGTGCTTACATTCTGTCCCGCGGCGTAGTGTATATAGAGTTCACCGGTGTGGTTGCCTTTTCCATCATTGAAAACGCAGCAGGAACAATGCGCTGGTCCTCTGATATCAATGACAGCAGATCTGACGAAAAAACAAAACTTGGATCATCATATAAAATAAGGATTACTGGGCCATATTTGCACTGATTTTGCATCAAACAACCCTATAAATGGACTTATCGTCTCAGCTTGCGGCAAGTCCTGTCGTCTCCCCCTACAGATACTTCGCCCAAGGAGGATATTGTTGCCTTCTTAGATAAAGTATCCCCATTGTAGGTCAACAGCCCTACAAGCCTACATTAACCTTTTAATCCCTCATAAACCTGCATATTCGCCTCAATTACCTTCATCACTTTGTTATGGCACAAGTTGGGAGAATTTGTTTAAACGTTAAGACATGTTGTCGTTGGTGGTCATTTCCTTCATTCCCGTGACTTGCGTGTTTGAACATGCAGTGTTATTGTAAGGAGAAACTGGATACTGTTCACGAGTGGGGCTTTCAGGGTTAGGGGGTATTACGGTTGATATTGGATGAAAATGTAAGGGTCTTAAAGAGGATATAGAAGATGGAAAAATATTTTTGAAACATTGATACCCACTGGCTGTCCATCTACTAATTATTAACTTCATATAAACTTCATTAAATCCTCAAAATGTTTTTATTAATAATAAAAATTAGCGAGGTCATCGTGACTCCCTTACTAAGTTTTAAAAATAACGGTTGTTGTTGTAGTTTTCTAAATTTCAAAACTTCTCTCCTTTTTTTCTACCTAATACATACCAAAAATCACCAAAATTTCACAAACTTCACATAACATCGATCTACAAAATAATTGGTTTATTTTGAGCTCCGCTTAAAATATTTAATTCGACGCTTTCACGCAATTCGCATTAGCCTGTTCCAGGCGTTCAGATAGTGCAGCGCGAGCGAAAAAGAAAGCGAGCAAAAGAGCGGGGAAAAAACGGGGGGAGACTAGGTAAGAGGACGAGGGAACGCCTGTGAAATTAATTTTAAAAATCCCATGCCGCCTACTTTAGACCGCCGACAGCGGCAGAGAAACATGAACCCAGGGTCAGGTCAAAGTAAACAAGAAAGTTATGCAATTATGCTCACCGAAATAGGTTTCACCCGAGTTTGAAGCGTTGGGAAAAGTAGATGATGCTTTAAGAAAACTGACATGCCGAATGAACATTGCACAATTTTCTGCGATACGGAAACGCAAATGTCATCTCCACTACTGGACCAATAAAGGTCACGAGAATAACAGACGACTTTATATGCACATCGGTGTAACAAATTGAAGAGTAGAAAGCTTTTCACTCTATAACGGAATGAACTTCGTCGTCTTCATCGATTGCGATGGCTACGATATGTTTGTTGTTGCTCTTTTCTCCATTCCTTAGACAGCAGGCTTTCAGGACTTTCATAAACAATCTAGCCGATCCATTTTTCCTGCTCATTCTTCGTCTTCTTCTTCGTCTACTCCGATAGCCAGCGCTCTAATTCCGATGCTTTGAAGCTGTTCTACTTGGTCTTTCATGATTGCGACAAGCAGAGTGACCACAATTATTTTAGAAACAGCGTTTCTTTGCAATGCGTTGATTAACCTTGGAAAAAGTTGAAAGATCAAGCTATTTCCAAATCCTGTTGGAAGAATGGCTATGAGACCTCTTCCCAGAAACACGTTTTAAAGACAATCTTTTTTATTCCATTTGTAAAGTGTCCACCTTTGGGAAATCGTCAAGTGCTTGCCGTGCAGTTATTCAACCGTGCGTGACTCGATGGAGGATGACCTTCGCACGGGCACGCCATATCGCATTTCTTGTCTGCGTCAACAACCCTCTGGTGTTGACAGGAGGTGTCAAATTTGGCCAATCAGAGGGTATACCAGATTCTGGTATACCGTCATGAGCTTTTTAAAATTAATTTCACAGGCGTTCCCTCGTTTTCTTCCCCAGTCTCCCCTCGTTTTTTCCCGCTCTTTCGCTCGCTTTATTTTTCGCTCGCGCTCCACTATCTGAACGCCTGGAACAGGCTAAATTCGCATTGTTTATTGTTGTGTGACTTATTCAAACCATATCATATTCGGGTTAATTATTTAGTTAAGGGGTATATATAGGGGTGTGCAATCTTGAAGAGACAATCATCGCATGTTTTGTTCGCTCTATGACAAGTTTGTTAGTCCTACGTATCTGTACTGTTAAGTTTCTTTATGTACGATGTCTGTTACTCCGGATCGTTTACGAGACCTACAGGAGGATTTGTTGCCACGATGGCTTCGAAAGAAATCAGCCTCCAAGACCGAGTTACAGTCATTGATCGGCAAATTAGCCTTTGTCTCTAAGTGCGTTCGTTCAGGTCGTTTGTTTTTGTGTCGTATCTTGGATACTTTACGTTCGTTGCGGCGTAATCATCATCGGATCAAGCTCTCTGCCGAATTTAGGAAGGACATCCGTTGGTGGATTCGGTTTATTAGCTTTTACAATGGCGTTTCGCTCATCTCTACACACGTCTGGTCTTCGCCGGATAGTATTTTTTCCACCGATGCTTGTTTAAAGCATGGACATGCCGGCTGCGGCGGCATGTCCGCGGATCAGTATTTTCACCTCCAATTTCCTTCGAAGGTGCTCCTCCGCTTTTCAGCCATGCATCTCCTCGAGGCTTTAGCTATTATTGTCGCTCTTCGGTTGTGGGGTCATCAGTGGCGTGGACTACGCATTGTGGTGTACTGCGATAATCTTTCCGTGGTTTGTTCTTTAAATTCCGGGCGCGTTCAGGATAAATTGTTAGCCAGTTGCCTGCGGGAAATTTGGTTTCTCGCTGCAGTTCACGAGTTTGAGATACGCGCTTGTCACCTCTCGAGTTCCACAAATCGTGGGGCCGGTTTACTTAGCGTTGGCATTTGAACCCTTCTTTTCGGGACGAGTTCCTTCCAAATACGGTGCACGCGGTCTGCAGCCAGTTTCCGTCTCTGTGGATATCAGTGTTTCAGTTATCGGACAGTATCTAATTGTTTTTCTTACTTTCTTTAATAGATACCCTTTTACAAAAGCTGCACAAGGATCTTAAGAGGACTCGTCGAGCAGCTTGTGCCGAGGGTACCCATAAGAACCACAGGACACAGTGGAAAGCTTATCTTTATTTCTGCTTTTACTTCGGTCTACAACATCTTCCTGCATCTCTGGAGACAGTGTGCCTCTATTGTCAATTCCTTAGTCGGTCTATGACTCCGCAGTCGGTCCGCAATTATCTCAGTGGTGTCAAGCTCCTTCATGTTTTGACGGGCTTCGACTTTTCCTTTTACGAGGCACCTGAACTTAAACTTACATTACGTAGTCTCGATCGGATTATCAAACATGCTCCATCCGGTCACGCCCGAGTTGCTTCGTGAGTTACTCAAGTGTGCACAGTTTGCTAGCCTTAGGGATCTGATTTTTTCAAGCGCCTTCCTTTTTGCCTTTTTTCTTTTTGCACGTATTTCAAATCTGGCTCCAACATCGGTCGGTTCATTCGATCCCAAAAAACATCTTTGTCGGGGGGATGTTGTGGTAACTAGTTTCGGATTGCTCTTTAACCCTTTACCGTCAGCGTTTTTCCCTTAGAAAAACGCATTTTTTACCGCTAAAGCGGTTTTTGAAGTGCTATGGTGCCAAATGCCACTAAACTTTGCTACAAAAGCGTTTTCTTACATTTTAGCTCAATTTTGAGCCAGCTTCTGTTGAAAATTGTACATTATTCTGGTTTCACGCATGCGCATAAGCCAAAATGTGGACTTCGTTTTTTTTTTTTTTTTGCTGATTCATTTCTAATTTTTTCTCGCTTCTTTTGCTTATCTTTTTCTCTCCCTTTCTTTTCTCTTTATCTTCTACCCTTTATCACCTTTCTATCCACTGGAAAAGTTTTGGCCTCAGTCCTTCTAAAAACCTGGAAATGGAACATTGATCAACTAGGTGACTTGGCCTATTTTACCACCAACTTTGCAGCCAAAATTGGACACGTTTTTCTGGTATAGTTCTGCCAGGATTTGGTCGACATTCAAAATGGACACACGTATGGATGGATCTGTCCATGCTGTGCTAGCTGCTTATCAAAACAATCTGGTGACGTCAAAAATGATGACGTCACAAGTGGCTGAATGGTTCCCGACTTCGACGTCGGGAAAATACAACTCTTGACGGAAAAGAGTTAAGGAGTTGTCGCGTGGACTCGTCACGTGCGCGTGTTGAGCTCACCACACGCGTCACGTTTCCATGCAGTAGCCGACTTGGAGAGACTACTCGTAGTCTAACTAGCACTCCCCAGAGTCTAACAAGTCCATACAAGTCTTTGACATCAGTAACCTTGAATTTACGGGATTCTTTTGACAAAAGAAAAGTCAAAAGTTTTGTGGTCATTGTCAGACGGAACTGTGTTTTTTACCCGCTGCCTGGCTATTAAGTTTACATATTTTCACGAAGGGTGATTTTCGAAGGTCACTGTGTGATGTGCCTTTGAGTGGAATAAAGAGCGGTTTCAGAATCAGTGGCCGAAATCGACTAGTGTTAGTTCTGTGAGTGAGTTTAGGCACGCATTAAGTTCAGAGGAATTGCGCATAAAGAACCTGGAGACAACTAATTTATTCTGTAGTTCAGCATTGTTCTGGAATGGCATAGAGGCAATAATGCCATGCATTGCATACCGTAGTCAAGTGATTTCAAGATTTTTAGAAACTTATTTTGCTTCTCGATCTGTTTTCCAACCATAGAATGTTTCTTTTCCAATTGCCCGACCGACCCCGTTAACTTATTTTGTATTGTTTACTCCCTTTTCTTGGGAATTTTGGAGTTTTAAAAACATGCTTTAAGTAACCCTGACATGAAAATAACGCTCATAATGACATTTATTCTTAAACCTTTTGAAGTGATGGTAGCCTGCGCTGGCTGGCTGTACACAGTTTAAAAATTGTCGTCGTAATGGGGATACGGTATCAACAAAGCCCACATGCATGGAATTATTTATGTGTTTGCACGTCGATATATAATTTTCTTTTTCCCCAGTGTCCAAACCATTCTCACGGGAGAGATGTTCATGGAAGACACATTTTATTGGGATTGCTATAAAGTGAGATAATCAAAGGGATAGCTGAACGTTCGCTTATGCAAACACGGCCGATTTACGCAACCTGCAACCTTCTCCTGTTTGTTCTTAATGTTGAAAAATGTGAGAGGTTCTGTCTCTTGTTAGACGCTTGCGGATACGTATCGAGAGCTGTGTGCTGGTTAACTCTCCGCCAGAATTTTACAACCCGTCACTACATAGAGTTAAAGGAGCTACGTCACGGATAACGCAACTTGAAAAAGCTGGCAAGTTTTTTCAAGTTTGTCATTCGTAATCCGTCTTAATCTCCCTCAGTCGTAACCATCCTTGTTTAGTTTTGGTTAATTATTACTTCTTTGGTGTTTTTCTAACTTAGGAAACTATTATTTTGAGGTTTCCGTTAATAAGAAAATAATTTTGTGAGATCAGAAAAATGAATGAAAACGCCGTGACATAGTTCCTTTAAGATGTCACCCTTTCACTTGCTTCTATGATAATTACCTTTGTCATTATTAACTGGATGTTTATCCTCAATTACCATCTGGGTTGTCCTACCTTGCTGGAGAACAATCTGAAATGAAAAACGAAATGCTTAAGATGTAAATAACTGTCACAAACAACTGAATAGATGATCGATCCAAAGACAGAAAAAAAGACAAGGTTGACATCGGTGGCGGAACTATTTTATTAAAATAACTTTTGTAAGGCGGGAGCCCGGAGGGGCGAAAAAAACTTGGGAAGGCAAATGTAAGAGTGAGAGTGTTTCAGAACTTCAAGTGTGAAAAGTAAATTCCATTTTCGGGTCTTATTTCCTTTGGTTAAAAGAGTTTGCATACCCCCCCCCCCCCCCCCCCCTCCCCACACGGCTCCCTCGCCCTGATCCGCCAATAAACATTTACTGAAGTAATGACAAACCTTTCTTGATGCAGACATTCTTAACCACAGCCGGGGTGCAAAAAACTTTTCTCGTGGTAGTTTGCAAATGAGTGCTCCTGACTCCTAAATTGCAGATACAATATGTTGGGTATATGCTTAACCGTAAATTCAATTTATAGTACTGAATCTAAGAGTTAGATCGATGATGTAATATCTTGTGATGTCGTATGATAATAGCTGATAATGTACCTTGCATGGATTATTTTGGGCGGTGATATACTGATGATCCAGAGTAAAAGTTCAATTACATATATTTTGATGCACGCATTCTCGATTCATAGTCCTTGGAACGGAAAACTTTTTTCGTAGTTGTTTGTGTGCCCCAGGTTTCTTATTTGCAGTTACTAGGGTATGTTTTTCAACAACTTAAACAGCAGTGAATAAACTGAGAGTCAGGCTTTGAGTTTTGGCGCTGCTTCGTTATAGGTCTTGTGACGTCGTGTGAAGTCCAAGTTATGATGCCTGACAATGATAAACAACCGTCCATGGACTATTTCGGGCGGTGATATCCAATTTACCGGGACTTTGGTCTTGTCATATGAAGCATATGAATATCATTAACTGATATGAAGTCTAAGGACTTAGCAGAAAAGCTGATAGAACGTATATTTGACAATATTTCGGGAGGCCAGACTTGCCATATCTTCATCCGACACAGACCGAAACGTTTCATATAAGGAGAATGTCGCAATACAAAAAAGGGGTGATAGGTCCCCGGGGAGTACTCCCTACAGTGGGCTATACGGGGAGGCTCCGCCTGAAAGGGGTGCCTTTTTTAAAGGGGCATAGTCACGCTGTTTTATTTCACTTTTAAAATCAAAAATATGTCTTCACATCAATGAACGCTTACAAATAATGGTCTAGTTTTGTTACTAAAGATTATATTACTTCACTGAAGCTATTTTGTCGTCTGTTGCTACAGATGGCACGGATGGAAATGGATTGCAACTTGAAAAAATTAGGCTAAACTTTACAAAATCTTTAAGCGTGTTGACATTAAATCGATATTAAATGGTCATGGTTTGTTTTTTCTTAATGAAATTAAGTTAATATGTAGTTAATATGTGAGTGTAACATATTAACTTAATTTCATTAAGAAAAAACAAACCATGACCATTTAATATCGATTTAATGTCAACACGCTTAAAGATTTTGTAAAGTTTAGCCTAATTTTTTCAAGTTGCAATCCATTTCCATCCGTGCCATCTGTAGCAACAGACGACAAAATAGCTTCAGTGAAGTAATATAATCTTTAGTAACAAAACTAGACCATTATTTGTAAGCGTTCATTGATGTGAAGACATATTTTTGATTTTAAAAGTGAAATAAAACAGCGTGACTATGCCCCTTTAAAAAAGGCACCCCTTTCAGGCGGAGCCTCCCCGTATAGCCCACTGTAGGGAGTACTCCCCGGGGACCTATCACCCCTTTTTTGTATTGCGACATTCTCCTTATATGAAACGTTTCGGTCTGTGTCGGATGAAGATATGGCAAGTCTGGCCTCCCGAAATATTGTCAAATATACGTTCTATCAGCTTTTCTGCTAAGTCCTTAGACTTCATATCAGTTAATGATATTCATATGCTTCATATGACAAGACCAAAGTCCCGGTAAATTGGATATCACCGCCCGAAATAGTCCATGGACGGTTGTTTATCATTGTCAGGCATCATAACTTGGACTTCACACGACGTCACAAGACCTATAACGAAGCAGCGCCAAAACTCAAAGCCTGACTCTCAGTTTATTCACTGCTGTTTAAGTTGTTGAAAAACATACCCTAGTAACTGCAAATAAGAAACCTGGGGCACACAAACAACTACGAAAAAAGTTTTCCGTTCCAAGGACTATGAATCGAGAATGCGTGCATCAAAATATATGTAATTGAACTTTTACTCTGGATCATCAGTATATCACCGCCCAAAATAATCCATGCAAGGTACATTATCAGCTATTATCATACGACATCACAAGATATTACATCATCGATCTAACTCTTAGATTCAGTACTATAAATTGAATTTACGGTTAAGCATATACCCAACATATTGTATCTGCAATTTAGGAGTCAGGAGCACTCATTTGCAAACTACCACGAGAAAAGTTTTTTGCACCCCGGCTGTGGTTAAGAATGTCTGCATCAAGAAAGGTTTGTCATTACTTCAGTAAATGTTTATTGGCGGATCAGGGCGAGGGAGCCGTGTGGGGAGGGGGGGGGGGGGGTATGCAAACTCTTTTAACCAAAGGAAATAAGACCCGAAAATGGAATTTACTTTTCACACTTGAAGTTCTGAAACACTCTCACTCTTACATTTGCCTTCCCAAGTTTTTTTCGCCCCTCCGGGCTCCCGCCTTACAAAAGTTATTTTAATAAAATAGTTCCGCCACCGATGTCAACCTTGTCTTTTTTTCTGTCTTTGGATCGATCATCTATTCAGTTGTTTGTGACAGTTATTTACATCTTAAGCATTTCGTTTTTCATTTCAGATTGTTCTCCAGCAAGGTAGGACAACCCAGATGGTAATTGAGGATAAACATCCAGTTAATAATGACAAAGGTAATTATCATAGAAGCAAGTGAAAGGGTGACATCTTAAAGGAACTATGTCACGGCGTTTTCATTCATTTTTCTGATCTCACAAAATTATTTTCTTATTAACGGAAACCTCAAAATAATAGTTTCCTAAGTTAGAAAAACACCAAAGAAGTAATAATTAACCAAAACTAAACAAGGATGGTTACGACTGAGGGAGATTAAGACGGATTACGAATGACAAACTTGAAAAAACTTGCCAGCTTTTTCAAGTTGCGTTATCCGTGACGTAGCTCCTTTAACTCTATGTAGTGACGGGTTGTAAAATTCTGGCGGAGAGTTAACCAGCACACAGCTCTCGATACGTATCCGCAAGCGTCTAACAAGAGACAGAACCTCTCACATTTTTCAACATTAAGAACAAACAGGAGAAGGTTGCAGGTTGCGTAAATCGGCCGTGTTTGCATAAGCGAACGTTCAGCTATCCCTTTGATTATCTCACTTTATAGCAATCCCAATAAAATGTGTCTTCCATGAACATCTCTCCCGTGAGAATGGTTTGGACACTGGGGAAAAAGAAAATTATATATCGACGTGCAAACACATAAATAATTCCATGCATGTGGGCTTTGTTGATACCGTATCCCCATTACGACGACAATTTTTAAACTGTGTACAGCCAGCCAGCGCAGGCTACCATCACTTCAAAAGGTTTAAGAATAAATGTCATTATGAGCGTTATTTTCATGTCAGGGTTACTTAAAGCATGTTTTTAAAACTCCAAAATTCCCAAGAAAAGGGAGTAAACAATACAAAATAAGTTAACGGGGTCGGTCGGGCAATTGGAAAAGAAACATTCTATGGTTGGAAAACAGATCGAGAAGCAAAATAAGTTTCTAAAAATCTTGAAATCACTTGACTACGGTATGCAATGCATGGCATTATTGCCTCTATGCCATTCCAGAACAATGCTGAACTACAGAATAAATTAGTTGTCTCCAGGTTCTTTATGCGCAATTCCTCTGAACTTAATGCGTGCCTAAACTCACTCACAGAACTAACACTAGTCGATTTCGGCCACTGATTCTGAAACCGCTCTTTATTCCACTCAAAGGCACATCACACAGTGACCTTCGAAAATCACCCTTCGTGAAAATATGTAAACTTAATAGCCAGGCAGCGGGTAAAAAACACAGTTCCGTCTGACAATGACCACAAAACTTTTGACTTTTCTTTTGTCAAAAGAATCCCGTAAATTCAAGGTTACTGATGTCAAAGACTTGTATGGACTTGTTAGACTCTGGGGAGTGCTAGTTAGACTACGAGTAGTCTCTCCAAGTCGGCTACTGCATGGAAACGTGACGCGTGTGGTGAGCTCAACACGCGCACGTGACGAGTCCACGCGACAACTCCTTTAATCACCACTGAGCGCAAGGAAAGGCTGCCCGTGAATACAATGAATACAATTATACAAATCCACAGGAAGTCAGGAACGTTTACAGCAGTGGTTTTTTGCTGTAATGTTTTTTTTCAAAATAGCTCAAAAAGAAAAAGAAAAAGAAACACGCACACACAAAGAGGAAAGTACCTCTTTTTTCTTTATAAGAACCATTTTTATAGGAACACTGAGGCTGAGGTTTTCCCCAAAATTTAAGAAAATGTATGGGCGAAAATAAGAACATCCTCAGGCTCAGCCAAATTTTACGCGTCCTTATAAAAAAAAGTCTACCAATAAATAGCTGTCGTTTGAAGGAATTTAAAAGTATTCAAAAGGTATAGCATCACATTACAGGACTCCAAAACGTACGATAAATCGAAATCAGTACAAACTTGGCATCGTATGCAAATATGGTGGCCCTTACTCATATTTTAATCATGTTCGTTTTCCGTCAGATCTGCTGCCACTGGCATCCGATGACAGGCGTGTGATGCCTGCTGCCTTCTTGATGATGGAAAAGAAAACCACGCCGATGGACTTTACATATAGCGACCCGCCCAATAAAATGTGATCACCGCGGCGCGCTACAGCTGCCACTCTGCAAAGCTAAACTGACGTAGTTGCAAACTGCCTTCTTCAGGAGCCTTCTAGCTAAATCATAAAAATTACAACTAATTGAGAACTAATACAAATTAGACCAGAAGAATAAACAAGTGTAAATGATTTCATACATTAATCTGCTACTAAAGCGCTTGTTAATCAATAAAAGAGTTGCGTTCTACAGATGTCTGCAGCGTTGACCCCGCCTTGGATGGTTTAATACTTTAAAACTACCCTTCCCACAAACTAGAAGCTAATACAATATGGCAAGAAACGCTGTGAACAGTTCCATTCATGGCAATTTTTCCTATCCACATTATTACATTGTCTTTGGACAAGGCTTTCTACACAAAACGACACTGCTGTCACTAAAGTCGAGCAGGGAATGGGAAATCGTCCCGTAGTATCGGCCAAACAAAATGACCATTATCCCCTATTAGGGTTTAGCAACTGACAACTCTAGGGACGGTAGATTTTGCATTCCCAATAAAATATCCTGGAGGCGTTTGCAAGACTAAGGGGCTGTCGACATATTCACAAGTTCCCCGCTTAACGTCCACTGGTCGTTAAGGTCAGACCCACCCCTCCCCCTCCTCCTTAACGTCCACTTAGAATTTTCACCTTCCCGACGTCGCCTGGAACGACGTTTTTAATAGTCTGATGAATACAGTTTGCGAGACTACTGATGTGTGAAACGACAAACGTTATTTGTAGATGTGCTTTAGAGTATTTAAAAAGACTGACAGTTCCTCGTGCCTGTTTTGCTAAAACATCTTTAGGTCCACTTTGTGACTTTGCACGGCTTTCTACGGGAAAAAAAAGGATCGTAGGCCGGCCAGGGTAAAATATCAACAGGCCGCCACGTTTTCAACGCTTTCTTCTCGCCTAAACTTCCTGTGATCGATAAATTCCGAGTTTCTGCATCTTCTTTCGCGATGGAGAAGAGAACATAGCCGCCATTTTGTTTCAACACGTTTCTTGTCCAAAGATGCCCGTTTTAAAAGTAGATCTGACCACGGAAAACCACCGAAATGTAATGTTCACCTAAATGCATTTCGATATTGCATTGTTTTTCTGTGGCTTTAACTTATGTTAAACGACTGTAGTGAGGAGATTTATTTGCCATGTTTCTTTGTGAATAAAGCGAACATGAGAACGTTGACTTGAGTGGCACTTCTAGGGCGAAAAACTAATAATTTCGTATTTGCTCGAAATGGCCCGCGTTAACGTCCAAATCTCGACTCTCTCCAACACTCCCCCCCGCCCCCTTAACGTCCAGTGGACGTTAAGCGGGGAACTTGTGAATAGGTCGACGGCCCCTAACCTGCGATCACGTTTTTGTCGTTCCTGGCACGGTTATCATTCCTCGTGCTACGTAGGAGAACAATGGGCGTTTTCCATTTACCAAAAGTGGGAAGTAAATAGAACGCGACTTTTCGTGTCATTCCAGTGGAAAATTTCCGGGAGCAACGGAACTTCTGAAAAGGTTGTCCTGTTTTTCCGTTGGAAACTTTTCCAATGGAAATTCGTGTTCCATTTACAAGCTTCACCAGTTTCAGGCTATTCGCGGCTATACCTTTAATTTTGGCACGCAAAATCGCGCGAGAATGGAGCCTGGGAGAGCAGCCTGGGAACGAATGGAAGTTGTCTCAAATGGAACGTGTTTTTAACACGATGGAAATTTCCAGCGAAATTTCCGGAATTTTCAGTAAACGAAAAACACCCAATGAGACTTGTCCACTTACAAGCTAACTTTGATTTTCCAGTCACTGAACATGCACCACAGATCAAACAGAATCAGTTTCTTTATTCTCTTCACCTCAATGCTTCTATTCGCATTATCATTTCACGAGAAACGAGAACTCGTCTATTCTGATGGCCGTCTGGGCTACCCTGACAGATAAAAAAGATTTAAACTTTCTCATCTCAGATGAGGTTCCGCTATAAACAGATTTACAATTAAAGCCAAAAATATAAAAATAGAGGAAACATTCTGCGTAATGCAAACGCGTAAGATCTCGATTTTTTTTCCTTGCTAGGAAAATATAATTTTAAAAATTAGTATCTTCCTCGATAAGAGTAAAGGAAACTCAATTCAATTTGTTCGCTATTTGGGTTGATATTACATGATTTGATATTTACAAGACAACTCGTTCCTATGTACATTTAAACAGCGCGTTTTCCTGTCGACTGTCGAGAATAAAAGCATTTGCTTCAGTTTTCCACTTGCTGGACGATATAATTATTTATTAAAATAAAATAAAAAACTTAAAAATGCTCCAACCAATCAATGCAAATACACCACTTCAACAAATTACAACCAATTAGGAGCGTGTTTACCGAGCTTCAGTTTCATGTTCTCCCGGGCTTGGCAGCGGTTGTACGTTTTCCCGGGTTTGGCAGCGGGTTGCATGTTTTCCCGCGCTTGGTGCCGGTTGCACCTTTTCCCGCGCACGGAACAGGTTGCACGTTTATCGGTGCTTGGAAGTGGTTGTATACGGTATTGTCGCTTTGCAAATCTGATTGGTCCATAGCAGCATTTGTATATATATATTAGCCAGGAGCGATTACTTTTTTACGTAAGTCATTGGAAAACCATTTAAATTAGGCAAAATTATGCAATTTTACGCACGTGATTAGAACGTCAGATCGAGTGATCAAAGGAGGATGTCAGTGGTGGCAATTACAAAGCAAATCACTTGGTTCAAACACCAACTTTAACCTGGCTCTGGCTAAGAAATTTTGACTATTAATCCAGAGCAGCTATGCTTAGCACGTTTGGACGAAGACGTCATGCTGGTAATTCTCTACCAGAGCGGGTACAGCGAATCCTGGTAAATCTGTGGCACAGCACCTCATGGCGGCATTTGTTGTTCCATTTATCCTGCGAAAACAAAAAATAGTATGACAAGCAAAGCTTACTTTAAGCTGGACATTGACTGTAGCATTTCTGAATTGAACTTGCACACGAATAAAAGGACAACCCTTTAAACCCTAACAGTGACGAAAATGAAATTTCTCTTTATATTATCAACACTTGTCCAAACATTCAAGTGATGAGAAAACCAAAGTGATCACCAAGGATAAAATGTCTTGATATTTAGACAAATTCTCCTTACTTGTTCCATAAGAAATGTATGGAGAACAGTAAGGAGAATATGCATTTTTATATCAGGGCTTATAGGGTTAAGCCAAGTTTGAAATAATTCCACCAATCTGAAAGTTCAAAAAAAATAAAAAGGAAGAAAACAAATGTGAATTGTTCATAATCTATCAAGTTTCCGTTCGCGCCATCGTGTAAGATGCTGCGCACCATGAACTTCGGAAACAAGCCCTTAGGCTAAATTGAGGCATTGGGGCTTGGGGGAGGGGGGCAGTTATTGGAGGGCATTTTGTGCCTTAAAGTGTTATGAATTTATAGACTTTCACCTAGATAGGGGATCTTGTAACAAATAAGCTTGTTGCATATTCCGCAGGAATAATTTTGGGAATAATACGACCAAAATATTTAGCAGAGAATTACAGGAAAAGAAAAGAAACAAATTTTGCACATTCTCTAAATAAAAGGTTAAAATTAACCTCAAAAATAATTACCGCTACAACTGTGAGACCCCGTTTTGGGACCAAAGCCCATGAACCCACAACGAAAAACAAAAACTGACACACGGGATGGTGCCCAAGGTATAAAACCCTGGTACGCGTCGCTTACACGGCAAAAAATAAAAAAACAAAACAAACAGACAGACAGACAGACAAACAAACAAACTAAAACCAAGAACAATCTAAAACAAGAATGTCCGTACCAGTTCTAGCCCCAATTTTCCTCCCGGGGGTAATCCTCGGGCTTTTACAAACCCTGACCCTGTTTTAGACCGAATACGTTATTTTCCCTATTCGTTTTCAGTCATGGCCTCTAAAATCTACTCCCGTTTTCAGAATATGTTTATACGCTCTCGCAGTTCTCTAAAAAAAGATACCCAATTTCAGCCCCCCCCCCCCCAAAAAAAAAATGCTCACAAAACCCATACCCCCTGGGGCGGCACAAAAATATGTAGCTAAATAAAAGAGTACAACCTTACCCCCACCCCTCGGGATTTTCCAGCGGTGTAAATGCGCCTTCAGATACAAGCAAGGCCTACTGATACACGAAGAAACAGAAACAAGAACACATACCTCGACTGGGTCTTTCGTTCTACTTTTTCTTCAGCTTGAATAACAGAGATTCCACGTTTGAATTCAAAGCGTAGTAGACATTGGCGTTATCTGGTATGATGAGCTCACCTAAGCACACAACACACAACAAAACGTCAAGCCTTGGTTGGTCACATGTAAAAAGCTAACACGAACGTACGGTGGAAACACGGGTTACAATTGAGATACTTTATGCTGTGGGACCGAAATTTCGATCACTAGTTGCGTTCTCGGGAGCCCGAATAAAAATGGCTTTAGAATGTACACTTTAATAGATCTTAACTATCTCTCGTAACACTGATGAAAATAACATTGATAGCATTGTTTCCCAGGAAGTTTGTTGGGTGCTCAAACGAGCAGGAAACAATATTTCCTCCCCATGCAAAGACACAACCGCAGCATTTCAAAGCGTTGGCCCAACATCTTCACTGTAATCTATTTTCATCCTGGCCATCCTGGGCAAAGGAACCTGTCAACAGTTACACTGCACAAGCGTTGTGCTTTTGAACAAAACTGAACCATTATTTCTTACGTTTTCGTTAATGTTAATGTGAGATTTGGCTTCTCAAAAAGAGCTGCAATACGACCATTTCCTTATTACGAGCAAATTACACTGACCAGTAGCTCATCAGTGGTCGTATTAACCCTTACATGAGCCCCGACATCATTATACTAATTCTTCTTACTGCTCTGCATACATTTCATTGAGGACTAATTGGGAGAACTTGTTTAAACATCACGACAATTCATCTTTGGTGACCATTTCCTTAATTCTCATGACCTATATGTGTTATGATGCACGGATATGATGAGGAGAAGTTCGATGCTGATCACTATTGGGACTTGAAGGGTTAACGGGATTCCTACAACTACACGGAGAGATTATAAGTTGACCAGTGAATGTTGAAGGTTCGGCAGACTTACTTCCATTGCTGAGAACTTGGGCAAGAATGTATTCACTGGGGTCTCCTTTCATCTCTCGTTTCTCCAAACACGTTCGAATCACAGATGGCGTTCGTTCGTCATCTGATAACTGCAATCACAAGCGCACAAAACACATTACAAGTCATGCCAGACTTCTAACACCTGCACGTTCACGCTCAAGCCCCTTGCCAGGACACTACACGATAAGGGCCTTCGAAAAAAATTAAGATCAGCACTCATGAACTCGAAAGGATGGAGAAAAACAGAGCAAATCGGAGTTACACTTCTTGCAAACACTGAAAACGGCAAACAGATACACTCTGGTACGAGAAGTCTTCGCTATTTCAGGGGATCCAGGCTATATACGGAGGAAGACAGGGATGTGAGAACCAAAGAGGAAAGGGTGGGTGCCCGGGAGTAAAGGACAAGGGCAGCAGATCCCCACCCCCGCCCCCCCAAAACCCCCAATCCCTGAATTGTTATCGCTTTCCTACTTACTTAAATACCTCTTTAGATAACACCTCCAGAACGTATGTCCTTCACTCCTGCATAAAGGATACGAGAAGCAGGGACCCCCCCCCCCAACCCCTAATCTCTTCCCTACTTACCCTGATACCCCTGTAGATAACACCTCAAAAGCTTTTGTCCTCCATTCCCGCATAAAGGACACGGGAAGCAAGGAGACCCCCGCCCCCCACCCCGACCCTCAATCCCTGAATTGCAATCTCTTCACTACTTACCCAGATGCCCCTGTATAGATAACACCTCCGGAGCTTTTGTCCTTCATTCCCGCATAGAGGCCACGGGAAGCAAGGAGACCCCCTGCCCCCCACCCAACCACAACCATCAATCCCTGAATTGCAATCTCTTCACTACTTACCCAGATGCCCCTGTATAGATAACACCTCCGGAGCTTTTGTCTTCATTCCCACATAAAGGACACGGGAAGCAAGGAGATCATCCCCCCCCCCCCCACCCCAACCCCAACCCTTAATCCCTGGATTGCAATCTCTTCCCTACTTACCCAGATGCCCCTGTAGATAACACCTCCAGAGCTTTTGTCCTCCATTCCCTCTATACTAACGCGTATTATGCAGCCAGCATGGACCGATCTACTGGATGGACTGTCTGGAGTGCTCGGCAAAGACCGACGAGAAAAACCTGTTTTACCAGAGCGAGGTGATGAGGAGGGCACCGTGGGCAAACAGCGTCCCCGAGGGAGGGAGAATGAGGAGGGTTTGGACACTGATGAAGTATCTGATCCTGTTGATACACCAGAAGATGTGGAGGACGAAGATGAACCAGAATTCTGTCAATCAATATTAATCACTCTGTCACTCAATCAATTATGCAATCAGCTAGTCAATCAGTTAATCATTCAGTCAATCAGTCAGTCAGTCAGCCAGTCTGTCAGACACTTGGTCAGTCAATCAAAGAATCAGCCACTCAGTCAACTCAGTCAATCAGTCACCTCAGTCAGTCGGTCTGCCATTCAGTCAGTCTGTCATTCAGTCAGTCAGTCAATCAGTCAGTCAGTCGATCGGCCGCTTAGTCTGTCAATCAGTCAGTCAGTCAATTAGTCTGTCAATCAGTCAGTCAGTAAGTCAGTCAGTCAGACATTGTATCAGTCAGTCAGTCGATCGGTCAGTTAGTCTGTCAAGTAGTCAGTTAGTCAGTCTGTCAATAAGTCATTCAAGCAGTCAGTAAGTCAACCAGTTAATCGATCAATCAGTCATTTAATCATTCAGTCAGTGAATCAGTCACAAGAGATTTTATTGTTGATGTATTGTGCCATGTGTCCCACTAGTGCAAAAAATTAAAAGCATTACAAAATAAAAATAATTAACATTCCACACCATTTCACTTCATGCTGTACCAAAATCTCACTGTGAAATCTTTGAATGTGGATATACAAAACACCGCACCCATGATTCTCATTACAAGAAAAAAAAGAACAGAGGAAACTAGCCAAATAACACAATTCCTCCATACATTTCTTTGGTGACGGCGTGCTGCGACAGGTGAATTTTCATTTGATCTGCACTGCTTATCAGGCACAGGAGGAGAAAGGGTCTGTGTTAGTTGTGTCATTAGATTCAATTTGCTGATGTCTGGTTCACTCAGCATTCGTCTGAAGAAAAAACAGCGAAGGAAATTAGTGTTACAACTAAAACGGTCTGTTTCCATATGATCACAGCAGATCACTAAATCGTTGACCTCACATGATCCTTGGCGATCATATGGAAACCAACAGCATGGTTGGTTACCATACACTCTTTGCGATTAATCGCCAATACATGTTTCCATGGATGAGCAAAACGTTTTTGGCCAGCGATGTAGAAGCTAACGGAAGGAATATATTTTTTGGAAACTGTTGACGACTATAGGCGATCGTATGGAAACTGCCTTAACTGACAACTGATACAGCACATGGATACAGCTATTAAAGGGCACAACACCATGGCAACATCAACGCCAACCAACGGAACTCTATGATACTGGCTGCGAGCAAAAGGCCACCAATAATAACAGTCTGTACTTGGCTGTGGCATTCATATATGCATCCTAGATTCCTGAATGAGCCTTAAGTTTTTTCAACGCCTGTATGCTCAATTATCAGGGACCTTCATAACCTTTATACTGTTCCAAGATCTAAGATAATGGGAACTGCAGAGTGAAAAAGTCTACAGCAAATGCAAAATGGAAATGCGTGAGGACTGGATTGGGTGGTGTTCTTAATCAGCCTCAACGTGTTTAATTTTCATGCTTTTTTAACCGACGAAGTCGAGTTAGAGCAGTCGTGACAAGAGGGTCGACTGGTTTGGTCGGTCAAAATATGTCGTGTAAGGTTCACAAGGTGTGTATTTCGCTATGGCCCACGGGATGGGATGACGTGAGAACAAGAGCGGAGTCGCCATTTTAAATTGGCAAGTCAAGAAAGGTGACGGAGGCTTGGTGCAAGATTTGCTTCGACTGTGTTGTGGTATAATTTTGTGCTGACCTCTGAACATATAGAGAAGTTGTACACAGACATCGATTAGTACACACACGCACGCACGATAGGACAAGGGCCACATAAAAAGTATCGTAGGTGTAGAAGCGCACGTCCGCCGAGCAGTGCTGGCTTTGGCCGGACTGAAATATCTGTGCAATACTAGTGAAAGAAAGCAAGGAGGACTGATAATAACAGGAGGTGATGTCCAGTGGCACTGTTGACGCTGGTGGGACCAAAGTGTTGCTGAGACATCGTAAGCATAGAATCGTTCTCAGTAAATGTTATGAGAGGAAAATTCTGGTGTATGTTATTGTGGTTATGTTTACCTGTTTAATACTTGGAAAGTATCCAGCTGCCAACGTTAAGAAAGGTTATTCGCAGGTGGGAAATGAATTAGTACTCGAGGCTGGATCTTCTTGGATAGTATAAGCTGCCCGGAATTATATACCAGTTACTCTTTTTAATTTTTCTGCTTTACTTTTGATTTTAAACCGATTTGTTCGATTTTAGAGTTCGAGACACTGACTTGCTGACTCCGGAAGAGCAAACCGGATTAAGCGATTACGTCATAAGACATGCTTTAACGTGTTTGAGATAAAGCGACGACTTCGCTTTTTACCAATTTCTCCAGATCGAAAACCATGTTTTTATAGTGCCATATTCACAACAGTATATAAATGCTTCGCTCACAACTCTCGATAACGGCATGTTCAGTTGTGGCCAAATATATCTTTAAATTTTTATTTTAATTTAACAAAATATTCAAAGCGATAAGACAGATGAGCTGAGTCATCCGATTTTAAACATCACGTCATTCGGTAACGCAAAAGACAAAATACTGTCACAATTTTCGTCACGCCGGTTAGCACGTTGAGATTCTGACGATGTGTTTATCTTTATCGATGATCATGTTTTTATAGTGCCCTATTCACAACAGTATATAAATACATTGCTAACAACTCTCGGTAAAAGCATGTTCAGTTGTGGACAAATGTATATCAACATTTAATTTTTTAGTTTAATTCAACAAAATTAAATATTCAAAGCGATAAGACAGATGAGCTGAGTCATCAGATTTTAAACATAACGTCATTCGGTAACGCAAAGGGCAAATACTGTCACAATTTTCGTTACACCAGTTAGCATGGCACGTTGAGCCAAGTAAAAACATTAATCGAGGGTGGAGTGGGTCAAAACGACTGGTAAATGCCTATAATGCGCTTTCTTGTAACCTGTACGATAGAGCATAGCAATGATTTATTTCGTATTTGCATTCACAATTTGGCTTAAAGAGCCCTTGACATGATTAAAGGAAACTGTGCACAAAGCGTGGTTCCCAGGTGTGGGGAAAAGTTCAATTCTTTTGGGCTGTTACGGTGCCCATACTGATCAATCTTAAAGATGTGGTTACTTTTATATTGGGAAAATTATCGCCCATTTTTTGAAATGCGTCTGTTTTGAGAATTGTGACGGCCTTTTTGTTCAGGGTTTTGAGGAAGACCGACCAAAAGACAGCGAAAAACGGTCTTGAGTGAAGAATGGATGAGGTCATGGGCATAGTCTGTGGAGCTATGTTTGGTGAGGAGAGGGTGAATAATTTAGTTGACCTCCTTTCCAGGGTATTGATCGCCTTTTCAGTTGGTCAAATTTCAGCGTTAGTTACAGTTACACACTTTTACTGCAACGTGCTGTTACAGATGCTTGAATGTTATTGAACCTTCAGTCACGCACGCCTCGCTTGCTTTCTTTTCGAGACGAACCAACACTTCGTCGGTTCTGCACGCATTGCGGGCCTATGTTTATTTTCCTTGTCATGAATATCTGACAGTTTAAAACAGCCTAGCCAGTAGCTTCCTCAGTTCAAAGTATGTGCTACGAATTTTCAAACCTTGTGTGCCTGCTGAAATTAACTAAAATTGAATCACTTTTGTATTTGAAATATTGTCCAAGAGCAGTTTGTTTAACATAAATCCTCCCTCTTACTTCTGGCTAACAGTTGCAAACGGGAATACTAACCTAATTCCCGTAGTCTTCTTCTTTTTTGCAAACCTTAATTCCACTTTTTCAACCTTACAGGATAATCGATAGCTGTGAACAGGTTCAATAAAATCATAAGAATTACATGATTCAGTGAAATCAAGCTACAACTAAACAACTTTTTGACATTCTCATCAGGAACAACAGTCCACATGGGAAGTTTCTAACTTATGTATTACCTGATGTGAAAGTCTCTTCAAAATGAAAGGCAATCTGGCAAGTGACAATTTCAAGGTCAATATGATTAAAGATGCAAAGATATTCTTGAGACTTGGGGCCCGTTTCTTGAAACTCCCGATAACTTTCCGGGTCCGGTAAGTATTTTTTCGATCTCATTTATATGTCAGCTAATGGTAGTTATTGGCGCAAACTTAGCGATATGCTTTACAAAATTATAAAGATTAAAATTAAACTTTCAAAATCAACAGAAATTGTTCCGCAGAAAGCTCTAGGAATCCCTACTGTACCCCTGGTTGGGGGAATTTTGTATGTGCATGCGTGCGAGGGTGAGAGACCACGAGGATAAAAATGTCTGCCATGTTTTCGTGTACACGTGAAAAAGTGTCAGATTAGATGTTTGAAATTGGACTTGCCTTGACTTAATTCGTGAAGTATGGACGACCGAAAATCCTGAACAACAGAAATTGTATAGCTATTCGAGAATATCATGCATCTAAAATAGTTTTCAGGCCTGGAAAGTTATCGGGAGTTTCAAGAAACGGGCGACAAAAAGAAAAAAGAGAATTGATGTGCTGCGTGCCACTTACAGTGACAAATAAAAACTAGTTAACTAGTGTAAGTAGAAGTTCCAAAATGTTTGTTGTAATTCCAGGTGTTTCAGGGTTACACCTTGACCAGAAGCAAGTCAACTTGACATTCGTTGAGAACATGCATCACAAAACGTCTGGACTTAAATTTTAAAAACATTTAGACACTTCTCCTGCCATCACTGTACTAACATTTTATAAATTTGACTAACCTCTCTGCTTCTGAGAATGTCTTGATATTATCAAACCAATGTCTAAATTCTTCATCAGGGGAAATCAAATAGTTCTTTGCCGCTTCTTGTAACAGCTTTATTTGAGCAATTATTTCAAACTCCTGGGAATGAAGGCAATGATGATACAATAAGCTTCAACTAAACACAGCTGGTGGCAAAGAGGAACTAACAGAATTATATAGTTTTACAACAGGAGATCCCCACCACAAACTCTGAGGGGGAACAAGAAGTTTTTCAAAATAGAGGGGTTGAAAATCATCTGAGTTCCTGTGGAATTCGGCTTCTTAGAACTATGCTCCTACAATTTTTGTGTGGTGCATCGACTTGGTTAGGGGTGAATCAATTCATGTGTGGAGTGAATCAACCCCAGATTGGCAGCGAACCGAAGGAGGTTAAATGACCATAATTATACAGGGAAGTAAAACGAGCATAGGGTTTTTAACCCTTAAAGCCCTAATATTAACAAGCAAGTTCTCTCCACTGTTCTCCATATAATTTGTTACGCTATCGATAGGAAGAATTCAAAATTTTATCTTTGGTGACCTTTTGCTTTATAATTTCTCATGATCGGTATGTTTCATCAGGTAGTGATGCTTGTCACCCTAATAGCAATGCCAATGAAAACATCTATTTAAAAAAACCTACTTTGTGCATAGTCCAAGTCATTCAACTTGTGTAACTTGGGTAACTCGATCCAAGAGAAGACTTTGCAGAGAGCATATTCGAGTTCACATAGAGAAATAAAATTCATGTTCTACTGATTCAAGCATGCTCAAATGTCCTGAATAAGTTTACTCCGTTCTGTCCTCTGTTCCATAATTTTAGGAAGTTCTAGTTTGATCAATTTAGTGTCTCATGCTCAAGCTGATCTCCATAAAACCTTAGAATTGGTCACTTCATGTTGTTGCACTTGCTTCATAGAGAGAGAGGCAAAAAATGCACCACAATCTATAATGAACACATAGAGCCATTGGTTTTCTCATTAAAGCATATTGCTTTGTAATTGTGGCATTTTTATTTTTGTCTTTCTGCTTGAAGTCCTAGTGAATGAACAAAACCCACAGTGGTACAAAAAGAAAAACCAGCATTTGTGTTTTACCAAATACACACCTTCCTTCTTTTCTCAAAATTGATCAAGCCATCCTATAATAAAAACAAAAAAAAAATGATAAAAAAGAAATTTCAGTCCTTGTTTTTTAACAAGGATGTTTCCAACTATAGCCTGATTCACTTATCTTGCTGTAGTGGGTACCTTTAATTCTGACCTTTACGTGCCTACCCTTATTTTATATTTCTGGCCTAAAATTATGTCAGAGAGATGCCCATTTAGGCATCTTGTAAACCCCAGAGTTATAAAGTTCAATCCCAATGAGACTACAATTTTTTCTGGGCCTTCTGCTCATCTACAACTCACTTTGTCATGAATAAGGCACATAGCATCTTACCTCTGTCATGTCTGGGAGAGCTGTGTCTAACATCATGAGGTCTGTTAGAAATGTACCCAAATATGGAACTGTACCTTGAATAATTCCCTTCAAGAGAAAGTCAAACAGAGCTAAATAAGACATTTCTAATAGAGCCACTTGACTGCTTTAAAGTTCCATGCATGACTGGCTGTAACATTAACTTTCAAGTAGGCGCATTGCTCATATACATGCTTACTTGGACCATATAAATATTTTAAAATCTTTTACATTATGGAAGACTTTACTGTAAATGTATCATCTTTCATAAAATACAATTGCAAGCCAACTGGCCTAGGCAATCATACTATTATGTACAAAAGCAGTAAAAAAAGAGTAATAAAACAACAAACAATTAATAAGTTAAAAAATCAACACCAATGAAGTGTCTTATCTAGAATTAATGTTCATGTAGATAGTGATGCTAACTAAGGACTATCACTGCGACGTGAACCTTTTCACAATTTTGCAATTTCGGGAAATTTTCCATTTCTGTGACATCTGTATCGTTGTGCTTACAACTTTCTTGTCTTGTAATATCTTAGCTAACTCTTTCTCCAAGTTAAAAATATGTCGATTAAAATTTTCAAGTTAAAATTTATTATTATTATTATTACTATTATTTTTATTATTAAATTATTATTATTATTATTACTATCATCATCATCATCATCATCATCATTGTTAGTATTATTATTATTATTATTATTATTATTATTATTATTATTATTAAGAGTTATAGAGTTGTTTTTCATGATGGGAATTCATATCAATCTACGCTGCACTTCACAACTATAGTACTTACAAGGTCCATAAATCTAGACCTGCGTTTCTTTAGATTTGGCAGCTTCTTTGTTGGTGAAGATGCATCCACCTGGGCCCATTTTGCAGTTCCTTCCTGTTAAATAAAATGAAACAGCTTGTGATGACAACAGGGTCATAAAGACAGATACCAGTGCCCACTTAAACAGGGTATGGATAACTTTCTGCCACCCCTGGTCAGGTAATCTCTAAAGCATGCACATATGATGGGGGGGGGGGGGGGGGGAGCTGTGTACTCCCATATGTGAGCAACAAGGGTATGCACCACTCTGAAGAGTACAGTATTAAAGGAACTATGTCACGGCGTTTTCATTCATTTTTCTGATCTAACAAAATTATTTTCTCATTAACGGAAACCTCAAAATAATAGTTTCCTAAGTTAGAAAAACACCAAAGCAGTAATAATTAACCAAAACTAAACAAGGATGGTTACGACTGAGGGAGATTAAGACTGATTACGAATGACAAACTTGAAAAAACTTGCCAGCTTTTTCAAGTTGCGTTATCCGTGACGTAGCTCCTTTAAGCCATGACGTGTGGGATAGGACATAGAAATCAGAGAGCTCTAATCTAGAATGGGTTTCATCATTTGACAGGGACACTGATTGGTGGTAAGAAGGATTTAGTCTAGCAAAGGAATTGGCCCTTAGTGAGCCTGGGATAGGATAGAGATATACCTAGTGTAGAATAGGAATGCAAAATACAGCTGTACATGGTCTGTTATAGAGTAAGGGTTTCAGAGTCACAACAGCACATCACCTCTCAAAAATCTATGGGACATTTTGGAACATTGAAATAGATTATCTCCATGTGTGTCGACAAGAAATTTTGTAAGTACTCAAATATCGTGGAACTTATAACAAAGTCCCCAATATAATGAATGAGAATCACAAAAAAAACCCGCATTTGCTTGCTATCAAGGTATTTTTACCTTCATGAGCAGTTCTCTACTGCTTTGCTGATTGCTATCTTCAGAGAAAATGTTTGACAACTCTTGGTACAAAGACTGGCTGTCTCTGCCAAGAAAAGAGTAATTTATTCAACAAACTATTGACAAACGAGCAACTGAAAGTCAGCAATTAATTTAACAAACTATTAGTAAAAACAGCAATGAAAAGAGCAATTAATTTAACAAACTATTACATCAAACTGAATGTCATAACATGTCAAGGCTTACAGAATTTTTTCAAAGGGGAGGAGGTGTTCTTAACCCTTTTGCTCCCAAGAATGCCTAAAATCAAAATTCAAGACAAATCTCAAATTTCATTTTAAAAAAAAACTTAAATATGAATAGTACCATGTGAAAGTACTGCTGACAAGGTTCCATTTGAATGGTCACACCACAGGATTTCGTCTACAGACTAAAAGGTTAGGATCATCGTAATGTCTCCATAGTGGACTCTGGGAACGAAAGGGTTAAATAACATCATAAGGCATGCCTAGCCTCTAGGAGGGACTAGGGGCATGCCTCTCCCACTCCCCCCCCCCTCCAAGCAAAAAAAAAGTTCAAAAAAAAAATCAAGATGATTGAAACTTTCTAACCAGCATTTCTTGATATTTCAAGACAATACAATGTATGTTAAGCAACCTCGTGCAATGAAGTTTTTCTTATTTGCCAGCACTTCAATGATTTCAGACACATTACCATAAAGTGACATGCAGAAAAAGGAATCAGTGCAGTGTAGACCAAAATATCTTACCTGGAAACATGAGACCATGACTTTTTAAGTCTGTGTATTGGAGCTGACTGCAACCCTGACAAAATTGCCTTCAGTGAGGAAAAATTCTTCAGATCTCTGCATTCCTAGCAAACACATCAAGAGCTCTGATTAAGATCCATACTTGAAATCAATTTCTATCAATGCCCAGTCACCTCAGATGACCAGATTTTGTCCTCAGGCAAGAGAGTTCATAATTATTAAAACACACCAGTCCTTAAGTCAGACACTGGCATTTATGGGTATAAAATTTGCCACGAAAACAAAATTTGAGAGAGGAGGCCATCCAAGAAGCAACATTGTCCGACATTATTTTGTTGAACAGTATATATAAAATAATGCTAAATTGCGTGCCATTCACTAGTCTGTTCACTGCCATTATTTTCTTGGAAGAGAGTAGCCTGCGTGACAGGCACTGAAAGGGGAGGGAGTGGGGTAACCAGAAAGTGCAAGATGGGAGCACAGAACGGAAGGGAAAGGTACATTTGTAGAGACGTGCTTGCTAACACGCTATTGTTTTAACGGTTTTTTACTTTTGCCAGGCAGATGTAAAAATCATGATTGGTCAGAAATAATTTTGTGCCAAGCAATTACCTGAATAATTGTTCTGTTTGGACAGAATTAATTCAGTGTAATTCAAGTACTTACCAATTACATTATTTGAAAGTAACAAAGAACATTCTCAGGCTACGTTACCAATTTAAAAACATCTTTTGCAAATTGTCCAGATGAGATTGCTTTCACCATTTCATACTGAATAAAGTGATATAATTGAAAGTAATCCTAAAAGTAGAGGCAAGGAATTCATCTTCCTGTAACTAGATGGAGAAAAATTGACTAGCTGTGCAATATCGGGTGGGGGAGGGGAGGAAGACAAAAGCTTTCAATTGGCTGTTACTACAGGTATACGACGACGTGCATTCAACTTGCCTTGGAGAGATTTTAAGCTCGTGAGATCTTTCCCTTCTTTTCCATCTGGCTATCGAGTTCTGCGAGCAGTCGTTATTTTTTCTGACTTTTCCACGCCTGCCACAAGATAGACATGACAGCTTGTCATCTTGCAGACAGCTCGCTTTTGGGTGCTAATAACATGTAGGAGTGGTAGAGAAGGAAACAATAGCACGGTAGCAGACGCCCTCTCCTCCTTCCTCTCGCATCTCACACTCAGTTCATGCTTACGAATAAATACTTTTTTCACAGAACTCAACAAAAATGCTTGCAGTCTTACCTGTGCCACACTAATCCACCATGAGATATACTTTCCCCTGGTATTAGGCCCACTGCTCTTACTACTTGAGCACGTAAGTATAGTTGAGGTGACGCGAAGAGAAACGGCATTAAACTGATCTACAGTGGCCTTGACTGTTGGAGCTCTTCCTTCTTTCTTGTTTTTACCCCACACACACCCCAAACAGTGCCAGGCTATTACTTTCTTGAACAGCTTCTGTAGACATAAGGGTAAACCATGTTGATTTATTGCCATTTGCTGGGGAGGAAGGCCTCCCATAATTATATAAGTATGTGGTTTTTCAGCAGCTAAGTCTGAGATAAGCACGGCAGGACTCACACTTTTAGTCCTCGACTCAAAAAATATTCAAATTGGTTAGACAAAACGTGTCGCACACCTTAATGTTTTTTCTCATTTAAACTGCTACAACAGCCAAAGTGTGCCAGTGAATGAAATTAAAGAACAAACTTCTTTCCAGAAAAAAAAACCTTGCTCAAAAACAATACTGACACATTTTTTGCTTTAATGAGTGGTTTCCTCTGGTGGCTTGACATGGCGTCATTTCTATTATTTAATTCTCTGATGAAGACACAGCATCCTTGTTTCCGTTTCCATCTTTTTCATTGAGAAAGTCTCTTTTGACAATCTGAGCTATTTTATTAAAAACAAAAAACAAATAAAAAGCTGTCGACTCTTACAGCATCCATTGCTGTTAACTGCGCAGCACAGTGATTTGGCTCTATGGACAACAGGTCTACATTGGGATCTGTCAACTCTTCTGAGATGGTACACATGTCCACTTCATTTGATGACACAGGCAGGTGAAAAGCTATGAAATCAAAATCTGAAACAAAAAGGACACACCACAGGTAATTCATTAGTCATAGGTAAATAGTTAAAGAATTCCTTTATTAACAGATTATATCCAAGGGATTTTATTTGCAGCAAAATTTATTTTCTGTGAAACACTTCATGCTGTGGGTTGATAATTGGAAGTTAACATGGCTGCCTATATTGCAGATCAAGCCATAGCATTTTCTATAAATTTGTAGAAAAAATGTACACTGGGACGAAAGCATGGTTCACATTGGTTGGTCTATTCAAGTCAAGCTTTTGGCTCATAGGGCACCGGGGGTTCCCCAAAGGACAGTCAAATTTTGGACGCAATGCCTTTAAAATTTCACCGAGCCGGGAACATAACAGCCCCTTTTTAATTTGACTTGCTGTAGAACTTTTGAAGCAATTATAGAGAGCAATACATGTACAAAGTAAAGCATCTCACCCTCATCTTCAAACGGTGTAATCTGAAACTTATCCAGTCGATGCTTTATCTTCTTAGCAAGATCATCACCATGGTCCTTTTTCATTTCTGATGTTACAAAGCTAAACATTTTATGTAGACAGGTGTATTTGGGAGGATCATCAAAATCATCTGGAAACTGCTCTAGCCACACGCCAAACACTGATACAATCCCCCTAATAATAAGAAGGCACCATGAACACTGATGTCATAGTTTACATTTTGTACTTGAAAATTCAGCTGATAGAGAAACAGATGTCATAATTACCACCTTTATTTATTATCACACAGGACACTTTCGACATTGCTGATCCTGCACATAGCATTGTCCAGGTCATGTATCACAGTGAACTTTAGTTAGTAAATAAATACACCTAGATCACCACAAGTCTCCCAGAAGCTGTGACCGTGGAAGTGGTTACAGCTTCCAACTGGCATATGTTCAATTCCCACCAGGGACTAAGATTATTTTCTTTGTCTCATGCTCACAATTTACTGAATACATCTTTCTCATTTCCTTGTCGACCTCAAAATTTAGTCTTTGTTTATTTTCATGTATTATCATGCAGGAAGCTTTCAACAATGCTGATCCCAGCAGCACATAGGATGCATGTCACAATGAACTTGGTAAATATAGCAGCTCAGAGGTTAAGCATCTGTTTGGGGTAGGGATGGTTGATCACTGATTCGATTCACATCAGGGACTTGTGTTATTCTTTCTTAAAACTGCAATAATAGTTAATAATAGTTAATGTGTGGTTCCAGAAAATATCCATACCCCCACCACGGAGGGAATTGGAAATTCCGGAGGGGTGGGGGGGTCAAAAGCCCAGGAAAATCCAGAGGAGAGGGGGGATAAATTACTTTCCAGAGGGTCAACTTCGATTCATTCCGATGTAAGTTGCAGATAAAGTTCGAAAATTACTACTTACCGAATTTGTAGATCTTTATTGTGGAATTAAATTAGTTTAGCTGCTAAGTAAACACTTTTGTTAAACGTAAAACAGGTATTCTTTCTCCCAAAGGCGCTTTGGAAGCGATATTGGGGCGGAAACGAAATAAACATCGTCGTTGCGTAGAAGTAGCCGCCATTACTCGTTACCAGTCTTCGAGAAGACAGCAACGTGTACCAGGAGTGGTTGCATTTACTTATCGAGACCACGATCCTTCGACGAAACGCCTGCGTCGTCTAAAGAACCTAAATTTTAAGCTTGCCTTCGCGATTGACGTTAATTATAAGAGTTGTTTACGAACAATCAGTCCGTCCTTTTTAACTTCCCTATGTGGCAACTGGCAAGCGAAGCGCGATCTCATTGACTCGTAGAAGTCGTGTTTTACTAAGCTTAGCAACGAGAATATTTACGCGAAGTACAAGTGTCGCCAAATACGTTTACGGGCTTTCTTGCTACTCTTGCACCTTCAAGTAACGGGCTCTTAACTGAGGGCTGGTATGCAGGATAACGACTTTAGAGAACTCAATATTCGTTATTCTTTCTATTTTGATCATTTCCCCTTAATTTTGTTTGTGCGTTTTCTTTGTTCATGATCGCGTTCATGTTGAAGTAACGTTTATCAGCAACACTGCGTCTTTTCAAGCGAATTCTTCAATTAAAACGAACGTTTTACATGCTTTTGTCAAGGTAATTTTACAGCTACCTAGTATATCTGTTTGACGTAGAGAAGAACAGTTTGGTATTGGTAAGATAATATGTTATGAGTAAGCTATGACTATGTACGTTATTTTAAACGCTAATAAATAGTATAAACACGTCCTACGATAATCGGAACGGCTTAGCTTCACTTAAATTTGGATCAGTTGCTTCATTTTTAACACTCTCGCTTCTTGAATGAAACTTTCCAGAGGGGTTGGGGGGTGTTTGACAAACTGTGGAAAATCCGGAGGGATGGGGGGGGGTTACAGCTTACTTCAAAAAACGGAAAATCTGGGGAGGAGGGGGGTCCTAAGTGAAATTCCCTCCGTGGTGGGGGTATGGATATTTTCTGGAACCACACAATCTAAGAAAAGATGGAATAATCAACATGTCACGAGCATAAGACAAAGAAAAAATCTGATGATCAGTCCCCGATGGGAATCGCACCCATGACCTTCCGTACACCGGTCGGACGCTCTAACCACTGAGCTACTGGGACACTCGTGGCGAGCATAGGCCATATTTACTGAGTTCATGGTGGTCACATGTGTCCTGCACACTACCAGGATCAGCAATGCCAAAGTGCCCTATACATGTAGGTCATATATAAAGAAAGATAGTAAATTTTTTTAACCTTATTGCAGCTTGTGTTTGTTTGTTTGTTTGTTTGTTTTTTTCCTTGCAGTTCGTGCTCCTACCTGATTGGTTGCAGTAGAAATAATATGGCAAATTCAAATCAGGTTCACACAGCACATGCCTTCAATATTCTCTGACAGATTGTTACCTGAGTACTCTTTCAATGACCTCCTCCTTCTCCTCGGCCTCATTATGAAGGAACACTCGGTACCTGGGCAATATAGTAGGAATTATTTAAGAGCACACAACAGTAAAAGAAATGCAGACCTCAAAAGGTGCAACGACTAACTCCAACCACTCTCCCCCCCCCCCCCCCCAGCATATACACGAGTCTGCTGTTCACAAAAAAAAAGATCATTTTTAAAGCTTTTCTTCTCCCTGGCACTTACTGAGATTGCTAAGAAAATAGTTTGAATAACACATGTACATATTCATCTCCAGTGATCAAAATAATATAGCCTGTGCAGTACTGCATGCATAGTTAACTGCGCATGTTAATTTATGACGTCCATGGTCACACAGCCCGTTATAGGGACAACAATTTTCAGTGCAGAGCGGGTCTGTTTTTTAATGGCAGTTTGAATCAGGAATCGTACACAAGAAATGATAGCTGTGCACAATATTAAAATCTTTAAAAAGCATTTTGAATGCAAGTCAACCCTGTACCTGTACCTCAGTGAATAGATTTTTTATGAAACTTTGAGATATTTATAGCTCAATATTATGCTCTTGCACTTTCTAATGGCTTGGAGTAATCAATTACTTGTCCTTGACGTCAATTGCAAAAAAAAAATTCACTGATCTGCACAATAAAAGCAAATTTCAAAGACGATTGGTTTCTTTATTCTTGTCTATTCGCAGCTTGATGAAAAACTAAGTCAACAATGGTTTGAAAATAAAAGAAAACATTTATTAAGTCTTTATTGATGTTGACGGTATATTATACCGTAATCTTAAATTTAAAGATTTTGCAACAAAGAGGTAGTTCATTAAAGGATCTCAGAGTTATAGTTTCGAAACATCCCGAAAGAATCAACCATGCATATTGAAAGCAGCCCGGTGTTTTTCTATGCAAATTTTCTTTCATCGACGTAAAAAACTGAAATAACATGCAGAAAACAAAAGCAATTAATCAAAACATCCTGACATTCAAGGGGTACACGAAAAGTTTTTTAAGAGTCATCAAGACAAGCCGGAATTGATCACCAGAATAAAATAAAAACAAAAATTATAAGCCTTAAGCTTCAGTGACTGCAAAATAAGAATTAACATACTCACCTTTCGAGCAAAAGATCTACAATTTCTGCTGTCTTGGCAAAAGTTCTGTGCGTACAAAGAAACGCTATCAGATAACCCGGGTCGAGCTCTGCCAAAGACGCTTTCGTGGGAGAAAGATGCTCCACAAGTTTCGCTAAGGAACCGGCCTTTATTGTCCTAACACGCCATGTTTCCCATTGCAGATGAGAAATCGGTGAATCGTCTTCGGGGGAAGGCAACAGCTTGTCACTCGAGCGATACCGAACCTTCTTCAAAGACACGGAGTATATGGCGTCTTCTTCACGTTCTTCCTTCCAGAAAACTTTCTAAATTAACCCAAGAGAATTAAAGGTTGAAATAAAATGAAAATCATGGACATTTGATCGTTGTAATAAATCCCGTAACCTTAATGAAAAATTTCACAATCCGAGACACGATATTCCTTTCAAGAGAGAGAAAGAGTTAACTCTACAAGGATCTTGGCCAATAATTTTCAAAGAATTTCCGGCAGGAAACTAGTTGTAATGAATTTTTGCAGCTTCTATCCAAAAATCTATCTTTGATCCAAAAAAGCGTTCTTCAATATGAACGTTACTGCCTTCTGTTAGAATTACTAGTCGCTAATAAGCTTGCTAGGGAAGCTATATCGAGTTATCGTGGGGTAAAATTTACGGCCCACTCCGTACAAGTCACCATCACTAAGCGATACGAATACACACTAAGCTATTTATTAAGGGCATGGGAATTTAATGTTGAACAACTGAAACTAACACTGGACTAAAAAAAGAACCTTTGGGAATACTTAGCGAGGCGTGTACAAATAAAATAAAATGACATTTTATGCGAATGTGTGAATGAACGTACGCTGACTGACCTGAGATGGAGTTTGAGAAGGCGCTAAATCTTGAGCAGGCATCATATCCGAGATTTAGCGGCTCGAAAACCGCGTTCTGTTACCTTTTCGATGCAGAAAATCCACGTTTCTCATTCTAGATATTTCAACAGAAACCTCTCAGCTTGAGCGTTTATCTTTGTAAAATTGCGACCGTCTGCATATTGACTTGACAACATCGAAAGACCTCCCACGTGACATCAGTGACATTCTAGACGTGACCGGAAGCTGTAGCACTGATTCGCAGTGGTCACGGCGGAAATAGAAAGTTTGATAAAGACACTCACCAGTGATGGCAAGTATCGATGAAAAGTGGAGCTTTTTGTTATCAGAGTAGACCACTCTAAATGAAAGGCATGTCTGACGTAAGTGGCCAAGAGGTGTTCCAAATTTGGCTTTTTCCCAGGACAACTAAAAAACCGTGACAATTATAATCCGAGTATCCGTCCAATAAGAGAGAAAAAATGTTTATAACCTTTTCATTGAATAAAATGGAAAAAATGTGGAGAAGGTATAATGTAAGAAATCTACATAAATCTCTGTGAGATCTGCTAACAATATGAATGATGGTCGACAAAAGTTTATCATTGATCAGTCCTCCTCGCTTGAGAGCTACTGGATCTGAGACGAACTCGTTACAACTACCAGATATGCAAATAGCTGATTGTGTTTTATTGCTATTTATTTACATTGTTTATTTAGTATTCTACCTCTTTTGTTTATATGCGTGTTCGGTGTTAAGGTCATGATTATTTCAGTATGTTCAGTTTATTGGATTTATTAATTCTGCGCGAAACGAGACCTATATTTGCATCCAAACGGCTTGAGCACAAACCCTTCATCAGAGCATACTAAGTGGTTTATAAATTTCCGAGTGCAATTGACCACGATTGTCTTCATTGATCTGCCTTAACGTGCCAAAGCTCACAGACATCAGAAAACAATTTTATAGACGTGTTAATTGATAGCACTTTTTACCGATGAAATAAACAAGGATATCTTTGTACTGCTGGGAGATGAAATTAATCGAATGAAACAGACGGAAGAAAGAAGAAATGTTGGGAAGTCCCACTGACAGTCCGCCACCGAATACATGTATGCTGGGCACGCAACGAGAAAAATGAGTAAATTGGGTCCTTTGAGTTCCCAGATTGTTTCAGAGCCTTTTAAAGGGGTATTTGCGCAAGCTAACACAAGATTATTTGTTCGGATCCTCTCACTGAAAATTTGCGTCGTAGAAAATTTTAGCTGTAAGCTTCCGGAAAAATGACCGAAAATGCTAGCTGACATTTTTTCGAACTCTAAGCGACATATTTGTCCCTCCGGAAAACAAAAGGAGCTAATCTACCCAACAGTTAGGCAAGTTTGAGGTGACATTTCTCCAAAGAAAACAGTCTAAACTGAAACCGGGAAAAGCTAGGGAATACGTACTTTTCCTATTTAACAGATTTCAATCCAGCCTGAGGTTTAACTTTTGTTTTTATTGACCAGGCCCCCGTTGCACAAAGAGCAGATAACTTAACTCTTTGAACAACTGGGCCAGAAAAGCATAAAATTATCTTACCCTCGTCTTCAGATAAAATGTTTGGTATGTCTTTGCTGATACGGGTCAATAGCATTTTATACAGGAAACCTTCTTGACTTTCATCACAAACGTGGGCGATAAAAATCTTCTAGAAAAGAAAAGTTCAATCGTTGTTACTTCGTGTTGGTCTTACCTCAAAACCAGCAGCCCACCCACCCCCAAATTCTAGCCTTCGTTCGGCGAAAGTGTTAGTCGTAAAATAAAATACGCTTTATATCTAAATAGTTCTAGTTTTACCGTCAATATAAAAATTGCGTGATCTATGTACCATGCGTGACTTACAGATAATGCGATGATCATTCAACTCCCCTGATTCAACTGATTTGATTCCATTCGATTTGCCATTAGCTCCATGCCGTTTTCTTTCAGTGACAGTTGATGAATGGCTCTTTTTCATTGTTTTAAGAGTGGAATTTTTAGGTTTAGTTTTCACATGCGATTATCACCTCTAACGAACATGGAATGTACGACCGACAAATACAGCTTTTTTTATTTTTTATTAACGAATTGTAGAAATATATCTGTCTAACAAGTCTTCCAAGCTAGAGAGAGAGATTCACTATTCAGCAATGTTTGTTTATTATTATTATTTTAATTTAAAAAATTATTTCTAGTAGATTTTATAGATTTTCTTTGCTTTTTTGTGGACTTCCCAAGCTTAGGTTTAGGAAACAATTAGTACAACCTAAGCATTGCCAACCTTTTGTTGCAAAATAAGTTTGAAAAGAAATCTCGACAGCTCGATGAGTTTTGCCACCTAACTATGCACCTCATATTTGATGCATGTGGTGCTACTGTTTTGGGAATTGAACGAACTTTACGTTGAAGGACGAAATAATTTTTAGTGGCTTATTTTTTAATAGGGAACAATCAGTACTCTGTGAGTCTTCGGTATATGCTTTTCCCTCGCCTTTCTGGAACTAGAAAAGACAGTCACAAAAATTTCCGATTTTACAAAAGAACATGTCCGATGTTTCAACACAGTACCCTAAACAGATCCCGGACACTCTATAAATCCACCGCTGACAAAGGTCAGTGGGGTGTTCGAAACTTGCTGAGCAACGGAGCCGGTCGGAGTCTCGGTCGGAGCTGGCAGGTCGTAAGGCAGTTGACGTGGTTGCCTGGGACAGCCTCACCACAGTTTAACACCAGGTGGTGACTGCGAGCTCTCGCTCAGCAGTATCAGGTGAAGCGCTATTGACCAGGAACTTTCCATGGTGCTGTGACCGGGGCAAGGCAAATTAAAGCTGTGCCATGAAGACAGATGTGTGAGACCGCCGACTCTGCATCCGCTTTGATCTGGGGAAGCCGAGACAGCATGCATGTGACCAGTTAAAGGGACATTGTCACCAAATTTTTAGGATAACTTTGAGAAGCTAGAAGACATACAGTATTCTAACCAGTGGACACCCCAAAATACTGGTAGAGTTTCGTTTAAAACTACTCTACCAGTTATCTCAGACTATAATTAAGTGTGTTTGGCTGCGGATCGCTAGGATGCGAATGGCTGCAACTTGAAAACATCAGGATGATGTTTTCAAGTTTTTCCTTTGTTTCGCGGAACATCTCTAGAAACTGACTATGGTTTATTCTGCCTTCGAGATATTCAATTGATCTCCTTCTCTTGACTTTCTAGGAGTATTCTATGCTATATCCTATGCTATGGAAAGGCATTTAATTTGAATTTCAGCACATTTTTTTACCATAAAACGTAGTGAAATACCCGCGACAGTGCCCCTTAAATACGGCAAACGCGAAGGGCAGAAATGACCACGAGATCATGACTTTTGCACCATTTTGTTGAAGCTTTCCACGTCAGAAGGCCTGTTTTCAAGTCCGTCAACATACGTGAGTATATATTTGAAGTTTTTGAATTGTTCTGCAATAACTTCCATAATGTTCAAGCCCAATTATGCTTTATTTACTAGTCCATGTTTTAATATAAGTGGTTGCCTGACAGCGTTTTAGCAAGTAGGAAGACAAAAGTACCAAGAAGCGAGTTGAATGATGTTCACAGAGGCTGTCAATTCCAATACAAAAACGGCGTTCAAACTGACCACTTATACGTCAAAAAATCCTTCCGAAACCATACTTAACCAGTAACTAATAGTTTAGAGAATATTTAAAAAGCTGCCTTTTGGGTTGACAGCCGCAAACGTGATGCCAAATCTAATGTTTCAACTTATTTGTTATCCAGTCCCCTGGTCGACTGGTGAATTGTGGCTGTCTGGTGCTGCTAGGGCCACCCAAGCGTTAACTCCCCCTGAAAGGAAGGATAGGTTTCAGCTGACGCCGGGGGGGGGGGGGGAGTACTGAGCAGTATTTTCATCGTATCCTTGTTGTTTCTCATTAACGTACTTTCTTTTCTTCCAAGTTGAGAAATAATAGAGTTATTAAGGATCCTGGACTGGTAAAAACAGAACAGAAACAAAACTGCTATTGGAAATAGTTATGAAATGGCGCTTTGAAGAAACGAGCTGGGAAATGGAAGTTGTACCTCCCAGCCCTTCCCATTTAATCGTCTTGACATTGAATTGACAATGATCTTGGAGTATATGTTATTGGAGAGACGCATGAAATGTTAAGCCAAGTATAGATACTTTTCCAAGATGTGTCAGTTTATTTCCTGAAACACGTCTGGGATGTCATTAACTTAGTATACGCAATTCTCGTAACTAGAACAAAGAACGCATAGTCAAATAACTTATAAACTATCCCTGATATACAAGGTCATTTGTGGTTATTTGTATTCAGTATCTATTATACTGGTTTAAATACTTTACAAAAAAGACAACTTCGCGATCCTTTTTCAGACGTGACAATAGTCACTCTCCCGTAAATTTTCGATATTGAATTTTATGATAACATGCAAGAAAACGATCCTTATGTTTGTTGACAATACGCTTTTAAAAAAAAGCTCTCGAGATAACATTAACTTGTAATTATACATTCAATAATCGATATCTGAACATGAATACGTGGAATATAGCTTTTCCATGAAAGACCGCGTCACTCCCAGAAATGAAAAGAAGCAAAAACTCTTCCAAGATATTGAAAAACAAAAACAGTCAAAGAAAAGTATAACCGCCCCACGCCCCACGTTTCAGTGATACTTTAACACTTGAAGATATTATATTCATTTCCTTCACAAATTCGAAAGTTAGACGACATTTTATGTCACATGACTTGTAACTTAATAACAGGCTGGAAGTGAAAGAGTTAACAAAGTTATAAATACGGCACTGCTACAGTTAAACATTCTTATCCAACTGAAATTAATAGTCTTCTGAATGTTTATCACTGCTCAAAGTCTTATCCAAGACGTTAGTTTGCCATCAGTCTTAGGTTTCGACCGGTATTGGGCCAATGTTGTTTGTCAGAGTCATCATTATTTCTAACTCTCCCTCCAAAAGTGGTCACGTGAGATATAGTGCTGCATCTGCATCTGCGAATCCTCCAACACACTAAATGCTGACGTCGACGGGGCTGACCAACATTGCGCGGGAACCTGGGGCTGAAACTCCTCCGGGGCGGGCAACTCAGAGGGCGGGAAAGTGTAGCTGTCGCGCCAGTGAAAAGTGCCGTTGACTTCCACTTTGAAGCTTGAATTGACGGACGGAAAAGGGAACTGGGTTGACGTCATCGAATCGTCACGCTCCCATGGAAACGGCAGATCGTTGTGCACAGGGATGGTTCTTGTAGTGAGTGGTTCCTCAGGCCAGTCGTGTGACAATGGTGGCGGAGGGGGAGGTGGTAGGGCTGAGTTTACAGGTGCTTGGTCTTGGCTGCTGAGGAAGTTGATGAATGGAGTCTGGTAGCGAATGATGGGTGGTGGAGAAGGAAAGCGGGTGCGTCTCTTCTTCGCCTTGGATTCTCCGCTGTCTCGTCTGTTTGACCTGACAACAGATAAATATGATAGTTAATTATATAGACAAGAGTGTTTTAGTGGAAAATAGGGCTAAATTTCAAAATACCCGGCCACTTATTTCCATCTCATTGAATAGCAAAAGTGCCTATTGTGTTATGCCTCGCTTTTTCAAGCGTTCCGACACATGTAAATGAAGTGGCCGGGTGTTCTAAAATTGCTCCGAAAATAGACCACTCGTAAAGTTCATACGAAAATACATCCGGGACTCCAGTGGCGTATTTTCCATATCCTCACACCTCATCCTCATGTCATTTTCCTCTCTTAAACTGTTGTTTGTGCAAAAATACTCTTGTCTATATAATAAGAAGAAAATTACACGGTAGCTTGAAGGTTTGAATTTTATTTTTTCGTGGAAGAAAACAATATTTAACTCACTTGCTGCGCTCGTTTGTAAAATATTGTTTTTACCATCTCCACGCCGCCGTGTTGACGGGAAATAAAAGTAAGAGTGGTATTTGATTGAGAGTAACTTAAAAATAACCGTGCGACTATAATTTGCGTTGTGTGTGGGGTGATCCATGAACTTGGCGCCATTTTACGTATTGTGACTGTTTCCCCTAGCATTCTTTTCATACATTATCAGCAAAATGCAGCCTCTTTGAAACTTTTTCAATTTTGTAAAGAGGAAGAAAATAATAGACATCATCTCTTTCGTTTTTTCGAGTCTTCATGCAATTATTTCTTGTTTTAATTCGCTGTTCACCTTGAATAGAAAACTTCAAGGGTACGTGGCCCCCATCCCTCCCAACCTCCCCCCCCCCCCCCCCCCCCCCACATACGGCAGTGGGATCAATTTGACATTTTAGCGTCGGGCAAAACTGATCACCACTGCAAAATCAAAGAAACATTGTTAATCTAAGAACTGAAGCCAGCTTTTAATGTCAACGTCAGCAGTGAGAAACTAATGCTTTATTAATTAGCTATAGCTTTTTCTAGATTCACTGTTAAGACCTTGTCACTATTGTATAAAAATTTGGCAAAATTGTAACGGTCACTTTTGAAAATGTATGTTGACTAGCATACGAAACGTCAAGTTTATACAAAAATGCGTAAGTTTATACTGTTTATTACCGCTGTTTGTGTTTTATTTTTGATCAAGAATTAAACTGCGGTACCAACCTGGTGACATAAAAAATATACGGCAAACAGATCCTTACGGCAGTGATAGAAAATAGGAAGTGAACAGAAAAGAAAAATACAAAACTTATACAAAATATATATACAAAATTGTACATTATTTTTTTCTCAGCGCGTGAGCGGGCAAGATGAACCAAATCCTGCAATCTGATTGGTTCCGGGAGCGGGCCGAATTTTCCGATCTTGACCGCGGTCAACGGAACGGAGTTAGCTGGAGTTAGCTACATGTATCGAAATTTGGGAAAATAAAGGGGTTTCTTTTAGTTATATTGCTTCCTGTGATTTCTGAGTTTTAACAGAGTAAAAAAGCGTATTTTGCTGCTCTGGTGTCACAAACGGCTTCGTTTCATGGTTCATTTTACGCGCGCTTGCAAAACGTTGCTTTCCGAAAACAACAAGACACGTTTAACTTTTGAAAAACAACAAGAAAAAAATAAAAATATTATTTGCCGGCCTTGGTCGGTCCGTATTGAGAAAAACTGTGCCCTCGGTCTTGAGCACGGCCCTCGGGCCGTACTCAAGACCTCTGGCACAGTTTTTCTCAATACGGACCTCCCGGCCGGCAAATAATATATATATATTTCGGTTTGGAAAACAAACTTTCTACGGGGGTGTTGAAAACTAAAATAACGGACAATTTATCTATTCTATATTTTAAATCGAAGTTTTGTTTTGTTTTGTTTGTTTGTTTGTTTTTTTTTTTGCTCCCTACTTTCCTCTACTACTGTAATGATCAATTTGCCGCTAATGTTTCAGGTTCTCAAGTATTTCACTCCTCAAGGTTTTCAATCCGACACTGCTCAACGGCGGTTTATCGCCTGTGGACTTGCTTATCTTAAGCAGCCTTCACACGTCAAACTAATGTTGGCTAACTTGTGTCGGCAAACTCAAAATTGGTGTGTGTGAACGACAAAACAACATGTTGGCAAACTGTTGGCGACAAATAGAACTTGTCTTTATATTATTCTCGCCAACAGTTTGCCAACATGTTGTTGTGTCGTTCACACACACCAATTTGAGTTTGCCAACACGAGTTGGCCAACATCAGTTTGACGTGTCAAGGCCACTTTAAAGTTTTTTTTTTTACTGGCCTGGGTCGTTCAACATCACTAATAATCAAAATCAATCAACGTACCTCTTTCCCTCTCTAAAAGCCTTGGCAAATGGATTGTTGTCGATCTTGAGCTGCGTCATTCGTGGGTTTTGGTAACTCGTGACCGTGATGAACTGGGTCTCAGGGAAGTTGAACACCCAGCGGTCACAATGGCGCATGGCCAGTTTGGTAACGATCAGACGTAATCTGTATTTCTGCATGGAGTTCAGGACAATCTAAAAAAGAACGGAACTTGGGTTAAGTCCCAAAAGAAAAGCCTAGGCTGCTACAGAAAAGGAAATCTCAGCAAAATCTCAGCTTTCTGGAAAAAAAAATCAAAAAATTTCTGTTGTCACGAAGGCCACGTCAATCCCCCTTCACCTACTGCAGTCCACGTCAGTCTACTTTACTTCAAAAACTGGAATTGTTTTAATCACTTTAACCCTGATTTTCCCCCCGGGGGGGGTACTCGGAAAAATTTTGATGGGAGTGTGCCGCTGGGACTTTGAAACCCTTAACCTATACCAGACCACGTTCATGTCGTTTTTGCAACCCTATTCTAGACTAGATGCCAAAAATCCCTACCCTATCCCAGACTAGCTATTTTCGAGCTAACCATCAGAAATATAACCACACAGTGCTTTTAACGGAAAACCATCTCTCGATCAACAATATTGTCACGATTTCATTTATATTTTATATTTCCGAGTTTTTCAAACCCAATTAATTGGAATTAATTAATTAATTGGATTAAATTTTTACACAACCCATTAGTTTCCCGGTAATTGATACCCTATCCTAGACCAAGACTCCCTGATTTCTATACCCCATCCCAGACCAAACTGCTTGAATACCATACCCTTCACAGCGGCACATACCTATATAGGTTATATATGGGAGTACCCCCCCCCCCGGGATTTTCCCCCAGCCTAGTACCCAAGCGTTCTCTTCTCGTGACATCAAGACGTTTCGCACCAAGTCGAGTCGAGTAAGCGAGAGGAGAACGCCTGGGTACTAGGCTGATTTATACCAACATTATTTAATTGTTGAATGAATCGCTCGAGCGGTTTTCAATTGAGTGGCGCAAAATTAAAACCAAAGTAATTACTCTGACCAATCACAACAGACGCAAGCAACATAATCAACCAATCACAGAACCCGCAGCAAATGGATGAAACTCGTATCAAGCGCGGGAAAACGTATGCGAGCAAATCACGATTTGGTTTTAGTTTTGCTTCGGATTGGTTGAAGAAAAATAGAGCGCGTTTTTTTAACCAATCACAGACCGTAGTAAAATAAAACCAAAGCAAACGCAAATTACTTACGACACTCGATAAAAAACCGCTCTATCTCTATCATGTGTCTATTGCAGACTTTTAGCCGCTTGAAGATTGTAGGCTTTCATATATTTTTCGTTGTATTTTCTTGGAGAAATTTTGCGACAATTTTGGCGGCTTAGGTTTTGCTGTTATCCTTTTCAGTTGAGATGTATTTTGGCAACCCTTTAAAATATTTTTAAACATCTACAAGAGAGGACTCTCTTGACATCTAAAAATAAATTTCCCTAACTTTTAGTATATAGCGAGAACCCCTTCCCCGAGACTACATATGATCGGTTACTTACGTTTCCGCCGCTCGGAAGGATGTGATTGGATAACTTGAGCTTGTCAAAAATGGCTCCTTCGCGCATCCAGTACTGCCCCAGGCTGGCGGAGTTGGGATGAAGGTATCTGCTGTGTGTCTGGTTCAAGGGCATTCCTTTACCTGTGGCGACCCACCCCTGCGAAGACTTGTGGCGATAACGATGGGCGTCGACTGCCACGACCTCTATTGCGCAGCCGTAATACTGGTTGGGTTCAAGTCCAGCGAGGCAAAAGTCCGGGATAGGGAACATGCGCCTAGAAACATTTAAACGTGAAGAAGAGTTAAAACAGGAAGTCTAGTAAAAAAATAAAATAAAATAAAATAACGGGCATGGACCACATGAAGCGCGCACTGATAACGTAGATGGGTCATCGACTCCAGAGTGGTCTTTACTTGAGTGACTTAAAATCTAATTCAAAAAATAGTCACTCAAAAGAACACGCGCGATCAAATCACAGTTGGTTTTGGTTTTAGCTCTAACTGGTTTCAGTCAATGTCAAAGCGTAGCAATGCAAAACCAGAGGAAAAGCAAATCACTTTGGACACTCAATTAGAAACTGTTAAAAAAGGAAAAGAAAATCATCGCTTTGTGCTCACATAGCCGGACACAAACACTCGAGGGAGATTAGCTGAATTTCAGAAAGTACCTTTGTAAACCTGAGCCAAATCTTTCAAATTCTGTTGAGCTCCTCGATTTTGTGCAACAGGTTTTTTCAATAAGCGCGTAATGTCCTTTAGAACTGACGATACATAGCACCATAAGAACTGCCTCTTTTGTTACAAGAATAGAACTGCGAGAAGTGAGGAATGCAAGGACGTGCAACGGAGCGCACAGTGTGTGTGCGTGAAGACACGAATTTTTTTCTTCCTCTGGTGAACGAAAGCCGATTGGCTGCAGCATGGATACTGAGGTGCATCTAGTTTCCACGCGGCAGATGACTTTCGCGCGCTCTCGTGTTTTTCGCCACACTTAACCAGTTCTGAGTGAAGTATAAGTAGAGGAGATACTAGATCAGAGACACCATGTCACATTCCTCCTATACCGGAAAAAGCGCGCGAAACTCTAACTTGTGGTTTGACTGAGGTCGTTGAACATATACCAACGCGCGTGTCATCACTTAGTTTCATCCCTGCCCGAAATCATTCAAACGAGATGAAGCGAGATTGTGTCCTCCACGCAAGAGCAGGAAAAAAAATTTTCACAGTGTAAAACGAACAAGAGAGAGTAAAATGCATGAAAGATATTGAAAGTATTACAAATTCACCAAAATACAACGCGCAAAGCAAAATTACAAACCGATGAGTCTTAGACCCCTTGCTTGTGATTGAGTATAATTTTACATTTAACAATGATCAATACAACGTCATTGCACTGAATTTTCTAAATTTCAAAATAGTTGTTTATTTCGCTGGATCGGAAATGTTGTGCAAACAGACTTCCTAATTTAAAAAACAATAGCCATGACCGTTATGAGTCATAGTTGTATTTGATCATGCCAACCCACGGTTGATCTTCTGGAATTAAAAAGTGTCCAAATAAGAATGACGCCAAATCAAAAGAAAAGTTAAATTTTGAATCATTCATTGCCCTCTTGTAGGAGACTGCTTTCATTAGCCAAAAATCTTTTCATAAGTTTTGTCTTCCAGCATTTCATATTCACGGAACGTGCCTTTTGAAAAGTGTGTTTCTCGTAGTTACAATTCTGGTGTCAGTCCCCGGGGGCTATGGATTGGACAGACCACAGTACACCAAATTTTTGCATAAATCCGAGTCCACAAAGAACACTTTTTTACTGGGTGTAGCATGAAAATAATATTGCTGTTTCTATCTTGTAAAACAGTCTTTTCTTCGGAATCGTAAGATAAGTATAATTGCGAGCGCGTTTGTTACGGATACCCGTTGAAATGATCGAAAACCGAAAGCAGCCAACGAAAAATTATTTTATCTATCCCGCATGTAGTCTAAGGCAGTTAGGGGTTGTTTGTGCAATCCAGATCACAGTTGGAATCGTACTTTGCGTTTATTTTCAAATAAATCGGAATTTGGGATACTTAAGAAAACTTTAACCCGCGCAAGTAAACTACAAAATTACAAAGTACGGAGGAAACAACTTTAAACAGTTCAAAGCTTGTCGGCATTTTTTCATACGAAAACGAATAAAATTTATACAGCTGAGTTAATTACTACCTTAAATTTCGCCAAGAAACATATAAACTGTATAAAAACATACCTTCCAGCCTTGGTAATAATCATCTCAGTTTCCTCGCGGTGAAATAGTTCCCATAGCTCTGGATTTCGGAGGCGCGCTGAAATTGTCCTGGCTTCGCCCTCCATCGACGTTTTCCCACTCGCCGCGCCGGCTTTCTTCCTTCGGTTCTCGCAAGGTCTTTTGGATTTGGAATTCCGATCTTGCGCATCTGCGCCCCGCCTTGTAGGCTTTTCCCGTGTAGAATGTGTTCCAACTAAAACAGCTTTTGGGCACGTGTCTTTTGAACCGACCGTGGCAATCGGAATCCCTGCCTCTGAAGACTTCGAAATCGAGTCCATTTCTAAGGACTTGCAAACTGGCGATTTCCTAAACCTTTTGTCACACTCAACACGGAGGAAAAAGTTCTTAGTAGCTAACGGACAAGCTTGACGCCAATGACGAATGATCTGAATAAAAGTACCTTTAGATATGCAACCCTATTTATGAGGAAACAAGACAATACCTTTTCAATTTGGACAAGTCTATTCAAATTAAAATTGTCACACCTTAAATGAACCTAATTACAATTAAGCAATCTTTTTGTTACGGATCCCTCCCCAGATTTGTCAAATGTCTTTATGTCACACTTTACACCCAAATTGCTTTGTTTGTGGCATCTATCGAAAATTCATTTGAACTGAGGTTTCAACGTCAGTTAAATAATTGGTCCACGCCTTAGAAAAATCACTGAAAATCAAAGTTGAATGGGAAGACTGGTTGAAATAGAATCGAACGTGTTTGTTTATTGAAAATTATCTAAATTCATTTATTTATTTATTTATTTGGCATGACTTATCGCGTATACTTGTTAAGTAACCTTTCTCATGGTGGTGTCACCCTTGCAGATTTATGGCACCAAGTCTTAGTTAAGATAAGTCCTTCAAAGTTTTCTCTGTTTTTTTTTCCAAAGAATTAAAACGAACCTTTTAATTTTAGTACCATGTGGACCAAGAACTGAATTGTGCGATGATCTATAACTTGCAGTTTAATTATAGTTTTGACTTTTTGCATTGTATTGTCATTCACAAAAGGCTGCCGATTACCTAAAACCATCTCTTCAGAACTCCCTTGTTTGACTAAATGATTTTAACGTTCGATTGTATGCTACAAAATTGAATTTTTCATTTATAACCCGGCCGTGGCAAGAGTTTTCCGCTGCAGGCATGAATTCTCAGTTTACAATGGCCCACGAATTTAAATGGGATAGCATCACGATAACTACCACGCACTAAATTGCTAGGTGTTCACCTTTTCATTTCCAAGCGCGCGCGGACAAATCCACAGTTTGTTTTGAGTCACTAAAGATTTCATCATCTAAAAACTGGATCCACATTAGAGAACTAAAGGTTGGAATTGCTCCATAAATCACCGATTTGCTCTTCTCTTAATTGACTCTGTTTTCAGTGCAGTCTTATTTTTTTAGTTTTGTCACTTACGAGAAAATTTACTTTATTTACAAGACGCTGCTTACAAACAAAAAACTTCAAAAGAGAGTGAAATAAACTCAGCACAATGAGAAGCTTTTCTCACCTCTTCTGTGTGAAACGAAATCCACCCTTGGGAAGTAAAAGCTCTAATCCTCCCAATTTTTGCACACTTTGATCACTTCCTATTCACGATGAAGATTCTAAACTTATTTATACCCTACGTGCGCTTACTTTATGCCTTAAAGTAGTAACACTCGTGTTGGCACTTGAGGGCGAAAAGTTTAACTGTTTTAGAATAACATAGTGACAGAGTTTTCTGTTTTGTGCTTTCAGAAATATTCCTGTTCTGTGCTTTCAGAAATTTCTCCCGCGCGCGCTCCCAGGATGCCAGATAGCGACAGAGGTGTATAGAGCCCATGCGTGAGCAGTCAAATTGCTAATCTCTAGCGCAGACGTTTTGGGAACGCCTTATGAGCTCCTTCTCCAAGAAACGTCTCTAATGACCAATGAATATCTGATAGGCTACGATGATAGACTACGAGCAGTTTTCCCGTATTCTCTCACAGGAAGTCTAGCTAGACACGCGAGCGCGTGGAAACTCGAGGAGGTTGTCGCGCGCTCGACTATCCCTTCCGACAAATCAGACCAAAACGAGGGTCTGATTTAGTCAATGTTAGGCCACCGAACTCGAGGGTCATTTATTAAAAACGAGAAACATTATTGAATGTTATGAGCTAACAACTAAGAGACCAATAGACAAATAGACAATTTGTCGCTAACGATATATACGATTCTACCGGCTCTCGACATTTCGAAGTTTTTTAAACGTAAATGTGTCGACACTCAACTCAATCGAGTAAAAAATAATTAACCCGTTTCAGTCTCTGACTGTGGAATAAAATTCTAATTGAGGGTATTTTTAGAGCCCAATCTAGTTTGAAAAATTTTCTCTTTTAAGTTTAGAACTGAGCAATGTATGTATCATGTAGAAAAATGTTAAATTCAATGTCGAGTTTTCCCTTGTCATGTGATCGTTATTGGTCAAACGTGTTTCAGGCTTCCATGTCAAACTGTAAAAGCTTAGCTATAAAAGCCATTGTGAGCTAAAACATCTATTTCCCGGCGGCTTTTTTCCTGCTTGCAGCTATTTTTAAATTCGGCAAAATCAATGCAAATTAGCAAGTCTCAACACAATAAAAAGATTTTCTCACCTTTTTGCGTCAGTGAGAAGTTGCAACTTCAAGCTTATTATTAACGCCTTTGGAGCGTCTAAAGGATAAAAAAAGGGTATGACTCCTTCGGTTGGAATAACTAAGGTATTAGGAATTATACATCCTGGTTAGTTACGCCGATAAGAAACTTATACTTTTTTCGCTATGAAGTTTACAGATGCCTCGAAGTTACAGAGCACAATGATCATGTGACTGACATTTCATTTCCTGCTATCCTTGTTAGTTAGTTTTATTTTCAGAGGAGTTTTAAAATCATGTATACAAGATATGACAAGCTACAGAAAGGGCTTCTTACAGAGAAAATAGGGCAAGAAAAAATAGCGACGCGGGTTCGGTCTTGTTCCCTATTCCCCACTTAGTATTTAAAAAAACCGCTAAAAAGACACACGGGTCCTGAGCAGTCTCTCTTACCGCTCAGGGATGGTCGAGGGACTCGAACAAGCGAGCGAGCGCGAAATCGCCTGCGGCTTTGAAACGTGACGCGCGTGTCGAGCCGCGCCAGGTGATTTCGCGCTCGCTTGCTTGTTCGTTTTCCTCGACTCATAGTCTAAGAAAAGGGGGGCGACAGCCTTGTCTCTAGTCATGGCTAATTCTTTCGAATCTTATACAAGCAACAAGGGCACGGGTAAAGGAACAACAAGGGAATTGCTTCGGTAATAGAAAGTGATTTTTCACCTTCACCCAATCCTACAAATAGATCGTCGTTAAATGTTCACTCAAAAAAAATTTAACTTGAAGGGTTAGCTAGAAAGTTGCACAAAAGCTGGAAGGGGCCTCCATGGTCAGCAGTAGACTACAAGCAGACTCTCTTTCCGCTCAGGGATAGTTGAGCGACACGAAAATCTCCTGCCGCATGGAAACGTGACGCGCCCCTAGTGTAGTGAGTTCTTCACCAGGGGCTCATCACGCACGCGTCACGTTTCCTTGCGGCAGGAGAGCTCGCGCTCGCTCACGAGTTCTTTTTGCTCGAATATCCCTGAGCGGAAAGAGAGACTGCTTTCTAGGTCAGCAGTTAAATCTCTATCACAGGGTAACTCCCAGTATTACTAGTTGGTCGTAGGAAACAACATGTCACAATGCAGGGACATGCCTCGGCCACCAACCTTCCGTTCCTGCGACTGTGAGTCTGATCAAAGTCAGACCCGCTAAACGCCACACCAATACAACACCATAACTTGGAAGGTTTCCTGAAGTGTACTCACTGATACAAGTGCTTTTTTTTCCCTCGCTTTCTTACTTGCTCCTTCAACATTTTTGCTCCTTGCTCCTTTAAAATTTTTAATTTTAAAAAATAACTCAAATTTTTATTTTTTTAATTTTACTATTCTTCCGGAAAAATAAAGCTGCAGAACATATGCTATAACAGTCTAGCTTTTTCACCCCTTTGCTGCTTGCATAAGATTCAAAATAAGTGGCCTACCCATGTGCACAGGATAAATCAATACCCAGGAAAATGATTCAACTTTGAAAACAAAACATCTCAGTTTTTTTGATACATGTCTGAAACACTTAAAGTGTAACGAAAATAAATGAAAAAAAAAAATATATATATATATATAATATATATTATATATAGATGAATGATAAGTCATCATCCCTAGGCAAAAAGGACAAGGCTTTAAAACGTAACATCTTTATGTCACAAAATGATTTTTTATTAATAACTAACTTGATCGCACCCTGAATGATGTTGAAGACTTTTCTTGCAAGCTCTTAGTGTCTCACCATTTATTGATGGGCCTTTGGCCAACCACTCTACAAAAGCACACAAGAAAAACCTCCACTACTCAGGGTAGCTTAATCAAAATACATCAGTCTTGGGAGGTTGTGTTTGTATTTGGAGGTCACATTATTTTGTTCTTGCAGTTCAACTGCAACTAGCTCGGAGGCTCATATAGGTGAACTTTAAAAATGTGCACATTTTTAAAATTTCTCTCATGATTAATATAGTAGTTAAACAATAATCACTCAAATGGTCAATGACTTTGATATCCCTCTCACTTCAAAATCAGCATGCTAGTTTCTAAAAAGGTGTCTTTTTGAGGTAACTTCAATCCTCAAAAAGATGTACATGTGACATTCCAACCACTAGAACCAAGTGAGAATAGAAGCCAGTTCACAGGCATTGAAAATAACTAACACAACCTTGCCTCTTTCGATAGTCTTGACATGGTAGTTCTTTGAAATTATAAATAAAAAACTTAAGTTTCAAATCATTTCATTATGCTATGGCAGCAGCCTTGGTTAGGAACTGTTGATATTGTTGTTGCAGTTTGCCGAGGACCTCTTGGCTTGCACTGCGCTTCTTTTCAACTTCTTTGATGCTAGTGTCATTTCTTTTTCTGAAATGAACAGAAATCATGTAAAGTCTGAAAAGGAGGCAACTAAGATGGAATCTGCTCAATGTTCGAGCAATAAGTGCAAAAATTATTTACTAAAAAACTACTCATAGCAAGGAGGCATTTTGAATACTATTTGAAACTTCTCACTTTGATTCACTTCTCCAAGTGACCCTGTGATTAAATCCTCAAGCATTCTTGACAAAATTAATGTCAATTCTTGTAACTATATGCTAAAAACGGGCACCATTTTGTTTTGAACTGCATTAAGTGCCTTGGTAATTGAAATATGGATAACCTCAAATTCAATTTTCTCTCACGGGGTCAGCTTGGACGCTTAAGTATAGATAATTTCTTGTTAACTGTATTCAAAAATTATGTAACCATGCTATGAGTAACTTTTCCTTAAAATAATTTCTGCACTTATTGCTCAAACGTTGAGCGGAATCAGTCTTAAACTGCTGGAGGTAATTAAACTTCAGAGAGGCAAGATAACGGTTTAAAAACTCATAACTCCATCAGAATCGCACTTTTGATTTCTGGACCATCTGTCACAAAATCAGTCCAAAAACCAGATTTAACAAATTGCAACCTACTCCCATTGTTGAAATCCTGAACTTTATCCCAAACTTCTTGTACTATTCATATTTAGAATCTTTTTGTCCAGTTTACCTACATATTTCGTGACATTTGTCAATATTTATGTAAACTATACAGGAAAATTTCAATATTTTGGTGGGATAATGTCTCTTTGAAAAATACACAGAAAAACTCTCAAATAACAAACTGTAATTTTACTTTCACTCAGGTCACAGATGACCCATTCTGATGGGGCTTACTCCTTTAAAGGAGAAGGTCACTCCAGAAACGGTGTATTTTTTGAAATTGCCAATAAAAAGATAACACTAAGTTGAGATACTGACCCTGGTTTCAGCTTCTAAAGTGCATCTGATCCCACTGAAATTCCTCTCCAAAGAGACCACTGGTCTCGTTGTCAATTTGACGTCATGGACAAGCGGCCAGGCTGCTAAGTACAATTCAAAATGGCGGCGCACAGTGTTGAATTTTGGCCCGCTTTGGAGAGGAATTTCAGTGGGATTGGATGCACTTTACAAGCTAAAACCACGGTCAGTAACTCAACTTAGTGTTATCTTTTTATTGGCGATTTCAAAAACTACACCGTTTCTGGAGTGACCTTCTCCTTTAAACTTGAACTGACTGCCAAATTTTGATCAGCATCTCTTGTGCCAGGCAAATGGGAATTTGGCAGGCTTCATGCACTGCCTTCCAATGGTCATCTGGCCTTTTAATTTTTTAACTTTTCTCTCCACTAAAAGCATAAGACAAAAGCATAATTTGTGTGAAAGATCAATTTACTAAATATTACATGTAACATAAATCTTACATTTCAGCAGTGATGTACTCAATCCTTTTTGCCACAGTCTGTTTAGCTTCCTCCAAATCTTGCTTGACTAGAACAGGTCCTATGAGTTTATAAACATTTCCATCTGCTTCTATTACATCTAGCTCCTGCAAACACAAAAATAGGGAACTTGGCAGACATTCAAACAATAATACAGAGCTGCAAATAACAGCTGATCATCAGGCCATGGACAACTAAAATTTGCATACGTCAGAAGAATCCAAACCAGTTGTAACAGCAATGACTACTTTGGAGATGCATAAAAATCTACCCAGACAAGATTCGAATGTTCCCATTAACCAGTGGTTGGAAGTTTTCAATGTTTGGTTACATAACAATTTCTTGGTGACAGATACTGAAATAGTATTTTTTTGATACCAATAAGTATAACAGCACCTTCCTGTGAAGAAATATGAATTTTCAGTGTATGTTAACAGAGCTGCAAATAACGAGGCCTTCCAAGGGGGTGAGCCTTGTCGCTTTGTCGCGTCTTTCTCAGGAAAGATGACGCTGAAGTAACAGTTGTAAATGGTCACTGTCGTTTTTGTGGCACATGCAAATGTCACTGCGCTTTATAAATTCTCTAAAATAACGGAATTGCTGGTTACGTCATAGTCACTGCTCTCCTTTGCCATTTAAATCAGTTTTGTTTTGGAGTTTTTGGCACATCTGCGCAGATCGTCAAGGAGAGCATCGAAACATGAATTTAGTGTCTTTGATATCACATGATCGTGAAGAGGAACTGTTAAATTATTGGCCACCAGTTCCTTCTCTTTACCCCCAAATGACACAAATCAAGATTATAGGTACTAGTTAAGTAAAGGTCGGTAAAACGTTTGCCTCACTGTGAGGCCTGAAGTCATTTGGCATGTAGATCGCTAAGATTCTTAAATGTCTTATTCAACAGGTGATGCGATCTGGAAGAGTGCTTGGTGAGAGAAAAACTTGAACTTGAAGTGAAATCATTGTGTAGATCATTCTGTAAATCATTTTATGGTGACACTGGCACCCCAAAATAACATTATGATTATTTTATAATAAAAACGAACACGCCTCCATATCTTAACCCTTTGGAGTAAGAACCACTGGAGATCTCCGTCTTTTATGACTCTCAAAAGAAAATCAATTCACAAATTTGATCTTTTGGGACAATGAAGATTCTTCTAACTTACAAACTCTAAAACACGAGACCCTGTAGAGTATAGAGACAGTGAGTTTGAAAGGAAAACTTTGCCAAGAGATTGTACTTATAACTTCGGAAATGTGATTTTCAGCATTCTGAGGGGCAAGTCAAAGTGATTTAATTACTGTAAATATTTTTTGCGTCAAAAAGAACAACTATGCTGATAACGTAGGTACTGGCGGAGATCCTGATCATCTGCTCTCAGTCTGGATAGAATGCATCAAAGGTCACCGATTTACGGGAGCCTTGAAGTCATGCAAGTGGTTAAGGTGGTTACCAGTCCTAATTTTGACTGGCTATACTGAAGTACCAATCAAATAGACTCTAATTATTATCTTTTATTGGTCAAATACACAATTTCCTGATGTTGCTGTCTATCTATAGTGCTTATTGTGTCACTGTCATATTTTGCCGGTTCAGTTGAGTTGCTTGTCAGTGTTTAGAAAGTCATATGTCGCCAGTTTTTAGAGCCATGTCGCTTGTCGCTTTTACCCCTTGGAAGGCCTCATTAACTGTTGGTCATCAGACAACGTCCACCTAAAATCGGCTCATATCCGACAAAGTCTTAACTTCAGTCAGACATTATGTCCAGAGAAATTTTTTTTTTACCAAACAGTTAGTAAATAATGATAAGAAATAATTATTGCAAAAAGACTTCCACTTAAAAAAAATAATTAAAAAAAAAACGTTTGACCACATTTGCGCTTTGCCTGACCAAAATGGAGACTTAAAGGACATAATTATGCCCTTTCAAGAAAGAAAAATTATTTGCAGCCCTGTGTTAATGTGCAATTTTCAACCTCACAGTTGTTTTCTATGTGTATTTTTCATTCCTCAAGATTGTTTCTAAAACTGTTAGAGAAATAAATAAATAAATATTCCAAGTAGGTTAGACATTTTTACCTCTTGTACAACTTTATTCTCATTTAACTGGGCATCTAACTGTTGTCTTGCAGTGATAAATTTCTGCAGGTCTAAAAATAAGAACACATTAACAAGAAAAAAATAGGAAGTATGTTTAGAGTGTTTTAACTAGGATTTTAAGGATGCTGGATTTGACATTTTTGTGGCCCAGATGGACTTGATAGAATCAAAGTTCTCATAAAGTGCCAACAGGAAAGTGAAAAAACAGATGCTTCAGTTTCTGAGCTGCCTCCTCCCATATACTCCGTAACTTGGATGACTTAGATGGCTACCAACCATATCTAGTTATTTCTTCAGAGAACCATGCAATTTTACCTCCCAAACTTTTATTGCTTCTTGAATTTTTAAGAGTAAAAAATAAATAAATAAAATGGAACCATGCAGGTTAACATATGAGTTCCTACTAAGCTGTCAAAGTCCATTACTGCCAAACCAAGTATCAAGTATCTGGCCCTTAATTATCCAGACTTTTCTAAGTGGTACTGATTTATTTATGAACATTTACAAGTTACAGTTGTCACATCTTTAAGCCAGAAAGGTGTGAGCTGTTAGTTGCAACTTACAGGCTTTGTTTACTCCATGTTCCCAAATGAAAAATGATTGAGAATAGCATCAGAATAATACAGGTAGATAAAATCAAGCACACGGCTATTTTAGGTGTCTTTAGATACAGTTTCTTCTGAAAATGACTACATTGATCACTTACCCTGGAAATCTTGTTTGACGATTTATTCAGTTTTGAGTTATTATCCAGATAATTTTTCAATTATCCCAACTTTCCTCTGTGGTCCTACCAAGTGTAGATAATCAGGGACCACCGAAATTGAATGTAGTGATTAATGGAAGGACATAATCAACAATGTTACAGTCTCCATCAGTTTTTGCTTTAGATCATCAGCTTTGTCATCAATGTTTTTCATTAGAAGTCAGCTACTGATTCATTAGAAGACAGCTACTGATTCATCAGAAGACAGCTACTGATGCCTGATTGAACTTAAGTACCTTATAATTATTTTGTCACAGACTTTCACTCTAGTGCTTGAAATGAAAAATTTCTCAGACAGTAAGGGTGAGGAAATATCACTTTTTCAAATCTGCCTGCCATGAGTATGACATTTACCAATATCTGGTCCTTTTTGGTATCACTTAAGGTACAGCCCAGTCACAAAAACCTGCAGGTGCCATGCAAAAGTTTGATTGTAAATCAGTGGTGCAGAAACAAACTGGACAAATGCAATCATTTTTGGTGAAAAGGATTTGACTTCATTGAAAGGACAATTTTCAAGAACACTATGTGGAAATTACATTCAACCTTTCCTTCCAAACAAGCATTCATGCGAAACTGAGCAGTTACGAATGTTATGGAAATCACCGAAACTGCTACCCAGCAACAATTTTTTACGCTAACTCAAAAATCGATGATTAAGAGTATTTGGTATCGATATCTGTCCAGCATTATCAGACAGCTGACTAGCTATAGTTTGGTTAGGGAGGGTTCATAATTTATGTAGAGAGGGGCTATGGCAATTTTTTAGGGGGGGGGACCATGATTTTTCCTGTCAGGTTTTAGGGGGGGCTAAAGAAAATTTCTCCCAATGTGAAAGAAGGTATGGGGGAACATCAAAAAAATTCCATAAAAACCGCCACCATCAGTTAACGCATATTTAGCAGAAAGATCTCTAAATGATGTTCTAGTATAGCAGGAGCTTATAAATAGCTGGTCGAAGTCAATGAATAATAAACTCACACTGATGCTTACTTTCCCAGAACATTTATTATTTTATAATTCTGTGTTCCTCTCTTCTCTGCAGAGGTCTCTTTGCATCACTAAGAAGCGGGGAAGGGGAAAGAGAAGGAGGGAGACTGCACCTTTCACTGTTACCATCATCCCCCGCACACTTATTCTAAATCATGAATTTTACTAATAAAATCATTGGACTCTTTGTTTGGATCTGCAAGACACCTGTTTAAAATATCTAATTTCAAATTTATACTGCTGACTGGTAGTTGCACTCTTGAAGCCAAAACAACTTTCTCGCTCTCCTTGAGCCACTCAAAATTTCCACTTTCCATACTCAAAGCTTTCTCAATTCTTGTGCACAGTCTCTTGAGCCGCTGCCTTTTTGATGAAGATGAGAATAAATAAATTCTCACCTTTATCAAACCCCAGCATTTCTATCAAACCACTAACTGCTTTATAACTGGCTGTACAGCATGTATAGACCACATTAAAAATGGCCACAAATGACTCCAATGCAAGATAATATTTTAAACCTAATTTGTACAACCTTAAAGTATTTTAAAAAGCTAAATTCTATTTCTATGATGTTAGCACACTGTGTATCAACAAATTTTGTGTGTATTTTTCACGTAAAGTGTTACTGGAATGATGCCTCAACAAACCAAATGGCCATTTTTAGCTGTTTTTGAAGACTGCAGTGAATGTAAGCTGTATCCTTTCGTTTTTCATTCTCAACATATTAATTAGTAGTTTTGCTTATTAAACAATTGTCATAATGTGGTTAATTTTGAGACTAAAAGTATTTTAGTCATCAGGGTCTTTTGGGTGGTGGTGGTGGTGGAGGAAGGGGGGGGGGGGTGGGGGTCGTGGTATTTTGCCCACAGTTTTGGGTTATGCAATGAAAGGGGGGCCAGGGAAAAAAACACACCAAATAATAGAGGGGGCTTCCAGAAAATGCAAGGGAAAAAATCTAAAATAACCATAGCCCCCCCTCTACATAAATTATGAAACCTCCCTTCGCTGTAATAAACATCAACATCAAAATCATTACTTTCCCCTGGTCTTTGTTTACGTTAGGATGTTCTGGAGTGACATTGAATAAAAGGGAAACTGTTCAAATGACAGTAAAGAAGACATGATTTTCTCCGGTCCTTTCAATTACTTTAAAAGTTACAAACATTTTAATAGAATTAAAAGCGTGGAGTCTCGTAATTTTCATGCGCTCACAGACTTAGGAGTTTGAGAAAGCTACTTGTGATCTCAGAACACACATGCACAGTCCAAAAATATGAATTCCTAAAGGGGATTGATTTAAATTTATTTTATTGCCATTTTATGCGCGAATTACCTTTTTGAATGCCTTTGAACTTCTCCAATTCTGTCTGCATTTGCTGTTGAATTCTCTCCAAGTTAGCCGCCATCTTGAATTTGGGAATCGCAGGCTCGTAGAGAACCATAAGGGACTGGGACTAGATTTGCAAGTATTGCGCCTGGCGGAAACTGCACTAACAGATCGAAAAGAGGGACGTTTATTAGTTGCGTAATTTTTTATTTATTTTGGCCTTTTTAAAGCCTGTAAATCATCGTTGCTTGGGCTGTTGGCAACGTTGGAAAGGTATTTTGATTGTTGGTTTGACATTCTGTCCCAAATTTGGTTCTGTAAACATGGTACTTTTAAGAATCATCAGCCGATACAGGCGGCTTGTTGTTACATCTCCTGGAAGGAATAAAGGTAAGCTTAAGTTTACTGAACGGGGAAGAGAAGGGATTATCAGAATATATAAAAGGCATTGTAAAAGAGATTTTTAGGGACCTTAAAAGAGGGTCACAAAGTATCTCTAAGGTGCAGGATTGCAGAAAAACGCTGCACACTCATTTGCATCTCATTGAATAACAAAAGAATAACAAAACAGCACATTTGTTGTATACCTCGTTCTTTAAAATTCTGAATTAATTTTCCGCAATCCCGCACCTCACTCCAAAGTATCTGATACCCCTAAAGACCCTGTAAGCGGATCCTTGCTGACGTCATTGTTTACATCTTGAAAACTGAAATTCATCCGATAAACAAACGAAGATTACAACTAGAAAGAGTATAAACATGGGAGGCTTGAAAGAGAAAGGATGGAAACCAGTTTCAAATGATGCTTTCAAAATTTACAACATTTTTACAGACGTTTGTATGGCTGGGTCAGTCTCTTTCAATTTTTTTTGTCTTCATTTCCCAGGCTAACTGTAAAATTTTCAATAATTTATGATAATGCTTAAAAGATCAAAGACTGCCGACATAAACAAGGTTCTGCCTATACATGGAGAGCCTCTACTTATGCCACAGGCTTAGCTACTCAGTATCAAGACTTTTGCTAGAACAAAATGCCTGGTGATGGGTAAATACACAATAAAATTTCCACCGCATCCTGGTCCACATCACGTTATCCGTTGTAGGGTTTCAAAAAATGTGGGTCTTGCTGAATTTATCCTGGTCCACATTACATTATCCATACAATGGATAATTAATGTCAATGAGAAAATTTGCTAATCTTGCAGCCTTGCAAGGTCTTCAATTGACTATTTGCTGCTGTTCATATGAATATCAAAAGTAATAGATGAATTCAAAGCTCCAGCACTACATCAAGAATTCCAGCGTCACTTATAAGTGGTTTTTTAGTGTAGTTATTTTACTGTGAAAATTTTGATGTTTTGAGAGAGGAGATCACTTATCAGAGATGGTCTCACAAAGAGGTATTGTATTTTAAGATTAATGAATAATGTTTTGATTTGCTTATTGTCTTTGAAATAGTACTTCAGCACCTTAAGTCATGCTACATGTCAACAGCCAATGTAGCAGAGAAGGAATCCAAACTGCATTATCTTTTGCTGATCATTCCCATTTCAACTTTTGGTCTTGGTACATGGCAGATCTACAGACTACAGTGGAAAAGAGGTTTGATTCAAGAGCTTGAGAAAAGGACAACTGATCCAGTTCGAGACCTACCAGAAAAGTAACTTAATAAACTTCATATTTAACTTATTGCAATTTTAGATGGTTAAGTAAGTTGATCTATGTCAAGGTAATGCTCAGATATTTGTGCTTGACCATAACTGTCTCTAGGCATGAAGTTATTTTGTTTACCATTGCAGCTTTTCAGTACCTTGTCAAAATAACTGGATCTGTACAGGGCCTTTTCTTCAGAATTGCAGCTCTCTAAAATGACATTCCCTGCATTATAGTACATTTCATGCTTACTTATGAGCCAAGTATTTGAAGGGCCCAGTGGAAAAAGGGCGTAAATGATGATTTGAGGTTAAAATCGAAATTGCTCCTATTTAGCTGAACATTGGCACACAGGTTGGTTTTCATGTGAGGAACGCTGTTGCACACTTATTTCTTGACCTGAGATCTAAAATTTGAAGAATTAGGGTATTACTTTTGTGGTAAAAGTTTTGTTGAACTGAACTCGCTCAAGTGATGCGTGAAAGATTTCTTTTGTTCTCTGCCTGAACTAAAACAAAGGAATTCAACCTACAATGTAGAATCTGCAGTCCTGTTGTTTTCTTTGTGTCAGTTTTAAGCAAAAGTAATGCGCTAATTCTTCAAATTGAAGCTCTCAGGTCAAGAAATAACTGCACAGCAATGTTCCTTACAGGAAAACCAGCCTGTGTGCCAACGTTCAGCTAAATGGCAGCAATTACGTTTTTCAACCTGCAATCATCACTTACGCCCTTTTTCCACCGGGCCCTTCATTTGTTAAGTACATGTACATCGTTTCAATCTGTTGTTACTTTAGCAGACAACTTACAGTAGCTTATCTCAGTTTTATTTGTACATGCATCAGTCTATTATTTGAATTTAAACATCATCATCATAATGGTTGTTAGGGCAAAATTCACTGCAGTATGGGTGTTGTTTGTGGTGTGAAAGAATGAGATTGTGTTCAGAAGCCTGAATATCTTGCCAAAAAAGTGAGATTTGGTGCCTATATATTTGATGGTGTCAACTTGTTTCATGGAAATGTCTCACTTATTAATGCATATGTACCCTCTCCAGAAGATAATCAGTCACTCTTTCTTCCAGTATCGATGAGCTGAGGTCAAAAGACCTGGAGTATCACCGTGTCAGGCTACGAGGAAAGTTTGACCATTCTGAGGAAATCCATGTGTTACCAAGATCACTAAACGAAGGTCCACATGGTGGAGGGGGCCTGGGAAAGAAACCAAAATCTGGTGCACATATCATCACGCCATTTGAAATCACTGAGAGCAGGTCAGTTCTTATTAAATGTTTTTTTGCTGCAACAAGATCAAGAAAAATGACTAATGTAATGCTTTCCTTGATTGTGTTTAAAGCACACTGAGTGGAAACAAATTGTGGTCAAGATCCTAACATGCTAATGCTTACCCTTATGGCTGTAAACGTTTTCAGTACTGTTGAATTTTGGATACTAAGGGCCATGCATGACTCCTTTACATAGGTGAACCACATGGGTAGGCGTCAATTTCAGGACGTGTGTTTCAAGACCAATGTCTTGTTCACTCTAGTTGTGCTGCCTTAGTTTGCTGGTACATTGGAGAAAAGTCCCCTCTCAGTTAAATTTTAGTTGAGCGTACATTGTATGTAGCCAAGAGCTCAAACTTTCACCCAAGGTTTTTCAGACCAAAATTATCCTTTTCAAACCCTGACATTCCTTAGCCCTAACCTAACATTCTCCTTTTCAAGCCAAAACATTGGTATCATACCCTATAGTGGTACTTAAGAACCACATACTATAAATCGTATGTTGAGAATTATACTGCCTCCCATCCCACCCTGCCCAAGAAAAGTCTCCAATTTGATACATTTGATTTTTCTTTCAATATCTTAACAATAAAGACTGAATTTACTCTACTGATAGCTACACATTTCTTTCAATGTTCATTGTGACGTTGTAAGTAATGCAATATTCCTAAATCTTTGGTTAAATTGTGATCGTGAATTAGCTGTATGAGTTTTAGTTTTCTTGTTTTGTTTCATTATTTCTTTAATTGAATGCATAACACTGCAACACTCCCCATTTATGTATTAGGAAGAGAATCTTGGTCAACAGGGGATGGGTGCCAAGGGAAAAGATTGAACCAAAGAAAAGGCAGGAAGGACAGGTAATACATTTTGCTTGGAATATTTCTGTTCTTTTTGTTCTTTTTGTAATTATCATCATCCAAGGGTCCTTTGGATGAGGCCCTGTTAGAGCAAAGTTCAACAAGCAACATGGCCTTGAAACAGCGACAAATGACAGATAAAATGGCGACAGACGACACAAAGATGGATTGAAACTGCAACAGCAACGAAGACAAGCGCAAATACAATAGTAAAATACCAACAGGGACATGGCTTCGTCCTCAATGCATGAAACAAAGGTTTTTGAAATTCAGACTAGTGACATTCATAGCCCCCCTGATAGGGCCTCTTGGATATATGAGCATTTAGATGTAGCAGGTAGTTCAATATGATGCTCTTTCTTTTCCCTTCCAACCCCTTCACACATGCACACATATTAAGATCCAGCCTCGTTCAAGCTCCAAGATAGTAGAAACAGCAATGCAAAGAAAATGGACAGCATCACAGTTTTTAATAGCCACTTGCCATAATACTATCAGTTATTTGGAAGGTTCTCAGTATTAATTAATACACTTTTGTAACAATTTTCATACCTTCATAGTCTACAGTGTACAAGCAGTTATGCTTTTAATAGACTCCTCATCAACGTACCTAATGTGGTTGTATGACAATGTAACTGTCCAAGTGTGTCATAATAAATTGATTGATTGATTGATTGATTGATTGATTGATTGATTGATTGATTGATTGATTGATTGATTGATTGATTGATTGATTGATTAAACATGCTGGTAATTGTTTAATTGAAAAATGCAATTAGTCTCTCTCAAGAAACCAAATCATTTGAGTCGTTAAGCATTTCAAGTTGTCATATTATTGGTGTAAATTTACACACAAAAAGGGGGGTTGGGCCTTGAGAAGGTGCTTGTTGGTTGCATCAACAACGTGGTCACATTAATGTGGGTCATGGGATAACAAAATTGCTGAGCTTCTTTTTGAATCATGGTGGTCAAATAACATGGTAGTTTTAGAGCAAAGCTGCACTGCAGTTTCCTGGGTGATTCAACTCAAATTAATGTTCTTGTGTTGTAGCCTGTGAAAACAGCCACTTCTTATCACTCCCAGCTGCTAGGGGAGTTTGCCCCTAGTGACTGTGAGCAGTGAGAAGTGGGTGTATTCTCAGGCTACTTTTGTTGGAGGATGTGGGTCATATGCAACATGAAAACTACGTTCTGACTTTGGTGTAGCACTGCTCTAAGTCAGTTACTTTTGAATTGAATTCACAGATCAAAGGAGAGGTACAATTGGTAGGCTTCATCAGACAAGGAGAGAAGGTTTTTATATTTTTTCTTGAAATTTACAATGGGTCTACTTGTTTCTGAGTAAATTGACTTTAGAAGGCTTCTTCTTTTATAACAAAAAAAATGTTGTTCTATGCCTTTGAAAAAGTAGCCCTCTTTGTTTCAGAAACACTTCTTTAAACAAATCTGAAGGCTCGTTTACTTTGTTATTTGCTAATTACATTTTTATCGCAACATTGAAAAAAGTACCAGTGAGTACTTTTTCAACATCACCAGAGAGTCATAAAAATTGGGAGTTGGAGAGCCCTGCTATTCAGCCAAATGCTGGACAACATGGAAAGATTTTAAACATGGAACCCTGATTTGCAAGTAGCTAGAATTTACAAGTTGATACAGGCAAATAAAGGTGAATGGCATCTGGCAAAAAAGCAAGAACACTGCTCTGAAGAAGTTGTTTCAGTGCTGTGTGGTGAATGTCATTTTAATGATGATGTTAGGTCCAGTGTGATATGCTTTTTATGTATTACCTTTAGAGGCAGCCATTTCAGGCCCAAAATGACCCTGAGAGAAACCAGTGGTTTTCACGCGATGTGGATTCCATGGCAGAAGTGACGGGCTGCCTGCCAATTCTTGTGGATGCTGATGCCGGTGAATGTTAATTTTTTAAATATATTAAAAAATATTAAAATATTAAAGTACACTCCCCCCCCCCCCCCCCCCGCCTCCACACTGCCCTTCCATGCCCCTTCAAAACTGCAAACACTCCCCTTCTCTCTTATACTCAAAGCACTTGTACAAAGTCTGGAAAAGTATGGAGTTTTGTCCTAGCTGCTTAGCTGCTAAAGCCAACTCTGAGCTGAATCTTTTCAGGGCAGATCACAGTCTGTTTTTCTTTTCTTTTTTTTTGGGGGGGGGGGTGTTTGTTTTTTCTTTTGTTTGTTTGTTTGTTTGTTTGTTTTTCTGACAGCTTGAGTCTAGAAAAAGTGAAAAAATGGTTTGGAAAAACGATGGAAAAAGTATTCAATTTTGCATCCAAAATTTTATACGAACCCTGTGGTTGTCTCATGAAACGAAAGACCACTGTTCAACACTCTTCGACCACTCTTCTTCTGCGTTTATGCAATTGTTACAAAATGTGTAACTTCATAACGTCCTTTTTCTACAAGTCTGACTCAGTTCAATGCCTCCTCCCCTCCCCTTATTTTACTCCAGGCCCCCACCGGTCTGCATACCCCACTGACACCGGCTACGTCCAGTGGGAAAACATTAGCGCTTGGCATGCTCACTTTGCAGTACATAACGTACCTCACATTTTGTCTGTTACTATTCGCAAATCATACAACGGTTTTCCATTGTATTCCATTAACTTTAGAACCAAACCCAAAGTTAACACAAGAACACGTAAAGCGTCAAGGCGCCGGAAAGTGTGTGCGACAATTACCGACAAAGACACAGTTGGTTTTCGTTTTAATACTTTTCACAAAACGGCGCGAGTTTTTAGTAACCAATCACAGAAGTTAGAACAGCGAAACCAAAGCAAATGGAAATGACTTGCGACTCTTAATTGGAAACCACTCTAACACTTGTTCATGTCAATTTAAATCTGGATTTCTTACCTTTCAGCCAGTACAGTTCCGGGAGGGCCTCTGGGAGGTCAGACTCGCGTGTATCTCCGAAACGAGCATCTGCAGTACATCATTACGTGGTAAGGAGCACTGCTACTTAGCATAATTTCCTGGAGTCCAAAACACGTTTAAAACATAGAAAAGGCAGCAATATTCAGGGGCACCCAACGAGAAGAGTCTAGCAAAATACTTGAAATATCATTTTCTGCTTTCTTAGATTGTTTCAGAGCTTTTTAAAGGCATATTTGTGTAAGCTAATACAGGTTGATCTGTTCGGTGTTTTTAGCTGAAAAATTAGGCCACAGAAAATTTTAGGAAACAGGATCCTATCCGCCGAATTTCCGAGCTGCTGATAGCTCTCCGAAAATGCTAGCTGACCTTATTTTACACCCTGAACGACATATCTGTCCTTCCGAGAACAAAAGGAATTAAGAGGAAGTTTCCACAAAAATTCAACAAGGTGCGGCAAGGCTAAAAAAAAGAGTTCGCTCATCTTCTGCATATAGGTAGCCCTTAGTAAAACTAAAAACTTTTTGTTGTTTTTTCCTTCAAATATTTTTATTTTTCTGAGAAAAACGAAATTCTCGATTTCACTTCTAGACTCGCTTCAGAGGGTCTAAACTGGGTTGGAAATCGACCATTTTCATTCGATTCGCAGAAAAAATTGAATCCAACCGGTTTATTGCATGACTCTTCCTTGTCCAAAGAAGCATAGTTTCAAGAGTTTTGGTTTAATCTAATTATTTAACGGTAAACATAACCAGACTATTCTCACGCGCCATGAAAGTCGGTCGGTCAAAAGAATCGTCATTTTCACCATGTGCCATATCTCGGAATTCCTTGAGATGAAGGTATTTCAAATGTAGAAGGATGATACTTCCAAAATATGCAAAGTTTGGTTTGGGCCAATGATTAAGCACCTGTCAAAAAATTATTCAAAATCGTACAAAAACGGCACAAAATCACGCCAGCCTTCGAATGCGTGACCAAAAGTATTACCACCGTATTTGTTATTTAAATCAATTTAATCGCAATACTAGCAATACTAAGGCATAAATAAAAATAAATATGTTCACCTTTGCTCGATCATGATGTCCTGACCGTTGCAATACGTTTCTTTCCTGTCATTTCTTCAATGGCTTCCCGTTCAGTTCGCATGCTCTTGTCGACTCTTGAACGCGAATCCGTCTTGCGATTGGTGAATTTGAAGCAACCACTGCTACGTTTTTATCCAAATATGTATCGTCATGATTAACGTGCGCTACTTGTGTTACTTGATTAAGCCATATTTCAGGAAATAACCGGCAAAGCGTTTTTAATGAGCCACTTTGCAGTGCCCGTTGGAAGCCATTATTATTCGAAAAGCGAAGTAATTTGCATACTTCCGAGACAAGCGTGACAGCTTTTTGTACTTAAGGGGGTGAGGTGGGGGTAGGGTCTTGAATTTCAGCTGAACCGATGGTTCGAAAGCGTTTGGAGATGAATTATCACAAACTCGTATTTATACTACGTGATTTGCTTAACTTATAAGTTCTGCTTACGTTCAAAATCAGAGAGAGAAAAAAAGACAATCACCATTATTTTTCTTGTTGTTGTTGTTGTTTTTTTTAACAAACGATCAAGGCTCTGTTTCCTTTTTCTGCTAAGGCAACAGATGACACATTCGGTCCCGGTTCTGCCTCCTTTCGATACAAACAGAAAGCTCTGGCGTTTAAAATGAAATAAAATAAAGGTTGTTTTGGGCTTCCTAAAAATGGTCAAAAATACACCGTTCTTGTACCCGATAATTCTTTTTCTCGATTACATTATAACTAAAAGCATCGCTACCGGACACTAAATTTCGCATACTTGACAACGACATAGACACGAAAATAATCTTAGCAGCGGCCTGTTTATACCAGAGATATCGAGAGATTTAAATAAATTTTGGGACTCGGATTGCACTGTTCAAGCGTACAAGTGACCATCACTAGTCAGTGAGCGCTCTTCTGGCAGTGGCAACCCATGACAAGGTTTGTCAACAAATCTATCTATGGCTTCTTTTTCTTGACGTTGATCTTTGATACATCAAGTCCAAAAGAAGAGCAAATTTCATCTAACATTTTGATAGAAAACTTTGAAAGCTTCGAATTTTTGACGAGGTCACAGATGTTATGAGCATCATACACGATTGGATGCGCATGCTGGATTGAAATGTCAGTCATCACTTCGTTTCTTAGGGTCTGCCTCTGCCGGGCTTCCTTCTCTGCTTCGTTTTGGTCTTCGTCGTCACTTTGCGACTCAGAGTCAGTACCAACATCAATACTTCGCTTTGAGGCCAGGCGTGAAAAGAAACTAGTAACCTGTCGGCTTGTAAGAAGCTCGTTGCTATTAAAAAGGCGCTCGCCGTTCTTGTCTTTAGGGACCGGTCATTATTTAGCGGAGGGGGAGGGCCACTATATTTGGGGGGAGGATCACTATTTTTTGAGCTCCACTTAGGGGAGGGCCATTATTAAAAAAACGTTATTAAGGGGAGGGCTACAATTTTTTTGGAGATACGTATTTACCACGTGTCTTGAACTCAAATATCTCTTGATTTTGGTCACCTCTACCTATTGTAGGTTTTCAATTTGTCATTGATTGCAGCATTAAAAGTGAAATGTGGGCCTCTGGAATAAAAGTACATGTATCGTGAATACACAAGGTCTTAAAGGCGTATCTGTTTAATAAACCACAATATTAAATTTATACACCATTCATTTATTGTACAAAGTTCGTACAAATTTAAAGACAACATGCATGAGAAGATTTCAGAAGAAGCTAAAAACCGGCCGCAAAATTGTAATGCTGGACTCGCGCACACGCACCGATTCTATCCATAGAGATTTCAGCATTGCAAGTGTCTCATCCAATATTGTTTGAACTTGTTTGAACCATTTCAGCACACATCTGCAACGATGTTGCGCCCAACAAATTTGGCAGTTGCGAGCATTCGCACGGGCCTTTTCAGTGATTATTATACCTAATAACACCTAACAAGGATAAAATTTGCCATATAAATATACAAAACTTCTGATTTGGATAGTTAGTCTGATACATGGTCCAGGTATGGCATGGAAGTTGGGGAATTGTCCCAGTATGGACCGTAATCGTCATCTGAAGAATACTCCTGCACTGGCCTTATTCGGACTGCGGTTGCTTCAACAACACTGCAGTCATCTTCTTCATCATAGCTCTCATCACCACCATCATAATCCAGATCATCATCATCATGGTCGTCGTCGTCGTCGCCGTGGTAACTACTAGTTGCAGCATTTCCTCCATTCTTGCTTAGTATACCTGAGAGGTAGTTCTTCACGTCACGGCTTAGCCGAGGTGTATCATATCGGCATAGCAATAATTCCACCCATTTTTCTTTTCTCTTTTGTTGAGTTTTAACACAAGTTCTTTTTCTGTGACTTTTTTCACAGAGAGGTTCTTCGTCTAAACCAGGGGCGATCTTTTTCAGAACCTCTGACTTCCTCTCAGAGCTACTCATAGCGTTACGTTTTGCCGCACGGTTTTTGTTCTGTTTTGAGTTGGATCGCGATTTTTTCCCGAAGGCTCCAAATCAACCTGAAAGAGATTCGAGGCTTTCTCTCCAAGCTCGTGGTAGTCAGCTTGGTTTTAAGCTGAAGCAGGTCAGAAATAACGTCCTCGTCAAAATGATGTGACATTTTACGGCGAGCTTAAATTTTTCCGTTTGCAAGAATCGACTGGCTGATTGCAGATCACTCTTCACTTTGTCTTCAATTTCCTGCAGAGATTTTTCCACCTGATCGATTCCATTCAAGTTCTTTGTTATAATGCTGGAATCATGGAGCTTTAATGTGTGGTTCTCCCTCAGTAGCTAACCAGCTGTGGAAGGGTTTTTTGTGTTGTCCAGTTGCTGTGGTTTGCTCTTCACCTTCTCGACTTCCTGGCGGACAGTGTAATGGCGCCTTGCCTCCTTGTGAAACTCTTCAGAAAACTTTGTTTTGATACAGCCAAGAAGGAAACATTTTCAACAAAAAATGACTCATACACTTGATTGTAAAAGAAGTTCATCGGTGTTCGCTCAGATGAACTCATAAGAGGATCACTTCCTTGTCCGACGACAATCATAATGTGTACTACCAAAATCTCAGGTAAAACATGCAGCTAGGCCATGGAAAGGACGATATCTGATATATTTCTGATTCTATTAAAGTTTCACCTTTGACTAAAGGAAACGCTGGGCCTTTTTGCAAACCGCTGTTGTACTTTTTTGCCGTTGGGGAGGGTCACAATTTTTTTATTCGAGTTAGGGGAGGGTCAGATATTTTTAAAACTCTTATGAGGGAGGGCCACAACTTCTTGGCGGAACTTTTTCTCAGTTTAGTGGCCCTCCCCCCCGCCCCCCCCCCCCCCCCCCCCGCTAAATAATGACCGGTCCCCTAGCTGTCCTCATACCTCTGGATACCAATGCTGAATCCACCTTTTGCCCGGTTTGCTCGCCAATCTGTGATAATTCATCTCCAACGGGCACAGCAAAGTGGCTCATTGAAAACGCTTTGCCGGTTATTTCCTGAAATATGGCTTAATCAAGTAACACAAGTAGCGCACGTTAATCATGACGATACATATTTGGATGAAAACCTAGCAGTGGTTGCCTCAAATTCACCAGTCGCAAGACGGATTCGCGTTCAAGAGTCGACAAGAGCATGCGAACTGAACGGGAAGCCATTGAAGAAATGACAGGAAAGAAACGTATTGCAACGGTCAGGACATCAAAACCGAGCAAAGGTGAACATATTTATGTTGATTTATGCCTTAGTATTGCTAGTATTGCGATTAAATTGATTTAAATAACAAATACGGTGGTAATACTTTAGGTCACGCATTCGAAGGCTGGCGTGATTTTGTGCCGTTTTTGTACGATTTTGAATAATTTTTTGACAAGTGCTTAATCATTGGCCCAAACCAAACTTTGCTTATTTTGGAAATATCATCCTTCTACATTTGAAATACCTTCATCTCAAGGAATTCCGAGATATGGCACATGGTGAAAATGACGATTCTTTTGACCGACCGACTTTCATGGCGCGTGAGAATAGTCTGGTTTTGTTTACCGTTGAATAATTAGATTAAACCAAAACTCTTGAAACTATGCTTCTTTGGACAAGGAAGAGTCATGCAATCAACCGGTTGTATTAATTTTTTTCTGCGCTTGATCGTTTTGACATGCGAATCGAATGAATTTCGAAAATGGTCGATTTTCAACCCAGTTTAGACCCTCTGAATCGAGTCTAGACGTGAAATCGAAAATTTCGTATTTCTCAGAAAAATAAAAATATTTGAAGAAAAAAACAACATAACGTTTTTAGTTTTACTAAGGGCTACCTATATGCAGAAGATGAGCGAACTCTCTGTTTTTTAGCCTTGCCGCAAAAAATCATTTTTGTTCGATTTTTCTGGAAACTTCCTCTTAATAACTCCTCTTCTTACAAAAGTCTGAGGTGATGTTTTGCCAAAGAAATCTCTAGTTTTCACTGGAATTAAATCCGAATTTCTAGGCGATATAAGTCTCCCGAACAGATATTACCCGAAACGAACCGTTGGGTGCCCCTGAATATTGACTTGATTTGTTGAAAAGCATGCAACGAATGACATTACAGGGATGAAAATAGAAATCAATCCAGCCTAGTACCAACGATAACAGAAGCCTGTCCAGGGCGTGAAGGGTACACGAGATGTTGTGCCATGCAACATCTAACGTTGCCCTTTTTCCATTTGCCTTTCAGGTATGCGTTATCAGGATTCACCGCTTATATGTACTACAGGCTCAGAAAATCTCCCAAGAAGAACATTGTCTGAACTCATGGTCATAGTGTGCTAAAACCACGCGTGTCATCTTATAGCCTGAACAGGGCTCTCAATTTGAGGGGAGTTTAGGAAAGTCGGTACACGAGGAAAAATTATTATAAGGGGGACTCCAGGGGCGGGCAAGTTGTCATAAATCCTGTTTTGTTTTTGGTTACCGGAATGGACTAGGTAATATCAAGGTTCTTAATATGAAGCTATTTTGCCCGTTCCCGTTCGTCCAATATAAGACCATATAAGAAAAAATATCGCGAGCCGGCTGCAAGAGGTGAACATACGCCGGAATGAGTTTTTCGTTGAAATGATTTCAGGCGTCCCTTCGCCTCCTGTGTCGTGTGTGATTGGAGTTAGCTGCTATGTTTTCCCAACGTCTCAATCCAAAAGTGCCTTCATAGGTGTTCTGCGAGCTTCCATAAATCTGTAAGAATGTTTTCGCGATTTCAAAAACGTACGTAAAGAAAAAAAAGGGAAGATTGATGAGTTTAAGGTTAATTGAAAAACATGTTGAAAATTAAAGAAGAGTTCAAATTAAAATTTAAAGTCAATGATTAATAGATGGACACCAAAAACCGGCTTCAGAAAACCCCACGTGCTCTCGCTTGCCTTGGATGGAAGGGAGGGGATGGAAGGGAGGGGAGGGAAGGGAGGGAAGTGGATGTCGGACCGATGTTTTTTCAAGTTTCTCCCTTGCGTCTGCAATAAAATCGGCAAAAATTGATTGTGACAACTTCTTTCTCTTGCGTGGACAAGAAGCAATATTGTCTTTGAGCAAAATAATTAATTATGAATTAATATAAGCTCATTTTGGCCAACAACACTAGACCAAGAGCCCTAGTACAGGGTACTGCCATGAATGGAGCCGGGTCGCCGGATGCTAAAGCATCTTGAGTGCGGGATAAGGGATGAAAATACCATTGAGGAAAGCGGGATATTACAGTGGAACCCTTATTTCCCACCCCCTTCACCCCCCCCCCCCCCTCTTTACGGCTACCGGCCCTAGACTACGAACAGTTTTTTCTTCCGCTGAGGAAATGTCAAGCAAGGGGAAACGGGGAAATAAGCGAAAATAGCCTGACACGACGCTAAGTGGGAAGATGGAAACACGCGCGTCACGTTTCCGCTTAGCAGCCGACTTTTCGCGTGACTTTTTCTTTCATGCAAGATTTCAACACAGCTATAGAGCGTGTGAATGCCCCGTGAATATGTAAAAAAAGAAAAATAATAAAGGTGAGCATTATCGAACAGTGTACAAACAGGCAATGTAATGCCGGAGCGTATTGATAATTTTCCGGCGTACCCCAGTATCGATGATGTATCCACGACGGACTATCATTGTATTACTAAAGAACCACTAACCACAGGCGTCCCAAACTCACGATTCGAGAAATCGATCGAATAAATGATTTATGTAAGCGTATGAATGATTTATGTATGCGTATGAGTGATTTATGTAAGCGTTTCGAGTGGGACGTGACTACTTGAAGTGCGCGGTGTTGTGTTACAATTTAGGCCGTTGGAAATTCGAGCGCTCTATAAGACTTTGTATGGAGTTTAAAATAACGTGGAATAAAAGCGCTCGGCGAAATAAAATTTTACCTTCTTTTCAATAAAATAAAGAAAATGTACTCACCTTTCTTGATTCCTGTTGTCCTTTTGGGCTATTTCATCGTTTTTGGGGGGTTTTGAGGTTTTTGTCGTAGCTTTCATAAGACGAAAGCTACGACAAAAACCTCAAAACCCCCCAAAAACGATGAAATAGCCCAAAAGGACAACAGGAATCAAGAAAGGTGAGTACATTTTCTTTATTTTATTGAAAAGAAGGTAAAATTTTATTTCGCCGAGCGCTTTTATTCCACGTTATTTTAAACTCCATACAAAGTCTTATAGAGCGCTCGAATTTCCAACGGCCTAAATTGTAACACAACACCGCGCACTTCAAGTAGTCACGTCCCACTCGAAACGCTTACATAAATCACTCATACGCTTACATAAATCATTCATACGCTTACATAAATCATTTATTCGATCGATTTCTCGAATCGTGAGTTTGGGACGCCTGTGCACTAACTGAAGCAGTCAACACTTCGCGAACAACATCACACGTGACTATACATTGTGAGACAAGTGATAATCCACCAAATTTATTATTACCCTGTAAATTATTCGTACAGTTTACAAAGAAAAAGTCTGATTTATGACAGTATGCAAAAGCGCAAATTTACCATTAATTATTGTAAGACCAAAGTACAATTGAATATGTTTGTCATAAAAATCGATGCATCTTTCGCCCCTAGAGGGAATCAAGGAAAAAAAGATTCTAGTCCGCTAGGTTAGATCTGTCTTCCTTTTTTTTTTTTTCTCCAGCATCGAGAAGGCTGCTGGCATAGCTTGCGCAACCTTGGGTTTCTTTGACAGTAGATCTGTCGGGAGAGAAAAAAATTATCAGGATTGCCTGAGACAATGATTGAAGTCTGCCTCTTATATTACAAACGGGAGAAGATTCTTCTCGTAATCAGTTTTGAAGAAACTTGTGTGTACAAATGAAAGTCTTCTGATTCGGTGAGGCGTTGGAGGAGACGATTTCAAATGCAACTGAAAAAAATTAACTCTTCGACCTTCACAAGTTTTCTTAGTTTGTAATGATTATTACCTTTGTCATCAGCTTGTGTTTGGTGTTCAACCTCTGTCGGGAGTTCAGTGGTTTCAGCTTGGAACACAATCTGCTTTATGAAGAAATAGGGAATGTTTTGATATATAAACGGCAACAAGAAGAGAGTAACTGAAATAATCCATCAAACAGAGAAAACGTCAATTGATAAGTGGGCAGATAAATCAGTTCAAAGCGGGGTCGTGTACGAACAAACAATACCTGGTTTGCGGCAGACATTCTCGTTCAGAGGTATTACAAAAATTTTGCAAGTGCAAAGCGACTAATCAGTATTGCTGCTTCCAAGGAGGACAGGAAATAAGACGTCTTTGCGTGCAGGCTACACTTTTATAGTAGCACCAGCATTGGGATATTTTTTCCTCTTATGATGTGTGTTAATCATATGGTCGGAATACATTCCGGCCGTTAAAGTATCATCTTTCTTTGCTACATTTGACCTTTTACACCATGTCGTGCTTAAAGTCTCTTGACTCGTTAGCGACCAGGTTCATAGCAAAGTACCCAAACGTATGTATGCATTTTAAAGCTTATAAATAGGAGCATTACATGAAATAAAACTTTCACAGTAGAAAAAAAAATGATTTACCCTACGGCAGTTCAAACGCAATTTGACAGGCGTCTTCAAACGCGAATTACTCTCGTTACCACTATACTTAACTCTACAAAAAAATTGACGAAACTTGCATGTATGTTTACTCACACGATATTCCAGTCTAAGCAGGAGCCTGACTCTAAGGTCACACTTGACCTTTTGTACCAAACTTTTCTAGTAGAAAAAAAGTTACATACGCTTCGACAGTTCAAAAGCAATTTGACAGACATCTACAAACGTGAATTCGAATTACCCGCGCTACCATTTAAGTATTTTTCCTCTTCTAATTCTTATTTATTTTTGTAATCCTGTGATAACCGAAATTTGTACCGTAATATGGCGCCATCGTTAAATAATATTCTTGCTCTAACAATGTGATCATCAGGGTCCATCATCAGATGTTGTGACGTCACGCTAACATTTTGAAATCATGATCATCCAAAATCCCGTGTTCTAAAAAAAATGCTAATGGCAGTCACACTATGTTGTGACAAAAATAATGGACTTTGGACCCACTTGGACTCTTCAATTACAAAATTCCCGATGTCGATAATGAGATGCACTGGCATGGGCTAGTTGTTTCCCAGTTGAGTTCTGTAGTCCATGGGCCGGTACCCAAAAGAAGGACAAATTTTAACATACATTTTTGAAAACGTTGTTTTCTCCAGTTTATTTTGGTGTATGATAACCATGCCAAATGAGTAGCTTTAAAGGGGTTCTCACGTGATAAAGTGACGTCACTCAAATTTACAAAGTGACCAAATAATGCACAGAGATGACTAATAATAGTCTAATGGAAGCCTGAAAGCGCCATTATGGATAGGCTTTTAGAGTCTAATAATCCCGAGCAAGGCTTCCAGAGTTAAACTCTACTAAACATAAGGGTGGCTCCTGAACGGTTTCCATGGCAACGGATAATATTGCTAAATTTAGAGACTTTTTCAAAACTCACGACAGAACAAAAACGGAAAAGTGGTTGTGGAAGCAAACACAACTTCAAGTTAGAGTTGATATAATTACTTCTGATATTTTGGCCAAAGACTGGTTGAATTAGAAAGGAGCTATTTTTAAGAAACGTTTTAATCCTTAATGTCATCGTCATCATCCTCAAGCAGGATAAGGCCTGAGTTCAAACTCGGGGTGGGAAAAATGATTGATCGATAATATCTTCCACTAGATCGCATAGCCGGAACAGCATGAAACTTACCTGGAATATTAATATTAACGTCCCCTTTTGCCTTAACATACAATTTTGATCACGTGACTGATCACGTGACAGATCACGTGACTAGAATGTAAAAATTTCGAAAAATCACGCGAGTTTTAGTTGTACTGATAAACAGAACAGCGTTTTCGATAGAAATTAGACATATCTAACATTTAAAAGAATATGTGAACGTTCAAAGGTGAAATTTTATGAAAGTTCTGGATTGCTGTAAATTTAATAAACAACACGACACTCTTGAGTTTTGCAAACATGTTTCGGCATATACGTCTGCCATGTTTAGTGTGAATTTGAACATAGTGTGCAGTAGAATGTAAATAGTGAAGAAATTACAACTTTATATTAACTTTGGTTTAGTTAATATAAGCGATATACAACGCATTTCTACGGTTTATTGGCTCATTAATCAATAGACAAACGTTCCAAATGTGAGGCTAGAAATGCTTAAACTGCATCTAGAAAGCGTTTTTGTTCGATGTTGCCTCGTAACTCATTAACAATTCACCAAATAATTGCTATTTTTGGGAAAAACAGCCACGTGACGTGACAAAAACGCCTCAGTAATGCTCTTAAAATGTTAAGGACGATGATCTTTCTCTACGTGCCAAATTTTGGTTTTATCTGCATACTCCAAGCTAAAAATATCGCGAATAAACAATTCATTCCTGATTACTCCCTTGACCCAGGCCTTAAACTACTTGAGTCTGTGTCATCTGAGAAAAATTCCTGGATGGGTTTTTCACGTCGGTTTTCAAAATCTAGTAACTTGCACATATCCGTGCACTTCAAGCCATTTGCTGGACAGCTGCAGATCGAACGTTGGCATGACCTCGTGTGGGACGAAGACAACAGCTCTAGTATGGCAGTAAGCACTGGTTCACCGTTCATCCAATGAATGTCCAGCTTATTTTCCACCTAAAACCAGCCAAAACCGATGGGGGTGGATATTTCAGGGCAGCTTTGAGGGCTCCACTTCCAGATTGCCGTTTGGTACTTTGAACGAGAAGCATGCTTGTATAAGCAGTCAGCACATGGTGGTAACTGGGTACTGAGTCGATGTTACCTTTCTTAACAAAGAACAACCTGTGCCTGAGCTCATTTATATTACTTGCTCCTGGTTGAGAGCTGTACACCTGGCACGTGCACTTCTGGAGTTTAAGGGGGGAGACTCTAAACTTCCATACTGTTGCTATGAAAAGTTCCTAACGGTCATATCTTGAAACCCCTAACTTCCACAGATAAGCTGTTTGGCCATTTTTGCATAATGGGAGACATTTTCAAGATTCTGGAGTCAACCATATTTGGCAGGTCACGTGACCTTAACAGAAGAAAGCCTAAAACACAAACGGTGTAAAGTTTTAGTTATTAAAAATGATGCCAACATTTAACGATCATGAAAATGCAAAACGTAATGTAACAGTTTCTTGAAATTTGCATTATTTAAGAAGTTATGACGTCAGAATTACATAAATTTATACATTTTCTACTGCAGTTTTTCTGTTATTTACGTCAACAGTAATTGCGTTTGTCAGATTGTGAAGAAGGCTGATTTATCTCTAATTCGTGAAAAAATCGGAACCTTAGCTCTTTTTTCCCGAGTTTTAGGGGTTTTTCTTTGTACTGCGCGGAGGGGACTGGTACTAGCTATGTCCGGCGCAATGTTGAATTTTAAATTTCAAGTGTTCATCCTCATACATTTCACCAATCTAGCGGCACGAAACGCTGTAAAACAGCGTATGACAAAATACCTGATCTGTGGTTAAGAGTCTCCTCCCTTAACGAATTCAACTGAAACGACTTTGTCTGTTGACAGACATACGGGATATTGCTGCTGAATGGGTTTAGTCAGTGGTTTTGGAGCATCGCTAGCAGAGATTTGACATCGGCCTCATCTCTTGTAATTCTAGTACTCTCATGGAGATCGGTGTGCTGGAAAATTAATTTCTTCAAATCTAACATGTCCTTTATCTCTTTCAATAGGATACTGCAGTATTCGGCAGCCAGATAGTACTTGCGGACTGCTTAAAGTAGAACCCCTTGGTGCCCCTACCGATTGTGTATCTTTATTGACAGTCTCTGCATGCTTGGTCAATAGGAATTTTTCCAAAGGGGTTTCATTTTCCTAACTGGACGGAGAATCCTCTAGACGTAAGGTATTCCCAAGCTTCTGGTGATCTTCTTCGGGGTGAGACACATTAGAGAGATCTGCAGACAAGTAGCGAGAATAGTTCAGATCATCATATGCGAAACACCAAAGAACCATTTGTCTTTTTGCTGATAGATGCCGCTCCCAGTCTACCTCTCTTGATGCTCTCAGCAAATTCAACAGTCTCTGCGATTTCGATATATGACATCCAGAAGCTAGACAGTTTTCAGTTAGTGAAGAGAAGATGATCCAGGTAGGTGTCACAAAGCGCGATGAACTCTGAGAAAGACGGACTTGTCTTGTAATTCTCTCTAGCATACATCATTGCCCAGAGGCAGAAGGAGCTATAGAGCCCCAGATTTTCTGTCTTGGAGCCCTGCGTCTTTTAGGCCGGAGCCCTGGCGCCCGAAACTTCTTTGGGATCCTGGTTAATAAACAATGAAGTTTGATCTGATTCTATAACTTTCTTTCTCTCGTCAGTCTCTCTTATCACGAATTTTTCACGTAAAAATCTCGGTTTTTCTTTACTCGTATCTGTTGTTGGGCTGATGATTGAAAGCATCTTCTTTACCACCCATGCTTAAGTTTGAACCTATTACCTGCATTTTAAACCTACACTTCAATGAGGCACAGCCAAGATAAGTTATGAATTTTATCTGGATGACCGATGCAAATAACAGTAGGGTCTTCATTTTGTCTTCGGAGGACCTCCCTGAAAACCACTTAATGTGACGGGAGCTTCCTCCATAAAGATTATTATTATTATACATACGTTGAGCACTCTAAGGTGACTCTCTTGAGAGCGTAGATTTCTTGATATCACGGACACTACCTTTAGCACTGTACTCCAAATTCCATAAACGTTATTGTTAGGTAGAAACTCTTCAATTACCACTTTCAACAATAGTGACATCAAAGTCGAATATTAAAACGCTTTCTCTGATCTCCTCTTAATACTGGACTTAATAGCACAAATGTTTCCACTCGTGTTTCCTGTTTTCTCTTGTTAAAATAATCACTTTTTATTTATCTCTTGCAAAACAATCGCCAGTGGACAGAAGCTGCAAAAAGTGAATTGAACGTTTCAACACAGAATTTCCAGTCTCATCAGCAAAATCAAACTGTACCATACAAGATCTCTGATTATGTGATCAAAACTGGAAATCGACGGTTTTTATCGACTGTGAATTGCTTCATAATCAACACAAGTATAAATCACGATAAGCTCCTGAAAAAAATATCCTAAGAACACATCACTGTTCGCTGTGATCTAACGCTATCTCTTAAAATTTTACTGTTTACTGCAACATATTGAATACTACTGATAATAATAATAATAATAATAATAATAATAATAATAATAATAATAATAATATTAATAATAATAATAATAATAATAATATTAATAATAATAATAATAATAATATTAATAATAATAATAATAATAATAATAATAATAATAAGCATGAAATCATTGATAAACGACACGAGTTTAATCACTCCAAAAGTATATAATCAGTGGGAAATCCATTACTCTAAGTTTTCTGATACATGAAAGCCTAAAAATAACGAAAGCATAACCGACAGGGCCGAAAGCACGGCAAACATCACATGAAAAGCACTAAATCTACACAACCGGTCACAGAAATACTGTAAGCACAGGAATGCACCAAAGTGGTCACATAATCTCTTGGTTGCTATTGCAACCACGAAATAAAATCTGTTGCTGTAAGAGCTCAATGTTCAGCTAATTCGCTCTTTTGCGCATTTATCTACTTGCCTAATAGCTAGTTATTCTCCATAAACAACAGGGCTGTAAAAAACATCCAAACTTAGAAAACAACGAAGCACTACTCACCCGTCAAGGGAACCACCATGTTGGATTTAACCCATACAGTGATGCGGATTTCCCATTTTTTCATTTTTTCATTGTCGTAACATTCCTTCAAAAATAGCCTTTTTTAACCAAATCCAATAAAAGAATATACAACAGTTTTCCTTTTTACCATCAAAATTGCCAGAAAACTGCATTCGTCCCATATTTATAGGAGTTTTATGGACAGCCTCGTTTCCATGCTAAATGAGTATTCTGAGAAATTTCACATTTAAAAAACTACATAAAAGCGACTTTTCTAGAAAGGTTATCATACCAATTTCAAAACGCCTCAGGGAGGACTATCAATTGATAGCACTCCCGTTTTGTCCCTCGATTTGGTACCGAAATCTGGTCTGGCCCATGGACTACTGTATTTACTTCTTCAAACGAACGCCTCAACGAACTTGTGAGCATTAAGCCAGGTCTTACTTAAACGTCGTTTAAGCAGTCATCCATTAGTGATCTAGCAGGTTTACTGGACACTGGTATCAGCGTACAAATTTCCACTCTTAAGGTGGAAATTTATAAGGTGAATGAGTATTTTGGCTGTTACGAGTTACTGATCTTGGGGAAAACATTTAGGATGTGCATACTGTGGACAAAAAGTAATGTGGCTTCATTTGGTCCAATTGACCGCTGATAAGTGTGACTTTTTTCTAAACGGGTTCTACAGTAATCTCGATACCAGCACCTCTCAGTTTTTTCTCATCAGAATACTGGGCATAAGAATGATAAAAGAGTACCGCGTGTGCATATAAAGCTACGCCCAGATTATTTCCTCATCACCTCTCGCTTGCTTTGGATGGAAGGGAGGGGAAGGAAGGGAGGGGAGGGGAGGGGAGGGGAGGGAGGGAAGTGGATGTCGGACCGATGTTTTTTCAAGTTTCTCCCTTCTGTCTGCAATAAAATCGGCAAAAATTGATTGTGACAAGTTCTTTCTCTTGCGTGGTCAAGAAGCAATATTGTCTTAGCAAAATAATTAATTATGAATTGATATAAGCTCATTTTGGTCAACAACACTAGACCAAGAGCCCTGGTACAGCGTACTGCCATAAGTGGAGCTGGGTTGCGGGATAAGGGATGAAAATACCATGACAGAAAGCGGGATATGATTTACAGTGGAACCCTTATTCCCCACCCCCCCAACACCCCAACCCCCCCCCCCACCCCCTCTTTACGGCTACCTTAGACTACGAACAGTTCTTTCTTCCCCTCGGGAAACGTCAAGCAAGGGGAAACGGGGAAACACGCGAAAATAGCCTGACATGACGCTTGGTTGGGAAGATGGAAACACGCGCGTCACGTTTCCGCTTAGCAGCCGACTTTTCGCGTGACTTTTTCTTTCATGCATGATTTCAATACAGCTATAGAGCGTGTGAGTGCCCCGTGAATATGTAAGGAAAGAAAAATAATAAAGGTGAGCAGTATCGAACAGTGTTCAAACGGGCGATAATGCCGGAGCGTATCGATAATTTTCAAGCATACCGCAGTATCGATGATGTATCCACGACGGACTATCGTTGTAGTAGTAAAGAACCAGTAGTCAAAACTTCGCGAACAACATCACACGAGACTATACATTGTGAGACAAGTTATAATCCACTTAATTTATTATTACCCTATATAAAATAACTGAGATACTACATGCGTTCTTATTGGTCGAAAACCTATTGACTATTATTCCGGTAAACTCATAGAAAACTGTAAGGAACTGACAAATTCTTCTGTCCGATAAAAATGGCCGGCACAGACGAAGAACTGCCGAACTTCAATATTATGTTGGCGTTTGGACTGCCAGTTTCATCCAGGAGCCCCTGTTTCATCCGAAGTCCCCGAGCCTAACAACGAAAACACTGAAAGCAGTAACCAAGAAGGCTCAAACATAAATCATAAAAAGGGAAGATTTGCGGAAATAGAAACGCAACAACTCGACCACATGGTAAACAACTCACAAGCCGCAAAAACCAAACAAGCAACACAGTGGGCGGTTTCAGTTTTTACAGGTTGGTTTTAATAAACGGAACTTATTTTTATTCAACATAATATCTGAACAACATTTGGCGGAAAACAAAACGAACAGGACAGATTTTCTACCCTTAAATTTGCAACTTGTCTAATTTAATGAAAGGTCTTGCCGCGTAAACATTAAAAAACAATGGCGGCGCGAAACTTTAAAACTAAAATAAACTGTAAAATTCTCATTTGTTTGAATCAAACTTTATATCACAAAATTCTCCGCTAATTTTCACTTTATGCTTTGTTTACTGTAGAGTGGAGTAAGCAAAAACAACTTGGAATAACATTGCCAGAAATGTCAATCCAGGAATTAGATGAAAATCTGCGCCAATTTTACGCCGAGGCACGAAACTGTAACGGAGAAAATTACAGCCGTGCGACACTTTTATCTCTGAGAACAACCGTGGCATTTCCTTCAACAAAGATCCCCGGTTTGTATTATCAAACCAAATGTTGGATGCGAAAATAAAGCAACTGAAGAAAGATGGCTTACAAAACACTACTCATAAACCAGCTATCGAGCAAGAAGACCTGGAAAAGCTCAAAAACGGTGAAATTTTTTCACTTATCCAGCCCCTGTCTTTACTTAGAAATGTTTTGTTCAAAATTTCTTTGTATTGGTGCCGCCGTGGTTTTGAGGGCCAGCGACGTTTAAAGAAAAGCAGTTTTGTGTTTGGCGAAGGTGCGAATGGCGGCCTTTTTGCCACTATGTCGCACGATGAGACGACCAAGAACCACCCAGGTGGAGTTTCTGACGTGGAAAGTTACGAGAAGAACGGCCGCATGTACAAAACCAACAGTCCAACCGATGGATATTCCGCTTTGGAACTTTTTCTTTCCAAGCTGGATCCACAGTGCGAGGCGGCGCAGTTCCAGTATCCGAAAAGAAATTGGCGACCTTCTGACAAAATTTGGTATGAAAATCGACCACTGGGTATCAACAAGCTTTCAGCAATGATGAAAGACATCAGCTCCGCCGCAGGTCTGTCCCGTGTTTACACAAACCATTCCGTAAGGGCGACAGCAATAACCTTGTGGTCGACTGCTGGCTTGACAAACAGAGAAATCATGGCCATATCAGGTCACCGCAACGAATCCAGCCTGAAAAGCTACCACAGCACGCCCATGCCGTCGGTAAATCAGGTTCGTAAATGCAGCGATGTCCTCGCCTCCGCCCTTGGCGACAACGAAACCATACAGGCAGCTGAACAGCGTCAAAATCAGATCGTTGGGTGCGAAAGGCCTCCTCTACAACAGCTGCCAGTTCCTTTGAACAACACCATCTTAGCAACTCAACAAAACACGGTGAACACAAGCTCTGCTTACCGCCAAATGTTCAATTCTTGCACGATTCAAACTGTGCACATCACTTTCAATCGATGAAAGGATGCGGCTCGTGATTTACAAGCTTTTCTCGTGTTCTCCCAACATCCCGCGTGGGTTTATTACACCAGTAAACCCATAGAAAATACGGTCTATTGCTTAAGTAAATTATTCGTACAGTGTACAAAGAAAAAGTTGTCTGATTTATATACCAGTCAAACCGAAGCTTCAACATCCACCCCCCGGGCAACCCCCCGGGCATTTGAACTTTTGAAGATTGGCTTGTTCAAATTCCCTCCCCTCAGGACAAAAAGCCGTTCAAATGGCCCACCAATAAGTTCTGAAATACCTCTCCTCAAAGACAAATTTCGTCTTCACACTGTTCACACTTTTCAGAGAGATGTGCCGTGATGACACCTTCAGACTTCTTTTGAAGACCCTTTTGAAAGAGTTATTCGCTAACAAAGGCGAAATTCTACCTTGTAAATTCGTCAAGCCTTGCAAAACCGAAAAACAAGAGAGAAATCCGGTTCAAATTCCCCACCCTTCCCAGGCAACGTTCAAATTCCCCGCTTCCCGGGCACAATGCACAGTCAAATGCCCAGGGTGTGCCCGGGGGTGGATGTTTAAGCTTCAACTTGACCGGTACATAATATGACAGTATACAAAAGCGCAAATTCACCATTAATAATTCTAAAACAAAAGTACAATTGAATATGTTTGTCATAAAAATGATGTATCTTTCGCTCCTAGAGGGAATCAAGGAAAAAAAGATTCTAGTCCGCTAGGTTAGATCTGTCTTCCCAATTTGTGAAGGAAGAAAGACATCCTGGATTGTCCAGCATTTTTTTTTTCTCCAGCATCGAGAAGGCTGCTGGCATAGCTTCTGCAACCTTGGGTTTCTTTGACAGTAGATCTGTCGGGAAAGAAAAAAATTATCATGATTGCCTGAAACAGTGATTGAAGTCCGGCTATCATATATTCAAATGGCTTGAATTTTGTGCCGCTTCACGGACCGTTGGTTTCACTCTGCGGTTGAAATGATCGCGTGATCACAAGTTTGTTCACCGCAAGAACTAAATTTGTTGACTCAAACTCGACAACGGGCAACTTTCGCTGAATGAATTTTTACTAGCCGTCGCATTTCATGTCCTCGGATAACACTTTTCCCGAATTTTGCCTTAAGATAATGTTTATAACCAGTATAAGACGATATTTTGTTTCAGGAGACGGCATTATTTTAGGATATGTGATGATTACGGGTTGAAATTCATTTGTCCCATGTTCAACGTTACAGATTTTGTGGTCAGCTTGCGGTCAACAAACTTGTGGTCACGTGATTACTATTTTTGAAACCGCAGAGTGAAATCAACGGTCCGTGAAGCGACGCAAAATTCAAGCCATTTGAAAGGACGTCTGGGATCAATAGTATAGATAGGCCTTTTGAATCGAATTACCACGTTTCCTACCAGTTTGTGTTGCACGTGTTCTGTTTGGGAAACTAAACCTCGACCGATCAACACAGAAGATCTAAGAACTGACCTCGCGCCTGCCTCCAGCGAAATGTTCAGTTGTACTTTTACACTATTTTCTACGAGCAACGTCTGCAAACTGTGTGGACACCATCCTCTAGTGATAATGCATGGTTCAATTCTACCTGTTACCATCCCACCCCCGGGCATACCCCTGGGAATTTGCAATTTTGTTCTCACTTGGTGGTCTATTCCCCACCCCTGGGCACGCAGAAAGAGACAATTCCCCACCCCCGGGACTCTTCATCGACCACAAATACGTTGTTTTTTGTACAAAACATAGATTACGATATTAGTGACATTTAGCACCAGGGTGTTCGCGTTAACGGCACACCGCAAGCGGCAGTTTCACGTTAGGCGTTTGGCGTTTGACGTTTATGGCCTCTACCGGTTTAGCTACACCTCTTCAACCTGAAGCAAATTCACGAAGAAAACAAGTGAATTATGGAAAGTTCCAGAAAATGGCGGCCGCTACAAGGTTTTTGCTAAATGTCTCTATTGATTTCCGTTCAATAGCAAATTAAAACCAGACGTTTTGACAAGAACTTAAACGCTTTTCTAGAGTTTCTTTGACGAAGGACACTACATGCATAATGTAATAAAAACGTGAACACTATATTTGAAAAAGAGAACTGAAGAAAAACCTCTAACCGCACTAGCATACGGCTAGCGAGTAAAGAAATGGTCTTCGCCACGTGATTTATTATAAATGTAGCACATACGCACAAGAGGCCCGTGAACAAATTGATGGCAGCATTTTAAAGGAGTTGTTCTTAGCTTGTTTCATAAGAATGAACGGCTGGACTGAAACCTCTGTTTAATATAAATCCATGTATCCCGTTTTCATATAGAGTCTATTCAAGTCGTCTTTAGTACATACATAAATAGGCTGAAGAAATATTTCTTTGTTTGTGACGAACGCCATCCATTCGAGTACGCATCAAACGCACATTCGTTCAACAATTTAAAATAAAAGTACCTTTGAAAACAGATTTCAATTTTGAGAGATTATTCCTCTCTAACCAGTCTGCTACAAAATCTAGAGATTCTCCCTGGAAATAGGCAGTCTTCTCCACGCGGTCCGGCGTCAACCGAGAAGTGACCGGCGTACTTCACAAGAACAAGAAGAAGTTATTTTCGAATTGCCCTGCCCCCCTCCCCCCGAGACAAGACGGCCTCAAACAATTCCCCATCCCCGGGACCGAAGGGCTGGACTTGTCCCCGGGGCTGCCCGGGGGGGGATGGTAACAGGTAAAATTGAACCATGCATAATGATCGACAGTCCTGCAGTCCAAACAAGTGCTTCATTTCCCTCTGTTTCAGTCGTGTTCCTGGTGCTTTTGTAACTTTTGAGCACAAATGCCCCCCCGGCACAAATGCCGCCCTGCCCCCCTCCCCCCGGGACAAGACGGCTTCAAACAATTCCCCACCCCCGGGACCGAAGGGCTGGACTTGTCCCCGGGGTTGCCCGGGGGGGATAGTAACAAGTAAAATTGAACCATGCATAAAGATCGACAGTCCTGCAATCCAAACAAGTGCTTCATTTCCCTCTGTTTTAGTCGCGTTCCTGGTGCTTTTGTAACTTTTGAGCACAAATGATATTTTACAAAAGGGGGAAGATTCTTCTCGTAATCAGTTTTGAAGAAACTTCTGTGTACAAATAAAGTCTTCTGATTCGGGGATTCGGTGACTTGTTCGACCTTCATAAGTTTTCTTAGTTACTAATGATTATTACCTTTGTCATCAGCTTGTGTTTGGTGTTCAACCTCCGTCGGGAGTTCAGTGGTTTCAACTTGGAGCGCAATCTGCATTATGAAGAAATAGGGAATGTTTTGATATATAAACACCAACAAAAAGAGAGTAACTGAAATAATCCATCAAACAGAGAAAACATCAATTGATAAGTGGGCAGATAAATCAGTTCTTTATTTATACACGAAGATTTGGTCAGCAAAGCAAAGCGGGGTCGTGTACGAACAAACAATACCTGGTTTGTGGCAGACATTCTCGCAGAGGTATTACAAAAACTTTGCAAGTGCAAAGCGACTAATCAGTATTGCTGCTTCCAACGAGGACAGAAAACAAGACGTCTTTGCGTGCAAGCTACACTTTTGATAGTAGCACCAGCATTGGGCTATTTTTTCCTCTTACGATGTATGTTAATCATATGGTCGGAATACATTCCGGCCGTTAAGGTATCATCTTCTTTTTTTGCTACATTTGTCCTTTTGTACCATGCCGTGCTTAAAGCCTCATGACTCATTAGTATAGCGTCATTAGCGACCAGGTTCATAGCAAAGTACCCAAACGTATGTTGCATTTTAAAGCTTATAAAACGGAGCATTACATAGAATAAAACTTTCACAGTAGAAAAAAAAATGAATACGCTACGACAGTTCAAATTTGCAATTCGCAATTTGACAGGCGTCTTCAAACGCGAATTATTCTCGTTACCACTTTATTTAACTCTACAAAAAATTTACAGAACTTGTATGTTTACTTACACAATATTCCAATCTATAAAGCAGGAGCCTGACTCTAAGGTCACACTTGACCTTTTGTACCATGTCGTGCTTGAAGCCTCGTTAGCGCCCAGGTTTAGAGCAAAGTATCCCCAGGCTTGTATCACTGGAAAGTTTATAAAATGGAGCATCATGTGAAATGAAACGTTTTTAGTAGAAAAAAAAATTACATACCCTACGACAGTTCAAAAGCAATTTGACAGACATCTACAATCGAATTACCCGCGCTACCATTTGTCTTTTTCCTCTTCTTATTTATTTTTGTAATCCTGTGACAACCGTAATTTGCACCGTAATATGGCGCAATCGTAAAATAATATTCTTGCTCTAACAGTGTGATCATTAGGGCCCATCATCAAATGTTGTGACGTCATGCTAACTTTTTAAAATCATGATCATCCAAAATCCCGTGTTCTAAAAAAAGTGCTTATGAAAGTCACGCTATGCTGTGACAAAAATAATGGTCTTTGGACCCACTTGGACTGATAATGAGATGCGGTGGCATGGGCTAGTTGTTTTCCAGTTGAGTTCTGTATTTACTTCTTCAAACGAACGTCTCAACCTCGCAGTACGCACACGTCAGCGTTAGGTGAACTTGTGAGCACTTAAGCCAGGTCTTACTCACTCGCAGGTTTACTGGACACTGGTATCAGCGTACAAATTTCCACTCTTTTTAACGCATTCAATGTTAAAAACCATTTAAGGTGAATGAGTATTTTGGCTGTTAGGAGTTACTGATCTTGGAGAAAACATTTAGGATGTGGATACTGTAGACAAAAAGAAAAGTGGCTTCATTTGGTCCAATTGACCGCTGATAAGCGCGCCTTTTTTCTAAACGGGTTCTACAGTAATCTTGATACCAGCACCTCTCAGTTCTTTCTCAGCAGAATACTGGGCACAAGAATGATAAAAGAGTACCGCATGTGCGTATAAAGCCACGCCCAGATTATTTCCTCGTCACTTTTCCCACTGTTGGCGGTATGATTCTTTTTATCGTCAAAAATAATCCCTGGTTATTGGAGGTATAATTAAACCGCAGACCGCCGTTAAAAACATGGTGAAATTTCAGTTATTTTTTGCCCTAATGGCAAACGTCTTCCCTCCTGCCTTCGAAGGATGGTTATAGTTTTTCATATTTTGCGTTTTAAGATGATAGCGTAAGCGTAAGACGAGCGCAGTATTTTACAAGGCCATACTCTCTCATCATTGGATAGCGGCAGCATCTGTACTTGTGCTTGATTGACATACGTACAAGCAAGAGAGGATAAAGGGGTATTTTCTGTAAATTAGTTTCAATCGTTCGCACTGACGTCGTAAACAACATTTTTTTTACTGATCTTGAGAAGCAGAGGTAAACGCATCCAAGCTGTTCCTCGCCTTTGTATTTCAGTTGTCAAGGCTTGCTGACGTTTAATCATGCCACGATTCCACATAACTCGAAAAAGAAAAGTTTCCCACCGTTTGATGTTTGATCAAAAGAGCTGGAACAATCGTCTGCCTCTTCATGAACGAATGGCTCTCTTCGTGAAAAAGCAGCCCGCTCCTCCTGATTCTACTGGCGAAGCAAAGAAGGAAGGCAAAACTACCAAGCAAGAAGAAAGCACATCAAACAATAACTGTATGTAGAACAATGATTTGATCTCAAAAAGGGCTGAAATGATGAACTTTTTCCGTGGCCGCTGGTATTGTGGAAGATCCAGCAGCCTCGAAACGTCCATAAAACGGTTTGCTGTTTGGTGGCGCACAAAGAGATTTCTAACTTTCAATTTCTGCATTCGTTCTCTCTTCATTAAATCACTAGTTGCATGTAAAAAGTCCTAGCTTTGCTACTCTGTTTTTCAAGAAATTAAACTCTGACTGATCGAATTTCAAGGAATTTTCCACCAGTAGGAATGCAAAAGGATTTCTGTTCTTCATCCTGGTCAGGTAAAATAACCGTCATTAAAGTTTGTTACACTGTGTAATTGTTTCAAATTTTAAGTTTTTTCTACTACCAAAAACAACAAATATATTTGTAACTGTTGTAAGTTTAAATCATACAAAGTCTATGAACCGGCAGGACCACAGCGCGTGAAGGCGTTTTAAATGAGAGTTGCCGTATCTTAGGTAGACCTGGATTAGTAAAACATTTGAAGTAAAAAATTATCTGACGGAACGACTGATCCTTACGGCAGTTAAAGAAAGACACATAAGGCAAAATGCATAAAGTAAAAAAATGTATGTAACAAAAAATTGCCCGATGTTTCTGTTTGCAAAACAAACCTTCTTTAGGGGCTACAAGAGTAAAATGAGTAAATACGTTACAGGACCGTTAACATAAAAGTTCGAAAATTTAAAATAAATGAATATGATAGGTTTGTAGCTCATCTCGTCTGTTTAATCCTCGCGGCTCCAGTGTCATAGCCTTGTCAATTAAGTCTCGGTTAGGATGTATTGGGGGGGGGGGGACAGGGGGGCGGGGAGACCAGGAGAAAAGGGGGCGGGAGGTTTACGGGAGGCGGGAGAAGAGGGGGCGGGAAGCAGGATTCCCAAGGTGGTGGGAAGCAGGAGAAAAAGGGAAAAATTATGCAACATTAGCATCGTCGTTCCGTCCAAAAACATCAACAGCTTGGTAACCCTACCCCTGCTTCGGAACATTTCAACTAACCCGGGCACTCCGTCAACGACATTCGTCTCATACCCTTGGAACTAATACATACTAACCGAGACTCCGTAAGAAAAGCGTATGAGGCACACTTAATTGACAAGGCTGTAACACTGGCCAGGATTAAAGAGACGTGATGAGCTACATTAAAGGAGTTTTTTAAAATGAAAAAAAAAGAGCCGCATGGCTTTTGTAAGGGACACGCGACGGATCGTTTCAAAGGAGTATCTCGGTCCGGAAGACATTAACTGTGATGAAAAACTAGGCGAAATGTCTCATTCACTTCCTTTTGTTTTCGGAGGGATTCGAATATGTCATTTAAAGTGCAAAACAGGTCAGCTAGCATTTTCGGAAGCTGAGGCAGCTTGAAATTTCGGAGATAAGCCTCTGTTCCCTTCCAAGACCAGAAATGTCAGCGAAAGATCCGAACATTCCATTCATCCCTTTAAGAGGCCCTGAAACAAGCTGAGAAGGCTCAAACTGACATTTCAAGCGTTTTGCTTAAATTTTCTCCATGGACGACCCTGTATCCAGGACAACTGTCACAATTCAAGAGATTTTCGGAATATTTGTACAACCATGTTATACAATGTCTAGACGTTTCATGATGTGTCGAGGAATCAATACACGTAAAGCAGAATTACAAGACAGAATTGGACAAGAGTTCCAAAGAAATCTGCATTTATTTACCGTTTTAAGCTTCACAATAAAATTTGAACTACAAGTATCTAACCATACATTCAACTGATTTCAATAATAAGTCCATTAAAAAAAATGCATTTGTCAATAATTAATTTCAAACCAGTGGAGAGTGGTGTCCAAATTCTTTCTCCAATTTATTTTTAATTGCAAAGGGGTACCAAAGCAAAACATTACTAACAAACTCAATAGTGGTAAAGACTTTATCATTGATACTGGTTCGTTTAAAAAACAGCATCACATAGTGTGATTCTTTCCCTTATTTATTGCTTACAAGGTAACACAATAACTACATATACCACATCCTGTGTGGCAGGCACCAAATGGGCACAGAAATGTTCTGCCTTTGCATCTCAGGTCTTTCCCTGTGAGTAGAGGCAGGGCCGTAGCCAGAAAAAAATTATGACTGAGGCAATGTCCATGGTTAAATTCTCTTCCCAGGTATTTAGGGTGTTAAAGGGAAAAAAATAACTGAGGAAATGAAAAAAATGACTGAGGCAAGTGCCTCAGTTTGCCTCATACTGGCTACGGCCCTGAGAGGTCTCTCATGGCGAGAGAAACATTTCTCTCTTGCGGTGAGAGACCTCTGCTAGCAGGGAACTCAGGCCTCCACTTCCTAATTACCCCCTCCCTCCCTTCCCCTCCCCTCTTAGCACCTGCCACGTACATGTACCATGGACATTTGTAATTGACTAACCAGTACCAAATCCTTATTTTCACTCAAGAAAGGTAAACTATGGAGTATATGAAATGCGACCATTCAAATGAAACTTCTGAGCAGTGCTTTCCTGTGGTGCTGTTTATTGCGATGTAGAAGGTCGTTCTACCTTTCGAGTCTGTGGCTGAAATCCTAAAGTGTGACCATTCAAATGAAAACTACTGAATGGTACTTTCCTGTAGTGCTGTTTATTATGATATGGAAGGCAGTTATAACTTTCGAGTCTGTGGATGCAATAAGTGAGTATGAGCATCCAAATGAACACTATTGAGCACAGGCCTTGACTATGAGTATTGTCTCTTTCCATTCAGGGATAGTTGAGCAAGTGTGAAAATCACCTGCCACATGAAAATGTGAAGCTCATGTGCTGAGCATCTCATGTAGGAGCACGTACATGCCATAATGTGTTTTTCCAGAAAATATCCATACTCCTCCCACAAAGAGTTTTTTTTTTGGTTTGAGCCCCCCCTCCCCTCTGGAAATTCCAATTTAGGCTCATACATTCCTTTAAAACTTTTGCCCTCCAAGACCCCCCCCCCCCCCCTCGGAATTTCCAATGACCCTCTGCGGTGGGGGTATGGATATTTTCTGGAACCACACAATTTCCATGTGGCAGCACAGGCATTAGCATGTTCCGCTTGTTCAACTATCCCTGACCAGGCCCCAGTTGTTCAAAAGTTGGATAGCACTAGCCACCAGATAAATCACTATCCAGTGGATAAGTATTAGGGAAACCAATTGCGTTATCCACTGGATAGTGATTTATCCGGTGGATAGCGCTATCCAACTCTTGAACAACTGGGGCCAGAAGGAAGGACTGCTTGTAGACTACATTGGCTCAATTTCCAGCCATGTTAGGGGAAATGAGCCTGAGGCGGTCTGCCCTTCTCTTCAACCCAAAAGAAGGATAGAACTTGAGCCTTTAATGGGCAATACTTCCCTGTGGTGCTTTTTATGACACTGTACACATGTGTTGGAACTTTCAAGTCTGCAGATGAAATCCTAAAGTGTGAAATCTCAAATTAAAGCTCATCACTAGTATTTTCCTGTGGTGTTGTTGCTGACCACAGAACAGCCTAACATGTTATATGCAGAAATTTGATATGAAACATTCCCTGTAATTTCTCGTAATTTATTTTAAAAAACTAAATTTTATACTTTCTTTAGCTACTGACACCATTTGCATGCAATCCAACAACAATAAAATTAAATCCAAATCAATTAAAGGTTTCAAAGGAACAACCCATGTTCAAGAGTTTTCAAAAACCATTCAGAGCTACCGGTAACTGAAGCTGGCAGCTATCTGAACATCTTGTGAACATCAAGATATGCTACAAGAAAATGGTTATCTAAGGAAAGCAGGCCTAATTTGTTGTTTAGAATGAAGACAGTTACGGTAGTTTCAAGGGATGCTCCCCATTGAATATCCACCATCGAATCACATGGTCAAAAAAATTGGCAACCAAAAATGAAAGGCAAAGTTGCTGACAAGTCACACGTTTCCTACGTGGCTTCCAACTCTGTGATCACTAGCATGAAGCAAACCAGAGTACTGTTTTTCCTCCCTCTATGTTCACAAGACCATCAAGTGCTTCCCCCCACAAGTAGTACTTTGTTAGAATTCACTAACAGTTTGCCAGAACCATTTATTTACCTGGGTGGGAGGGACACTATGTGAAGATTCTTGTCTCAGGACACAACATGATGCCAGAGACCAAGCTTGATTTACCGATCCTGGGATCGTACAACAAGCTCACCACCAGTCCACTGCATGTCTACAAAAAATATTAATGGTGATCTTTAATAAATGGAATACTCATAGTGTAGTATTCAATTGTAACATTAATTAAAAATCTATTCAAACTTTGCAATTAGGACCATCATTAAAACTCCAACCAACAATCCTACAAGTTCTTTAATCGTCTGTCCTATTTTAGTGTCCTCCAGTAATTCAGGTATGACAGACACTGTCGCAATATAAATGAAGCCGCCTGCTGTGAATGGCAGGATCCACAGAGTGGCAGATTCTCCAATGTTTTCTGCAAGTAGGCCACAGAATGTGCCAGCTAAGGCTCCAGTTGCAGTTGTCAGTTGTAGTAACATTGCCTGAAAAGAAATAACATTAGGAATAAGTCCAGTGACAAGGAATAATGCATGTGGTTAGTTCACGGTTCAAAATGCAGCAAAGCTCAGTTCACAGTAGCCTATGGGTAGCTGTATCCTCCCCCAGGAGAAAACATTTTCTCCTGGGGGGTGGAGGGAATGGCTACGTGTAGGCTTTAAGTTTGGAGTGATCACTTCACTGGGTGAGGATGATTGTCCTTGTCTCTCAAACTTCATCATCCGAAATAACCTTGGAGTATTAAAGAACACACATTACTGATCTCACTTCTTTATTACTGTAAAACACACAGTGTCAATACCAGGGCCTCGAAACCAGGAGTAAAAAGTTTTCCCTACTGTAAAGTCTTCTTACAACTGGTTGCCATCACTTCAGTCTACAACAACTTTAATTACCACATTCACTTATATAGTTTTTACAGCTGATTATTCATGAGTGCACATTGATAAATTCTTTGGCACGTTCTATCATTCTTTGACACAAACTCACGACACTGCAACTGCAACACACAAGACAACAACATCACTTATTACCACTCAGTTTGCAGTGATCAGTTTGCAGGTGTAAGGAAATTTGATGCCATGTCAAGGCAGTGTTGCCGCATTCTAACGTTTTTGCAGCAAAACAAAAATTTTGTCTAATGATAACAATAATAATTAAAATTTATATAGCACAAATTACATAAACATGATCAAATGCACTTTACAAAGATAAAAAGGAAATTAAAAAATAAATAAAAATGGTCTTAAATATATATACAAAATTTACGAGCATAGTAAAAATTAATTATAAAAAGTAAAAACTAAGATAACGAGATTACAAATGAAAAGCACATCTAAAAAGGTACATCTTAAGATTGTGTTTAAAACTAGATATAGAAACAAGGCCACTAACGTCTCTAGGCAGGTTGTTACAGAGATTTGGAGCAGCAGGAGAATGCATGCCTTAGCTCCAAGTGGTGTGAGCATCTTGCCATGAGAAACCTCTAACATAATTTTTTTATTAGACGTCAGTGCGTATCTAGTGGATGTTTTTTTGACCGATCAGTTTACGGATGTAGCCTGGTGTCATGCCTTGAATTGCTTTATAAAAAAATGGCTTTTTAAAAAGTATGAGGAAAATGTTCAGCGATGATTACCGAAGTTGAGAACTAATAACAAAACAACAATTATTCCACTTAAGTTTGTTGAATGTGAGGAGATTATAACAAACCCAAACCTACATACCTGGTTGGTTATTTTATCCCCTTGTATCCAATTTACACATAATTACAAGTGGAATAATTGTAAATTACAAATGTTACATTAAAGTACGTTATATTATATTACATTACATTTATAATTGTTGTTATAAATACCTTTCTTTTGTTGCATCCTGACTGAACCAGGATTGCAAAGTCTCCAATTTCGTGAGGAACTTCATGGAGAAGGATTGTAAGAGTGGTGATTATACCAAGATTGCGGCTCGCCAGAAATGATGCCCCAATGGCCAGTCCATCAGTAAAATTATGAGTGAAATCTGCCGCAAGGTTTAAGTAGCCTGCCACTTTGATTTCCTCTCCATGATCATGTGGAACTGCAAGGAAACAAAACACTTTTCACTATCACATTTATCTCAAAACACTTTTTAATTCTTTCAGTCAAAGAGACAAACCTTGAGACAAGTAATTTATATGGTTCTACACTCGACTTGTCTAGTCAGTGGGGCCCCCCAAAATAAACCACATATCGTTAATCAAGAAGAGAATAAAATAGTTTCTTGAGATGACTCAAGAATAATACACAAACAAACTAGATTTAAGCAAGCAATCATCTTCATTGTTTCATAGTAGGGCTGCATCGATACACCGATGCATCAGTGAACCATGATATTTTTTCCAACGATACGAATATCGATATTTAAATAAGATATCACAATATTATGATACAATAAATCACTGTCTTTAATATTCCTTACCCAAGCTCTACATTTTAGCCTTTGTAAGGCGATTTGATGTTGTGTTATGACTGTGTTAAATTTATTATTAGAGAAATAAATTATTTAAAAGTAGTGTAAGTTCTTGGTAACTAGTTTCGCCGTACACAGTAATGTATTGTATCGTGTATCATATCATAGCCCTAGTATTGAGGTATGTATGGTATTGTAGGAAAATGTATCTTTGCAGCCCTACTTCATAGCTGCATGACTGGTTTCAGACAGCATTCCCAATCAGTTTTTATTGAGGTACATGGAGTAGACTAAACACAGCCTGTTTTAATAAATAATTACTGACACGTTTCTCCACTGAAAGCTGTTACAACCATCATTTGCAATTGTTTATAAATGAATCAGCACCACAGGACAAAAGTCCAGATAATTGAAGACCAGATAGATTCCTGTTCAATCATACTTTGATCATAATAAAAATAACTGTCACAAAAGTCCTGCCTAAAACTACATATTTAAATCATAACAATCAGTTATCAGACATTTCCAAACAAAATTAGGCGCCCATGTCTAACAGCATCCCAAATTTGATAAACCAAAATGTCCAGACAACTTCTAGAGTCTACTGCTTCGTAAATGAAAAAAAAAACTATGTTGAGTACAACATCTGTCCAACCAAAAAATTAAACAAGGAATTAGTCGGACAATATGTCATTTCAAGGAAAGATACATTAGTTGCAGTCTTCTCAGAATTATGTTTTGTTGTGTTTGCAAGACAATAAACCCAGCTGCTGGGTGAAAAGATGCAAGCCCTGATAGTAATTATCCTTATGGACTGTTCTCTCATTTGATTGGTACCCCCGCAATTAATGTGACAAAGTCATATCAGATTGTTCACACTCTCCCAATTCCAACTCTAATAACTGCTTTAAATGCAACAAGCCAGTTCACCTTGATTTGAAGTTTTAATTTTTACAACAAAAGGTGGCAAATCTCCTGTAAACAGCTTGTGAAAGATCTTACCAATCATGTGCGATGGTCTAAAAATCAACTCTGCTGTTACATGTTCGTCAAACAACAGGCCTCCAAATTCAATTTTTTTCCTAGGAGCAGGTCTGCTCCTGGGTCTAAAATTTTAGGAGTAAATTTGGTCTAACAAGGAGCAGAAAATATATTTATGATGAAAATGGGCCAAAAGTTGAAGGAGGAAATTTGCTCCTCAGTTATTTTTATTAGGAGCAAATGTCCTCGAACCAGTCGCAAATTGCTCATTTGCAACCGTAAATTTCGAGCCCTATCAGACAAGCAATGAGAATAACACCACCAAAGGTCACACAACTTCACATCTTCGTGACTTTGACAAATTGTATGAAAGAAGAACTGTTATGACAACCATAATGAAATTGCAAAAAGTTATTTCTTAAAATGGCTTTTGATGTAAATGAAGTCAAAAAATTGGAAATATATAATATTTATTACTTGCTACATTGAAGAGGTTTATTAAAACTTTTTCAAATTTCCAAATATGAATCAAAATAATATTAATATTTTCGTTTAAAAAATGTCCCAGTTATATACGTTGAACAATAATAGATGCTGTTGAAAACCTAAGTTTTACAATTTTCAACATTTTGTGGTTTTTAGAGTAAATAAATCGGTGATTATAAAATAAAAAACCAAAAAATCAAGATATCAACACTTAAATCCCGTCTAAGACGTCCCAAATAAACTATTTCGAATGGAACCTCAGACGTGGCTGTATTTGTTCATCCACGGGGATCAATTTCGTATTGACACGTCGACCAAGCCTGAAATTTGCATACGAGCTTTTGCTCGATACAGGATATATTGATTTTAGAACACTCGAAATTCGCCAAAAAGCTGAAATAATACACTTTAAAGCGCTAAATTAAAAAAAAAAGATCGATCCCGTGGGAAAGCTACAGCTGTAAAGTAAATGAGCACGAAAAAAGGGAATAATTTTGCTCAATGAATCGTAAATCGATTAAACTAAACCTATTATTGTTTTTTTTTCGGTCAGTGGAAAGCGTGACAAGGTTCTGAAGTCGAGAAAACAAACATTCGCATAGTACAAATTGAATAAAATTCGACGAGACACACTTGCGTGTCAATAATAACTCGAATTGATTAAAAAGGGTTTTTGAAAATGAGAGAAAGCTTTGTTGTCCTGGAAAGGTGAAATTAAAAATTTAAAAAACGTGACAGAATGGTTTCCAAGCCGGCATTTCCAACCTTAAAAAATTTCAGCGCAGGCGAAATCTTAGCTTACCAGTTTCTGTCTTAGTTTCCTTCTGTGTTACTTCATCAGTCTTTTTCCTGTTCTTTAATTCTTGATCAGTTCCTTCGGCCAGTGTATCTTTACTCGCCACATCTCCGTTTTTGGCGCTTGTATCGTGGTTGATTTTCGGGTCGCCGTGGGAATGACCGTGTCCTCCTTTGACTAGCCTGACAAACTTCTCTACCATCAGGAACGCAATTAAACCCGCTAGAACCCAAAGGCCGACAACCATTTCAGACGAATGATCATGTCCACCTTCGTGGGAGCCATGTGAGTGAGAATGAGAGTGATCATGAGAATGATCTCCGTGATGCGAATGAGGTGAAATCGCATGAGGAATCAAGTGAAGAAAGGCGTCCCCCAAAAGTCCCCCTGAAGCAAAAGCCAGGAGAACTTTTAACAGCGGCTGCTGCTCAGCTGTGTTGCTTTGCAGTGGAATGAAGAAAAGTATAAAGAATGGAGCTGCGCTGATCAGCAAAGTCGCGGCAATAGCCTGAAGCCACATCGTCCATTTTCCGCTCTTAGCTTGAGCAGGCAGCTTCGAAGAAGAAGCGCTTGGACCAGGCTGCTGATATTTCTTTGCCGGATGTTCGTGATGCGAGTGGCTGTGTCCGTGGTGAAAATCGTGGCTGTGTCCGTGGTGGTCTACATGACTGTGCCCGTGGTTAAAATCATGGCTATGTCCTTGATGATCATGGCTATCTTTGTGGTGATCGTGGCTATGTCCGTGGTGGCTTTGCTCGTGATGATCATGGTGGTGATCATGTTCTTCCTCTTCTCCGTGAAAATGCTCGTGAACATGACTATGCTCTACCTCAACACCACCATGGTCACTATTATCCAAAGCATTTATGGCCCCAAAAAGGAAACAGAAAAGAAAAACCAAGCCTATTCTTACGGACATTTTGCTGGCCGTCTGTCACCGGCAACTTTCTCTCTACGTCTTCTGACAGTTTGAACGCGCTTTTGCCGGTGTTTTTTTCGCCTGTGGTACTTCGTGTCAGCTGGCTGACGTGGCAAGCATGCTCATGCTCAGTAGGACAAAAGTACCCATAAGTCATTGCGAATAGGTCAGCGGTTATCCGTAGAACGTCAATATAAATTTTCATCTCTGCAATCATTTTTCAAATTCACTTTTTTCCAGAATCCTGCATGGCTGTTCACGAGGGGTAAGGATCTTGAAAGTTTCTGTCCTATTTTTTTGTACAAAATCTCACGATCTTTTCTCTTTCAAGGTTATCTTCAGCGACCACTAAGCAAATATTGTGCAGGTACGTTTCAAATGTGCATGTCTTTTTAATACTGGGATTAAACTTTAAAGTCTGGTGTTTTAAAGAGATCTTCCAGATTGACTGTAGAACATTTAGTTCAATAGTTATTGGAATGGTTGACTTTCTTCGTAAAACTGAAATTGACACCTTGCAATGCCTGCAGGCCTCTAAATGGTATCATAAATTTAAAATAAAGTAATTATGTTTTTACCACCTTAACATTAAAAGCATGAAATACATTTTCTTTAATTGAAGGTACTACATGCATGGAGCCTGCAGGGAAGGGGAAAACTGCCAGTTTTCACATGATCTAAAAGATAAACCTTCAATGGTATGTAATCAAAAACTGGATCTGCCATAACCAGTGGGGATGGGGGGGGGGAGATGGGGGGGGGAGATGAGGGGGGGGGGGAATAAAGTCTGAGGTCTGAGTGTACATCTTCCTGTTTCTTTGTAAGGAAACTATAAAAAATAGCACCACACAGATGTCTTTTATCTCTACTTTCCTCTGGCTCCACAGCACCCCCTGCCTTTGCTATTGCAAATTATTATATGTGCAGTGTTGCAACATTTTTAATTATCCAACCTCGTTCCCAGAAAAAAGGGAAAAAGTCCTGGGAATGAGGTTGTTAATTATCTTGAGACAGTTTGTTCCAATTCCCCCATCTCATCTTTTCCCTGGGTTTCACTCCCATTTCTCCTGGGGTCCATCATGCTCTCCCTGTTTTGGTCCCCATCTCTTCCAGTTTCTGTCCCCACCGCCCTCAGAGAAATCCTATACAGGATCCTACAGGATTTTCTAGGATCCTGTAAGATCCTACAGCCTCCAGGATCCCTTTTTTTTGCCTGTAAGACAACACGGGATCCTATCCAGGGTCCTAAAGGACAATGATCCTTATCATGTTTTAAAATCTTTCAGGATGCTGCTTAAGATCTTATAGGATCCAGATCCTATAGGATCTTAAACAAGATCCTGTAGGCCTATAGGAACCTAAAGGAGATCCTGTACAATTTACGAGATCCTAGACAAGCTATTGTGGGATCCTAGATGTTAATAGGCAACCTCGTTTCCAGGGTCTCTCTTCTTCCTGTACCCTAGAGCGAGACAGGATAGTAAGAGAGACCCTGGGAATGACCCTCAAAAAAAATCTGAGTTATCACGACTGTGTCAACATTTCTTCTTTTAACACATTTTCTCCAGTCGTAACTTCATTATCATGTTTACATTTATTATTTGACGCTGCAAGCCTGCAGTAAAAGTAGGCCTGTGTCACATATCAACCTAGTTATATGGCCTCCCTCACCACAAGTCCCCCATAGCTCAGTGGTTAGAGCATCCAACCGGCACCTGGAAGGTCATGGGTTCGACTCCCATTGGGAGGACTCAGATTTTTTCTGAGTTATCACGACTGTGTCAACATTTCTTCTTTTAACACATTTTCTCCAGTCGTAACTTCATTGTCATGTTTACTTATCTTTTGTTTTTACAAGGTTTGTAAGTATTATCTCCAAGGATCTTGTTCTTATGGAAGCAGTTGCCGTTTTGATCACGTTAAGCCGTCATCTTCAAGGTACGTTACTTTTGTATTTACAGGAATGTACAACCATTACAACCTGTTATTTGTCAGATAGTTCCAAGGTATATTCTCAAAGGTAATTGGATGCGTGTGACCACCATTTTCATATTTTGAGATTCAGATAAAATGGAAAAAATGAAATGAGAATTTTGGAAAAATAGATGGGAAATTTTGGAGAATCCACAGATTGTGGCTCCAATCTAGCTACTGTCTTCTTCTAATTTTTGTGCAGGGGATGGGGGGGGGGGGTTAAAATACCCAGAGTTACTGAATATCTTTGCAAAAGGGATCAGAACCCACAAGGAACAAATTCAACCCACATACAATATAATTTTTGTCAGTGGTCCTGAGTATGAGATGCAAATTAACCCTGGCCACTCTGGGGAAAGTGGACCAGGAGGCTAGGCAAGTGCTCTTGTTGATCGCTGTGCTGGCCTGATTCCTCTTTGAGTAACACAGGGCATGGGACCCGAGCCTGAGCTACTATTTCAAATCTGCCATTATCCCTCAGTGAAGCTGTGGTCAAATTGAGAGTCTATTGGAATGCTGAACATTGGTATTGTAGTGTCTCCCTCCCTGTCCCACCAACCATGAAGATCTGCATTCCAACATTGGATAGGGGCTGGAGGGGAGGGTGTTCCAACAACCTTTGTCACGATTGTAGCTACCTATTAATGAAATCATAGATGATTTAATTGGTGGATATGTGATTGATTAACCTGTCAAGCTCTAATATGCTGCAAAAACATTATTCATCGTATTCATGAAGTATATGAGTTATGGCCAAAAGTTAAAGCATGGACATGTGTTGCTGTGTTGTTCTCTTTATGTGTAGGACTAGAAGTTCTTCTGGGCCTAAACCAGTGCCTTTACTTCCACGAAATACAGAAGACAGTAAAGATAAGGTAAGACTAGCATTAAACCACCTAGACGTATGTATACATGGACTTGTACGTGCATTCCTGACTGCTAGAAACTGAAAACAGGCATCATTGTACTTCCTGCCAACTTACCATGGGATTGTCAGGATTTGGGAAATGTCCAAATTGAAAGACTTAATATGAAGACTCCAAAGCAGGGACCATGAAGGGGGAGAGCTGGTAGGGCTATAGCCCAACCTCGTCCCCAGGGCCTTCTCCTCATTCAAAATGGTGGTCAGAGAAACCCCTGACCAAGGCTGCTAAAATACTCCAAGAATCATGGAGTATTTTTTCACGTGACACATAATGAAAAGGCGTTTTCAGTATCTGGTGGTGCTGTTTGTTTTCTGCAATCAGAAACCATGATTCAAACAAAACGGAGACATTTCATTATGTTTGTGTGATGAAATTCTCACGAACTTTTGGAGCCACTCTGGCAGCCTTGGCCAGGGGTTTCTCTGGCCACCATTTTGAATGAGGAGAAGGCTTTGGGGACGAGGTTGGCTATAGCCCTACCACTTTTTTGCTTGGGTTGATTTTTTAGGGCTCCAGATGACATGGATAATGTGTGAGTTTTAACCACTTTCAAGAAAGTGACAAAACGTGTACCTAATTTTACATAATTATGTGCTTCAAGTCTTCACCAGATCTTTTAGCCTTACCACTTTAAATTGGTCTCTGTGGTCCCTGCAAAGATGTTGGTCCTGTAGATATTTTGTGGCATTTTTCAGTAACGACCTCAGACCTACATTTACATGCACGCATGGTCCCTGTACTTGTGGCGAGAGCTTTGTTTTCAAAATCATAGAGCTTGTGATGAAAGTTGCATAAAAATGGACTCTTGTCTCAAATTGGACCAAATTTAGACATTTTTTTGGAAGCAGTTTAATTAGTTCAATTTTGTGAGCCAGACGTCAGACATGGCAGCCATAAAATTAATGCACAATGTGTGACAGTAATTGATTGCCTAGTAATGAGCACGAAATAATACAGCTTTCATGGTCACATTCATTAATCTTAAGTTGGATGTAAATGCTTATTACTTGTCATTGGCCTGATTGTGTTGTTCCAGAAAATATCCATACTCCCCCCACAGAGGGTTTTTTGGTTTGTACCCCCCACCCATCTGGAAACTCCAGATTAGGCTCATACTTTTCTTTAAAAATTTTGGCCTTTAAGACCCCACTCTGCCTCGGAATTTCCAACAGCCCTCTGTGGTGGGGGTATGGATACTTTCCACAACCACACATTCTTGGTGTGTGAAATTCTTCGCATCTGTGACAAGAAATTTAAATTGTGGTTTTGGCTTTAACACCAGATGGTTACCCTCACAAAAAACAAGGCCAAGCATCCCAAGAACTGGGCTGATGCACCTGTATTTATTCCAGTGAGTGTGTTTAAGTGTAATAAAAAATAATCATTTTAGATTACAGTTAGCAGCTATAGACTATTTGTTTGTTTTTCCTTTCCATGCTTTAATTTTTCTTTAATTAAACATAGCGAAACCAAGGGGAGCAGGGATGACGCAGTGATGAGAGCGCTCGCCTCCCACCACTGTGGTCCGGGTTCGACTCCTGGTCCCGTTGTCATGTGTGGGTTGGTTTTGTTGTTGGTTCTTGTCCTTGCTACGAGAAGTTTTTCTCCAGGTAGTCCGGTTTTCCCCTCTCCTCAAAAACCAACACATCCTGATCCAAATTCCATTTCGATCTTGGAGGTGTCTCCAGTTAGCATTCTGTTCTAGATACCATTGACACCTAAATATTGTCATTAAGGAAAATAGAAATTCCTCCAAAAAGGAATAATAACGTCTTTATTTAATACATTACCACAGAGTGTAATTGATAACAAGTGTATAACTATCAATATTATAAACTGAGGTGGAACCCCGGTATAACGAACCCCTAAATAATGAAGACCGCAGCATAACAAACCGTATTCTTCAGCCCAGTAATAGTAAAATGTACAGAAAAGAACCCCATTTTAACAAACCCAATTTCTCCAGTCCCTTGGCGCACACTGTGTAAACTTACATTCATATCTTAAAGCTAAGAATTGTAGTCTACTGTAGTACAAATGGAGAGCTTTCAGAAACCCCAGCATTTAAATCATATAAATATTAATTAATAAAAGATGCTAGTAGAGACCATTTTAAAAAATGGACATTGATGCATCCCTGTCCTAGGGTAAAACACCTTTCACGCATAGCTGTCAGATGAGCCAATCCTTCCAAATCTTCTTGGAGCTGGAACTACTGATCATCAATTCTATATCTCTCAAAATTAAGACGATAAATAGTGAAATTAAATGTAATAAATGATGATACGGTGTAATTGATATCAAGAGGTAATGTACAATGTATTGTTGAGTTTCCTCACATTCATTGTATAGCTGCCTTTAAGTTTAAGAAAACTTTGAGTGGAACCTTTGTTTTAATTTACTTATTTCCTTCTCTCTCTTCCACCTCTCAAAGGGCCTCTAGGCCTGGTTGTTGAAATAGTCTAGTGGGTAGCAGTAATATTGTTCGTTACTTCATCATTAATCAATTAACGTAATGTTGTTAATTAAATCTGTTCCTAGGGTCAGACATATCAGGGCTTGAGTTCGTCTGACAAAGAAACTGAAACTCTAGAACCTGTAAGTCTTTCACTGATAGAAACATAATCGGGTGTCACAACACCGGGTGTCACAAGTTAAAATCTTGATTTTGAGTTGGCTGAATGTCTGGCTTAAGCATAATTTACACCTGGTGATAAGTGGATGCAATTCACCCCCAGACTTATAAGCCACTGTTCCCAAGTTGAGTTCCTTTTCTTTGTCCATATATTGGTTTTGCAACAAACCTGGCTAGCCTCCTACAGAATGGTAGGATGTTTAATAATAATGATAATAATACTTTATTTAATGAGGGTAACATAATTTACTGGTTGCTCAGTAGTTTACAATATGGCCCTCCCTAATTTTACATAAAAAAGAAAAAAGAAAAGATGTATGATGCAATTAAAACCAGAACCTAATTAACTACATACTATATTCTAATGACTAATAATAATAACAAAAAATGTTGATGTTCGATTTGTAGTGTACCTTTAATTAATAATTATTAGTTTTGGACCTCAATGTTAACTTCTGAGTCAACCAATAACAAGTATTACATAACTGTTATTCATGAATAGCGTTTTTGTTAGCTAGAGTTTGATGAATACTCTGTTGTGACCAGGCTATGATACGACCACATGGCTGTCCATAATTAACGGTACACTCCACACAAATTGTGGGGGTGGGGTGGTGTAGTGGTTAGCGCATTGGACTGAAGGTCTGAAGGTCGATGGTTCGATGCCCAGTCCCTGCCATCGTGTTGTTTCCTTAGACAAGATACTTTGCCGCTCATTGTCTCTCTCCACCCAGGTGTATGAATGGGTGCTGGCGACATACTGCTGGGGGTAACCCTGTAATGGACTAGCATCCCATCCAGGGGGGAGTAGCAATACTCTCAGCTGCTTCATGCTACAGAAACCGGGATAAGCTCCGGCCATGTGGGCCTCCTTGGCCCGAGTGCAACTTCATCTTTTTTGATCTACCACACAAATATGGATAACCTGATTTGACAAATGACTATATAAAGATTACAAACAATTTATGTTTCATCATGTAGGTTGCTAGTACAATGTCATATTCTGCAGCTGCACAGAGTGGTGTGGAATTTGTGGATGAACTAACGGATGAAGAGGCTTCCCAAATGGTGAGTTAAGTTCGTCTTTGTATAGAATTGAATAGTGTATAATTATGAATACTTAAAAAAATGATCACCAAACATGAATTGTGCTGATGTTAGACCTCTGAAATAGTCCACAGCAAAAATGTGTGGCGACCGGAAAGGAGTACAGTCAAAGCTCTCCTTGCGACCACTCTCGTAAGCGACCAGCTCTAGTTACGACCAGCATTGTGAAACCCCGTTTGCCTTGTCACTTAAACTCTGTAATGAGAAGCTCTCGTAAGCGACCGCTCCCGTAAGCGACGGCGACCACTTTTGTGAATTACCAACGGGCTTTTTCCATCGTGTTTAAGTTCTCGTAAGCGACCACTCGGTTAATTCTTCAATAAAAGCACTCGGTTCTTGTTCAAATTTAGAGTAATACATAACACAAGTGCTAATGGTTCTTTGACTTGTACCTAGGCGGGCCTCTTCTGTGACAGCCAATAAAAAACTATTCAATATTATTACTACAAAACTATTAGTAGCCATTAACATACGCCAAGCTTTACGCTAAAGCTCTTGTTAGCGACCCTCTCTATTGTTTCATCATGTGGTCACTTACGAGAGCCCATTCTCGTAAGAGACCAGCTCTAGTTGCGACCACTTTTCTGAATTCCCGAGGTGGTCGCTTACGAGAGCTTCGAGTGTATTTGCGTATGCCTCTGGGGCTTAAAAGGTTAACAGACGTAGAATAACAAACCTGTGGCCCTTAGATTTCACAATGGATTGGGTTGGGATGCTGATATTTTGCGGAAGTAGAAAAACCAGAGATCGCGAAGAAAGGCACTTTGAACGAGAGCGAGAACCAGCAGCAATCTCCCGCTCCACATTAATTCCTCCCGGGATTCCTTGACAAGGACGACATACTTATTGATGGTTTTCTTCTGTTTGCTTTTTCCTCTAATTAGCTCTGTCCATTTGCAGCAGCAGTAGGAGATTGTCCTTATGGTGAGAGGTAAATCAACCTGCTTCTACCTCCTACTCTTTTATGTGGTGGATTTAGTGGAGAGTCTGCCTACCTCTTTGTTTACAGCCGATTTTACTCCAGTATGCAAGTTTTTCTTTGTTTACAAGATACTTTGCTCGCAATTGGCCCGAAAAGTTTTCGAAAAACGCACGCCAGGCCCCCGCTTTTTTCACATTGGAATGCACCTTATAAACAAGTCTGTATTCACCTCTGCTACTGACAATGCAACTCTAACTTCACGCACGATAAACCAGTTTTATCACTTACTAGCCTGTTTTTCTCTTAAATAGCTGCTGTTATTTGCATGGTTTGGAATGTGAATATTGTGGCAATAAGTGTCTTCACCCATACGACACATCACAGCAAGAAGGTTGGTAGTAAAGAATGTTGTCGAGAATTTTAGTTGATCCAGTTCATGTCCCTTCCAACTCTCCAAGATGTGGATCATGATGTTGACATAAATGATGGCAATGACACGAAAATAACAAGAAAAAAGTGAATGATTTCTGAGATCAGTTAACCAATTTTACCGACAAATATTCATGTTGATCATAGTTTTTTTTTTACAGAACATCGCAAAGTGTGTGTTGAAAGTCATGAAAAAGACATGGAACATTCATTTGCAGTGCAAAGGTGAACCTATAGTAAATGCCTTCATTTAAAGCATCCAACAAAGTATGACAGAGCGGGTCCAAAAATTGTGAGCACTTCTACTTAAGGTTACACTTGACGAAGTTAGGGGTAAGTTTTGAAAAATGTGAAAACATCGCTTGCAGATAGCTCATTACTCTTTACCTCGGTTGCAGAAATAAAAATTCCAAAATGTTAATTGTGCTGCTTAATTGTGTTAATTCTTCTCTTATTTTCGTTGCAGAAGTGAAGGTGTAACGTGTGGAATATGTTTAGAAGTTGTCCGGTCAAAAGAAAACCGCAGTGATCAACGATTTGGAATCCTAAGTAAGGTCTTCTGATATTTTTACACTATCTGGACTTGTCGAGGAAATTCAGATTAGTTTGGTTAACAATATGTTAATTCATCCAAACCACTAACGAAGAGGTTAACGATTAGAAACAAGTAGGTTTAGAGTCTGTGCATCTTATGTCATTATTTAGTCTTAATTGAGGACGTCTCACAAATTGTTTAGTTAGTATAAACCAAACCAGTGGATAGTGGTGGGTTTTTTTTTTGTTTTTGTCTTTTTTTTTTTGCGTGATCTGATTGGCCTACTCCGGCAAGCTCGGGATAGTATCTGGTTTTCGTCTCGCGCAAGTTTTTGGCCATTAGTCACAAAACAAAATAATTTCTAGGGCTGACTATTGACTTGTGTGGTTCATTCTAAAACACTTGTTAACTACAAAGGAAGAATCTTTTATTTCATCCTATTAGTGAAAACTTCTTACAACCAGTTTCAAACATTATCGGCCCTGCTGGGATGAACTGAGAAAATTTTTTCAAATCTTTGTTCCGTTTCAGCTGATTGCAGCCATGCCTTCTGCTTGTCTTGTATTCGTCGTTGGAGAAACACGTCAAACTCTGCAAACAAGATTGTCAGGTATGCTAAACCGACACCAAATGGACACTCTCTTGCGGCTCAAGTCCGTGGAGAGTGATTATATGAAATTCCGTGCTGGTGGCATAACACAGTTGGATATTTTTGATTCTCGATTGTTACGAATTGAGGAAACGTGGCAATAGAGGAGTTTTCAACCGAGAGTCGAAAGTTGTTTATGTTTGCTTTGGTTTTGCTTTGCTAAGCTTTGTGATTGGTTAAAAAAAAACTCGCACCACTTTCTCAACCAATCAGAATTAAAACCTAAGCCAATCGTGGCATGCTGACCCGTGTTTTCCCGCTCTTGACGCTAGTTACACGTATTTGCTTCACGTTTTGAATGGCTCATTGCGTTGTTAACTTCTGTTGTGATTGTCCAGGGTGACACTTTGATTTTGGTTTTACGACACACCATTGAAAAGTCCTCTATTACAAAACCAGTACGATGTAGTAACCTCCATACGTAGCAGTAAAGTGCAAAAAAGAACCCAATTTTCGGTTTTGGTTGCCCTGTAATTACTGTTCGTACGAAGTGGTAACGTGAGTGAAGTTTGTAAGGAAACATAGCGAGGGATACAGCGACAAACAGAAAATCAAAACGATAAAAGTTGTGTTAAACAGTTGGTAATTTTTCTTTAGAAGCTAATGGTGAAAAGTAATATCCTCTGACTAACAGCTTTAACCCAGTTATTCGAAAGATAATAGCAACAAAGTTTTCTGAAAAAGAAATACGGAAGTAACAGGGACAAATTTTTTACCTTACGGGAATAGTAGGCTAAAAGTTCGAACAAGCAAAAACTAATAAAGGTTATTTTCGTAACGATTACAGAATTTTAAATTGATTTCAGGATGTTTTGACTAGGTAATTTAGTTGATTTGTGACGAAGAGCGAGCTGCTACTACCCTTTCGCGGAATTAAAAGAAATCAATAAAATTGCAACAATTTTCGATTTTAACCCCCGTTTACACGCGCCTGCTGAGAAAAACGGCACGGCTCCCTATGGCTACCTACCAGAGGCAGTTTCGTGCGCCCCACCCCCCCCCCCCACAAAAAAGAGGCACAGTGCCCAAAAATTGGGCTAAAAGAGACACGTTGCGGAAAATTGTCTGAGAATAACGTCCCCAAACCTTTGCACTTCTGTCAAAATAACATATGTCTTGAGATACGCTCTGACGGCCGTTTCGTGGTGCCTTTGAGGTGGGGATAATCTAGCTGGATATTTTGGAATGTAAAAGAAAGAAACATAGCCCAGACATTTTTGAGGAATAATCTGAGGAATAAAAGACTAAAACAAGGGGCAAACTTTTAGAAATATTGTTTGCAACCCTTTTTTAGTAACAGTTTGAAAGCAGTACAGGAAACCAAATCGCTAAGCCATAACACTAAATTTATAATTGTCGCTTATCCTGGTTAGCTTAACCTTGCTTTGAACAATAATGCCAATAATATTTTTATTCTCACAGAACATGTCCAATTTGCCGAGTATCATCTGCATTTGTTACTCCGGTAAGCCTTTTTTATATATTTCTTTTGGTTTAACAAGTATCTCAGCGAATTAGACAGTGGACAACCGCACAAGCAAACACAACCAGTTTAATTAGCAAAACAGTGGCTTTGCACGTGCGTTATATACAGCTATTTCAATTAACGTTGTCAGATGAAAGTTGAGGCCTACGCGACAAGACCGCAAGGTAATATGGGATTTTTATGCCTAAGTTCACCAAAATCAGTAGTACTTTGCTTGCCGTACAATAGCAAAGGATATGGAAGAGTGTTTAAAGCATAAACGTGAAACAAATAACCTGAAAGAATTATTTTCAGATACAGTTATCGTTTAAAACAATTTTTAATCCCACTCGTCTTTTTGTTTACCGGGTTAAAACGGGATGCAAATTTTAAATATGTGGGTACACGTGGAGCACGTGCATGGTATGTAAATTAGAAGTAGGAAAAACAGCATCATGAAAAATATGGAACATGAATTTTTGCACTTCAAGGCAAGAACTAACGACCGAAAATGGAAAGCCAAATTAGGATTGCCGCGGCTAGATTGCAGAATACCCCGCACCTGAAGCTGTTCGGCGCAGCCACCGAAAATGGCTACGCCGTCGGAGCAAGTACCAGGTATAGTAAAGGACTGGGAATGAGTTATTTGTATAGTGCAGACAAATCAAGCAATTATTTCAAAGTTTTTTAATCGCTGGTTGATAGTTTTTAAAATAGACAATATTTATGAGGAATCTTTCAATTTTGCACCCATATGAAGGAGGTGTGTCAAATAACAGTTTGTTGGCCCGCGCCTCTCTGTACCCCCGTTGTGTGGGTCACGTGATCTTGATCAGCCATGTGGTTTTCGCAGTTTGTGCTTTGAGCGGTGATGCTAAGATTGTTCGCTTTCATGGCCTTGATGTTCGAACATAAAGCCTGGAGATGCCCAAAATATGTAAGTTATCGTTTTGACTGCTTATTTGAGCTGGTTTTGTGTAATTCGGTATTTGTAAGTTTGAATTGCGATCTCTTGTACAATGAATGGACGAATGAATCACCAACCTAGATGTAACACGTTTCGAGTAGTAGAATAAACATTTTCAGTGGCTATGATTTGTCTTGTGGTTTTCTCCAACAAAGTGTGTGTCCATAACTTGAGAATAGCTGACAAGTGAAAAAAAAAAATTCTTTGTAAACCAGAAATATAAGCTTATTGTCTACATGACTCGTTTTAAAATCTTCATTCCTATATTAAGAAAATGTTTAAAATGTTGCAGTGAAAAAAGAACAGAAACGAAAAGAAATACGTCTATCCAAAGACCTATTATAAACGCTAAGCTACGTTCCTGAGAACCAATAGAGGTATAAAATAATTTATTATTTTATGACGGTGTAGCCGCGTAGACGCGTAGCCGGCTACGCCGTGTAGCTAGAGATGCGGGGTATTCTGCAATCGCTCCATTGCCGCTGACAATAATCGGATGGTGCCAATTTATTACTTGTACTAAGAAATTGAAAGTTCCTGATCAACTTCTGACAACCATTAAACTAAGTCTGATTTGCAACTACCCACACTATCCTTCGGTCTTGTCGCGTAAGCTTGAGCCGGATCCGACAACCTTAATTGAAATAGCTGTATGTTGGTACATTTCTTTGCCGTGCTTTGCAAAACAACAACGTGAAACAAAACAAAAACTATAGCGAAAAGAAAGGTAATCGTGAATCACAAAATGACGGCAGAAAAAATTAAACTTCCATCAGAATTACAATTGGCTGTCACGATTTCAAATTTGCCGCTTTACTGTTAATCCACTTGTATATTTGTGATCCTGCACTTTATCTCAAACTTCTTGTTTTGCTCTGTAGATTTTTGCATCCAATTAGTTTTCAACCTAACATGGAAGTGAGCTAAGGGAAATTTCGATACTCGGGATCTGTTTTGTATTCTGTTTTATAACGGTTTAATTCAGCTGATGAGAGGTAATTGTAAAACTTAGTTTCGAGGTGTCTACTTTTGAATGTTTTTTAGAGTGAAGTCTGGGTTGAAGACGCAACAGAGAAGAAGAAACTAATAGAAGGTTATAAATCCGCTCTCAAGTAAGAGAACTCACACTTGTTCTTTTTGAAATAATGCAATGTAAGGTTCGCCCTTAGCTGCATCCCGCGGGATAGACCTGCTCCAAGTCGCTCTTTCCCCTGGTCACGGAGAACGCACGCCGGCGTTAATAAAAGTGGCGACTGTTTCTCCTTGCCGACTCACTGCATCGCATTGCGCGCATCGCGCTTTTCAACATCATCTGAACATCTCTATAGTACCCAATGAAAAACATAGGCACGCATTGCGTGCTTGACCTATGTTGAAATGACAAGTCTCATCCTGGCTTATTTGCGATTTTTAAGACATACTCTGAGGACAAAACAACACGCGATCATTCTTGTCAATACTTCCCCCTCCACTATAGCACACTACGCTGATGGAAAGTAACTGTTTCGACAACAGCTTTTTCGCTTACTCAAGAATACCCTTGGAATGCAAGACAAAATCCTGCTAAAAACCCAGTCAGACCAAAATTGGAGATAGAGCAACCATCGGGCTAGTAGGCTACAGGCTAAAAAGTCAAACTGACTCTAGAACAAAACAACTGCATAAAATTTCAAATTAAATATACAACTGAAACCTCAGTTAAGCTCAACTAATAATTGTCTGCATAGTACTAAATGATACATATCTAGGTCAAGACAAGAGGTGAAAGAAACAAATGTATTAGATAATAATTTGAGAAGAGGACAGCCATTTGCACTCCCAGTTGCACAAACTTGTTTATGAAAATTGAAGACCGAAAGAAGGCAAGAGTCGTTTTTCAAACAAATTTGCTTGCCATATGTTCCTGTATATGACAAAAACCAAGAAAGAAATCGTTTCTATGTCGCCTGGAAAATCTGTGGATATGACTGATATAAATCAAGAACACAACATCGTAAACTAAAACTTAACCGTATTATGGGAAGAGAAAACAGGTTAAAAACCTACCGACACGCTTGAATGACCAAACTAATTTATGCAAATTGCAATCTTATTTCAAAAACCACATGTTTCCGTATATGATAAAACCAACAAAGAATCATTTCTATGTCGCTGGAAAATCTGTGGATATGACTGATATAAATCATGGACACAACATCGTAAACTAAAACTTAACCGCATTATGGGAAGAGAAAACAGGTTTTAAAACCTACAGACACGCTTGGATAAACAAACTAATTTATGCAAATTGCAATCTTAAACACGTCGCTATAAATTTCAAATTACCAAACAAAGCTGTTTCAAAAACCTTGCAAAGTACAGTCAAAATTATCCATATCAAGCACAGATACAATCTTTTCAACCAACATCTTGCTCAAACATACATGACCAAAACAGCTGTTTTATAACACAAATCATAAAAGAACAGTTTCTCGTCAACAAGTCTATTTTTGGAACGACGAGGTTGTTTTTGTCACGTTCCACCGGTGGCCACGACAAAGTTCAATTTTACCTGCCCTTACAATAGCTTTAGGAAATAACCATCAATTCCACCACACCAAGCCTTTACTGAAAATATAATATTCGAGCGGAAAAAGTAGAAAAGCACATTTGTGCTGATCGTTTCCGTCCCCACATGTGCATTCAACATGGCCAGTAAGCTTAACCTTGTCTGACCTTCAGCTTCAGTAAGCGGATTCTAACCAGCTCTTTCGTTCTTAGCTTAGTAGCCTCAATCTGATTGTTGCCACATAGTGCCACATAACTTCCCCGGGGGGTGCACTCCCATGTGAAAGCTGCATGGATGCTCGTTTCTTGCGTTCTCCGTCTGTTTTAGAATGGCATCTTTTACAGGTTGAATGAAGAGCATCCCCGCCCAGTCTCACATGGGACTCCCCCCCCGGATCAGAAATACATACATGCATACATACAAACATACAAACAAACAAACAAACATAGAAAGCGCAAACTGCAGTCCGGCTAAGACCTATGTTTTCAACATAGGTCAAAAAACGAACACCTTGCAGCAAGTCGTAAGTAGTATAGGCACTTAGATTGTAAATAAAATAGATAATCCCCTAAGCGCCTTGTGAATGACGAGAGATGCATTTCATTAGCTCCGTCTCCTCTTCGCAGACCGACCTATTTCCTGTCGCTCGTGATATGTGTTTTTCTGGCTTGCCGCCTTTCCTTTGCTCCTCGCAATTTTAGCGCCTTGAAGAGCGTGCTAAAAAGATTTCTGCTTTCAATTGTTTTCAAACTAAAACGCAATAATTTGGACAGGCTAAAATGATGTACGAAAATGCTTGCGTGGACAAAAATATTTTCCTATGTTATCGTGCAATTAAAAACGCGTTTTTGTGGACGGGGCCTAAGCCCTTCGGTGTCTGCATTAAAGAGGGTTTCGGTAGTACATATGGGTGTACCTCTAATACCCTACGCTCATTTCACCCAGGAAGAAAAAGTGACACTCGCTTTTACTTCATGCTTTAGAAACTGGGCTACGCTCCCGCCGCTTGGGTGACCTGTGGCACTTTTAAGCTCCGGCCGTTTGCGGTTCCTGTGGCGCTTGCGCCACTTCACCTCTTACCTTACTAAGTTTCTTTGTAAGCTTTGTGATTGCCTATTGAATGGCTGTTTTGCAGGGACAAACCCTGTAGGTATTTTGCCCAAGGAACCGGAACATGTCCATTTGGTGCTAGCTGTTTTTATAAACACGGTAAGAAACTAAAGGTGCTTTATAAAATTTGTCACTTATGGCTAGCTGGCCTCAACCTTTTCCCTAGGGCCGACTCAGTGCCGCCAGCTCGGATTTTAACAATCTAACGGTCGGTCGGTCAGCCGCTTTAATTCCACTGGAGCAATGTTAAGTACCAATCTGGTGAGCGTCTAGCCGGGGTAACTGAATTTAATTTTTATGGGTCAAATTGATGTTAAGGAGACAAGTCTGATTTTATGAGGCGACGAGGTGTTAATGATCGCTTTGTTTTGTAGCGTATCCAGATGGAAGGATCGAAGAAGTGAAGTTGAGGCATTGTAGCACCTCAAAAGGAAGCACGAAAATCTTGGAAACGTACAGGTCAGGTTTGGATCGTTGAATGGTCCAGTAATCTATCAGCAGTGAGCTGGTGGATTTTAGGTGGTGTTTTATGTGACAATTGGACTACAAGGCCGAGTTTTCTGTGAGCTACTCTTCAACGAGGTGCTGCCGAATTTTGGTTATCGTTCCTATTGAGAATGAGGACCAGTAGTTTGATTGTCTTAGGAAATGATTGCAATCAGAAAGAGCATGGTTTGGGTTGCATTTAGAAGCAAAATTTCGAAGACATAACCCACGTTCGTTGTCTATCGGTAATTATAGTGCAACGCTAAATTTTGGCGTGCTCCCATTGGTCGAAGTCGAACACGTGACGCGATAGTGTCTCTCCTCAGCGGACGCCTGTCAGCGCATGGTGCCCGTTTTTGGCAATTTTCGCTCAAAATTTAGCGTTGTACAACAAAACCAATAGAGTCCTTCTGTCTCAGGCCCCATGTGACAGGTTCCCTCGGAAATTTGACGTTCAAACGTCATATAAGCCCTCGAACTACGTTCTCGGGCTAATATTTGTTGTGAACATCAAATTTCCTCCATCACACGATAGTGCCTTCGACAGAAGAACTCTATTGTTTAAACATATAATGACAATTGAACCAATCAGATTCGCATATTCACAACAGACCACTGTGAAAGTCTACTATTATAGAATACACAATGGCGATTGAGCCAGTAAGATTCGCATGTTTGCATTAGACAATGGGGAATGTCTGCTAATACAGAATACACAATGATAATTGAGCCAATCAGATTGGTGTATTTGTAATAGTTCATGGTGAATGTCTACTGTCATTAGTTTTCGGGCAAGAACGTCATGCTAGCCCACATATAAGGCACTAATAACATTACAATCCTATATGAACTGATTAACGTACCTACCTCCACTACCCACCCACCTACCCTACCCACACTTTCCTTCACTTGTACTCACTTTCCTTCATTTGTACTCACTTCCCTTCATTTGTACTCACTTCCCTTCATTTGTACTCACTTCTCTTCACTTGTACTCACTTACCTTCACATTAGTGCCTTATATGTGGGCTAGCATGACGTTCTTGCCCTATATGTGGGCTAGGATGACGTTCTGGCCAGTTTTCGCTATTCCGAATAGCCGATACAGTCATAACGTTGCTATTCCTTTTCCGCTAGGTTATGGGACTTTCTTGAAGCTCTCGAAGATGAAAGAACTGGAGAAGAATACGCGATAATTGTATTGCAAGACTCTGATTCTGACTCAGATTGAAGAAAGAAGCAAACACAGCAAAGGTGGTGTGATACAGTAGAATATTGCGAAGTCGAAAGGCCTTGGACAGACGTCAATTACATAACTATTCAACATCGTGTTAAACGTGGATTTAACTTTTCCTTTTTTCTCAGGTGTAAACAAAAATGTGGAGTTCGTTTGACTGTCTGGTCCAGCATCGCACAACAAAGTTGTACTCAACAGTGTGGAATGATCTGAGAGCCTTTTGACAGAGGCGTAAGATAACATAGTACAGTAGGCATTTGTACGTTTGTAGTTGCCATTCTGATTGGCCAAACTGAAACATCATGCGAAATACTGTGCTAGAATGTACACCCGTTTGAAAAAACTTTGTCGAGTGAAAAGTATAAACGATGGACAATGCGCCACAGTGGAACTCTGGGAAGATGGCAGGGACAAGTTTGTTACTGGGTATCGTTTCGTGATATTCAAAATATTTTCTTTCCAAGGTAATTTAAAGAGTAAATTAAGGCATGCTGTGTTATTATAAGTGTGTATGTGTTTAAGAATAGAGGCAAGTTTTCACGTTTCCCAGAGCACCATTGGGTCGCATCGTTAATGATTTATGCTTATTACTGGACAACGTTTTTTCAATTGGGTGTATATGAAATGTTTGCTGATTTTCATAACAACTGATTTGTGAAATATTCATCTATGCAAGCATGAGATATCTAAAACTCTTAGAAGATTTTGCTGCTCAAATTTGCGGATTTACGCGTTTAAGTGTCCGGTGGCGATCTTAGGTTTTCCTTGCACTTGTCTATAAATATTCACTGTGGATTTGGTAGCACAAAGGGTAAAAGTGAAACCTCTTTAAATGCGTCATTAAGATTCATTATCCGATATGTATGCGAAAATAGCTGTTACCATACCAACTTAAGGTCCTGGGGCGTGTTGCATAAAACTTAACGTCCGGCGTAACTTCTAATGTCAGGTATTCACTCCAGGCAAAGTCTCTATTTTAATGTGTGAAGTTAGCAGTTACGCCCAGCGTTAGGTATTATGCAACTCACCCCTGGAAAAACGGAAGCAACATTTCTATTCCACTACGTTCATAAATGTTTGACTTAACGTGTTACATATGTTCGGACGAAATTGTGATTGCCATCAAACTTTCGATCCAACATCATTCAATTTTTCTTTTAGTCTGCTGTGCAAACAGTCCTGAGATTGTTTGGCCAACAATGTTAAACACATACACTACACACACTTGCAGGAAACGGTAATTTACTTAATTGAACAACATTGAAGACCATTTAACACGATGGCCAAACACGTACGGCAAGTTTAATCCAACAATGTTGAAGGATGTCGCAGCGAGAATAGAATTCTCGATGAATCGAGAGAAGAATGAAAGAATGAATGAATGAAATTGTCAGGTGTATTTAGCTTAGGTAACTAATTGTGGACACTAGAATTCGTTTAGCCATCTTATTCAGTGTCGTACAAGAAAGTTGCCGTGTATTCCACTCTTTAAGCCCTTACAGTGACGAAAATGAAATTTCTCTTTACATCATCACTACTTGTTCAAACATTCAAGTGATGAGAATAAAGGAAAGAATCACCAAGGATAGGATGTCTTGATATTTAGACAAATTATCCTTACTAGTTTCCTTAGAAATGTGTGGAGAACTGTGAGGAGAATATGCATTTTTATATCAGGGCTTAAAGGATTAACAATGTTAAATGATGTTGAATCCGCTTGTCTAGGCCTTACGTAAGTTCTCCTTGAATTATAATAGGTCGATCAATCTGTGGAAAGTGTGAGAATTAATTAGTGGTCACCCCCGTGCTGTGACTGTGTTTTACAGACAAATGTATGGAAAACTGAAACTAAGACTGCACTCTTACCAGCAAAACAGTTTAGACAGTCATCGAGTTTCATCCACACAGTGTTTAGGGTCCTTTCTGCGAGTACCGGATCATCACCCTAGTACCCAGGCGTTCTCCTCCTCCTCACACTTGGAGCGGAATGTTGTCATGACGGTGACGTCACATTTCGCGCCAAGTCGAGTCGACGGGAAGAGAACGCCTGGGTATAGACAGAAAACAGTACAATTCCAAAACGTAACCAAAACACAGTTTCTCACAAACAAGAGAAGGACAATGTAGTCCGGTCCCTGCAGAAACACCCGAGTCTTGAATAATTCACAAATCAATCTTTTGCGAAAATCGTTAACATTATTACGCTGTTTTGTTTAACATTTGTCTTGTTAAGTGTGCGGGAATGGACTGTGATACTAAAATTAGAAAAGAATAGTATGTACAGACAAAATATAAGTTGTAATTTATTAGTTGTAAAAATAAATGGGTGAACGTACAAGGAGTCCATATTGTGGTGCTGTAGTCTTCCTGCCTTCGCATACTGCTAGCTTGCGAGCAAGCTCTCGCGAGGTGTCAGGCTTATTCACTCCAGAGGTAGTGACCCGATAACCGATAGCAATCGAAGAGTATCGCTGCTGACGCAGAAGATGTTTCCTTGGGGGTGTCGCTAAAGGTTGCAGTTTAAGCGTACAGGGACGCATAGACTTTCGCGGTCACGCCTTAACAGAAGGGAAAAACGCTGGTTCGCTGGACGTGCTTCTGACCTTCAAGTTCTCAGAGCGTGCCCTTTCGTAATTAGGATAATGTTTTCTTTATGGATGGAATGCCGCTCTGCCACGATTTATGTATACTTTTGTAGATGAAAAATATATTTTAAATTACCGTAATTTTTTTTTCATCAACTCATTCCTTCGCTAAATTGACTTGGAGGTGTCATTAAAACATAAATAAAACTTATCAAGAAACAATAGCTACGTGGTCAGTGCCCTAATTAGAATAACGATGTCAACTTCCTTTATCAGGTAGAGTGCCATCACGCCACAAAATGGGAAAAGAGCTGAGGGGAATTGGCAACAAACACGCATGGAGTCGTACATACTGCCGCAGTAACTTTGCCGGGGACTAGCGATATTACTACAAGCAGTCTTCAGTTCTTCTTTTTATTGCTTTTTTTAATTTCCTTGGCTTGTGTTACACGTTACTGTTTCTAAACGGCTACACCTTCTGCGTTACAACCCCTTCGTTTTGCCGTTTTCTGATGACTGAGTGAAAGTAACCTGCGATCAGGCCGAATTTTAGCATCTCTCAAATAATTCGGCTCTTGGGTTGGTCGCTCGCTAAAATTCGGTTCGCCCTTCCCGCCTGAATTGTTTCACCAAGCGAAACGAAAATAGAGCCTGGTCGCAGGTTAGAGTGAAAGAGAGGATGTATTTCAATCATCAGTTGAGAACACAGCCAGAATATCAAGACAAAAGAACCAGGCAGTGTGAAGCAAAGGCTAAGTCACTGACTAATTCTTTTTCTTGTCTGTCTGACTGAAAATCTACCACATCCCTCAAACGGCAGTTAAAAGGGTCAACCATTCTACTACAACAATTCTATCAATTATACACTAAGTAAAGTAAAGTTAGGTTACACTATAGACAAAAATACCTGCACAATCGTTGAAAAATCACTAGAACGTAATTAACAGAGGCTCAATAGGCCACACCTCAACTGAAACAAATCACGTTCAGGCGAGCAGAGGCAAAATGTTATAACCATCAATTTTTTGGTCTCACCCATTCCTTTTGTATGGTAGGGCAAAATTCTAATTCCTCTCTGAACAGCTTATCATAGCAATACAATATATTTGATCATGTACATATTTTTAAGGTACTTCAAGTCTGCCTTTCAGCTTGCTTTCTCCTTTTCTTCATTACTACTTTAACACTAATTACATACATGCTTAACGAAACCGCCAAATGGGAATCTTAAATATGCACAAGAAATTCTGTTGACTATGACCTATGCCAAGTAAATTAGTAAGAAACGGTCAATAAAGTTACACCAAGAATGAAATAATTACAACACTTGAGAGTGGAACTGGTCATAATTCTCTTTCAATAATATTGGATTAACTTGTTTTTCGTCAATTTTAAAATATTCAATACTCTTTCCCTTGGTAATCTTAGGAACTCGTCGGAAACGTTCGGCAGGCCATCGGAGGCGTCGGTCAATTTTTTGAAGAGCTATGGACTATCCATGTGTCGTGTAAAACGGCAAAAACAATTAGAAAAACGTTGGCTTTTTTGAGGGTTACGCCATTTTACCTTTCTAGGAGGCAATAGTTCAAAACATTCAGATTAGGGCTAACCAAACGTTACACTAAAAACGTTTGCCCAAGACTCGGACAAATACTCTGTCCTGTCGAGTGTTATCAGTTTCACGACAAACTCCAATTCGTCGTCTTCCACGTTCGTTTCTTTCCTTGCAAACTTCTTGTCGTCCAGCTCGGCGCACGGATAACAGGGGCGGACTTTGATTCTCTTGAATTGTGTTCATTTGGTGAGGAGATACTGTTGGGACAAGGCTGCGTTTAAAATGCTGTAGTGTTGGCGGAGTACTTTCTTGGTTATTCCTTTCCATTTTCCTCTGTGGCGAAAGGCCCATTTCACTATGTTCGATGCACTGCTGCATGCATATGAAAACCCTGGTTGTTTGGCTACTGGTTCGCTTTTCTCTTCTATGCTGGACTTGGCTCTGTGGGTAACCTGTACTGTTTGGATGAGCGTGGTAGCGAAAACGTTCCGGAGTGTCTGTTAGCTGATGTGAATAGACTCGACCGTTTGCTCTAAATTGGCCCGGTAGACTCCCTTGAGGTACGCTTGGCTCGTGTAAGTAGTGATCATGCGCTTGAACTTTGTGAGTTGAAGATCCCTGTCTGCTTGCTTGGTGTAGATGGCCTTGGTGGAGTGAACCACTTTGAGATCCTGCTGGATGGTGTGAATAGCGGACTGAAAAGCCTGGAGGCCCTGTTGGCCGATGCAAATATCCACTGGGACTTGTTTGAGTTGCAAGGGGTGAATAGCTTTGAGGTCCTGCTGGATGGTGTGAATAGCGTCGACTACTTACTGGAGCTTGGTGTTGTGAAACTCTTTGCAAGCCTCCTCTCTCTTGTGCCATCCCCATTCTTGACATTTGTCTCTCGTCTCTTGTCGCTGGACTCATTTCATCGTGTGTCGATCTATAAAACTGGACGGCCTGTCCAATAGTTCTTTTTCTGTAGATGAAATGTTTTGGCGATAGACTAGCCTGAGTGTTGTTACCAGCCTCTAAAGCGTAGTATTCCTCGTCCGATGAACATTCGGTATCCTCGTCCTCGTAGAGTGTGATTCGTGGCTCACCACTACAAGAATCATTTGATCGTTTAGCGCTCTCATAGCCAATCTTCTCTTGTTTCTTTCCGTGGGAACAGGACGTCCTCGAGTGGAAACCGATAGTAGAACCGGCTTCTAATGAGCGTAATGGCGGGTCCTCGTCAGTTTTTGTAAGGCCCGTTTGTTCCTGGACTGTTGGCATTCTGTTAAGGGTACGCGACAATATTCTTCTGTGACATGGACTTTCCTCGAGTTCTGAACCATCATTCAAGCCCCACATGAGCTCTTTTCGCTTCTTGAAGAGTTGACACAACTCCAACATGGAAGGTTTATCCTTGTTTGCTCGCATCTTGCTTCGTTTGCGAATGACTATTCAACCAAGAAAGTTAGCTTTAATTAGTGTTGTGCGTGTTTGTGACCTTCAAGTTCTCAGGGCGTGGCCTTTCATAATTAGGAAAACAATGTCTGTTTGTTTATGAGCAGAAGGCCGCTCCGCCACAATTATTCATTTTTCCTCTATGAAAAATATTTTTGATTTTTATAGACAAAACTTTCAAACTCCAATACACTAAATCGTTAAAATATTGCATTAACTAATTGCTTTTTTCAGTTGACTTGGAAGCATCATTGGAAATATGAATAAAACTGTTATCGAGAAATAATAGCTTCGAGGTAAAAGTGTCCTTATTAGAATAATGATGTCGGTTTTCTTTGTGAGGTAGATCGCCGTTCCACCATGATAAGTATTTATTTTCCCAAATGGAAAATATTGCACATTTGTCCAGAACAATTAGACCTTTCAAACTATAGTTTTCTGAATTGCAAAATTATTTCAACGATTGCTTCATAGTGAAAGTGGAGGCGAGCCTTTTCCCTTACGAGGGAGCCGCGCCCTGTTTTCTGTTACAACTAAACAAGGAATCAAAAGACCTTTGTTTATGGAGAATAATTTATGCTAATGAAATTGATTAAACTAAATTAGAACTAAATACTTAGGTCAGTGAACATGGAGTTACCTAAATTATAATTCATATAATGGGTAGGTTAAATCGATGTGCTTAGAATATCCAACTTTTCAGCTGAATTTGTCTGAATTGAATGATCAAACAACGCAACGAGATCAGAAAAATGTTGTAACATATTTACAAACCAACAGTAAATAAGCCACTAATTGCCTATTAAGCCTAATTAAAGTTGATTTACCTCCTAGTAAAATTAATAACCTAAAGGAGTCGGAAGTCGATGTAACACGCTAATAAACCAATCAAAAAGCGTATTTGAGTGGTCCATAATTAAGCACGATGAAAAATTAATTAGGATAATTTGGATGTAAAGGGTTAACATTTTTAAGCGATCGGTTATGGGACAAAACAGAGGCGGGCCGCGTCCGGGGGATCAACCATGTTTCATAGGGGGGGGGGGGGGCTCCTTCCCGAGGTTCCAGCCCCTACCTTTCCGTATGGGAATTCTTATCGGAATGTATCCCTTCCATATATACCATATCAAGAATCGCTTGTTCCCTCAGTTCACTCCGTGCTGTAATTTAATTGGTACAAAATGGAAGCTGCGTTGTTTTCGGAGCCTTTCATTGGCTTCGTATGTTTGCGCGTTATAATTTCTACTTAAGTTTTCCCACCCTTTTAATACTTAGACTTAATTGCTATACCTTTTACTTTATAGTGCATTTTGGCGAGCGAATAAAACACTTATTTCTACAATTTGTTATACCTCCTCCTGGTGGAGCCTCCTCGTACAGAGCGCTATAAGGAGTCCCCCCCCCCGGACTTAGATTCAAATAGTGCTAATACGCTTTTTAGCCAATAAACTGGGTTTTCGTGGTTAACAGCGGCCCATTACCAGTAATGAAAGCCATTAAGCAAAGTAATTGGATATTTCATTAAACATGATGGTAGCCGCTAATTGCTGTTAATTAAACCTAATGAATTTGTTAAGCTAATTATGAAGTTACTGGAGACTTCATTGAGCAGAGAGATGAATTAATTGCAATTAACAATACTAATCGGTTAAAAAGGGTTATATTTTTTTCAACTCAATATTTCTGAATTGCATTCATGAAGGTTGCAGTTTCGTAAAAATATGTACCTGAAACGATCATAATCGTCTCAGGAGCATAGTAGATAGGGGGTCGACATTAGGGTTACCCTTAATGATCAAAACATCTCGCTTAAAAGCTTAAGTTTTAGACTGCTTTAATTGAACTAAGAGTGACGTATGAATTGGAGAAGTTACAAACTGTCTGAAAAATCGTTTGCGTCAACTTATTTACCAGTTTAAAAACAGCTGTATCGTTTACCAAGGGTTGTTAGCGCTTGATGCACTGAAACATACGCGTGGCCTCAATGTATTCTTGCATACCTATCTGGGTGTGGTTACTGTGAAAGAAGCTCCGATGCGGCTGATGTCAGCGTTAGTTTGGCAACTTTCCTGTAGGCTCTTGGCTTTATGTCCCGGCCTTTAAACGCAGAGATTGAGTCAATATGATTCCTGGGAAATACTTAATTCTTTTGCCTCAATTATGCTCAAAGTCAGAAACTGACTATGGTTTGTTCTTCCGTTGAGGAAATCATTTGATTTCCTTCTCTTGACATTCTAAGAGTATTCTGTGTACGAGAAAAGACATTTACTTTAAATTTCAGTGCATTTTCACCCTAATATGCAAAAATCCCCGTGACAGTGTCCCTTTAATGTGAAAGGACTGGGTTATATTTCGACACTAGACGAAAATGCAGTTTGTTACTAGTTATGGCCAAGCAACAGTAGGGTAACGTAATTCAAGAAAAAAGCTTAACTGAAAGGAACTGGCCACTGGCAATCCAGAGTGAATGCCTTTAGCTCTTTGCAACGCACTGTCCTCTTTTCAGCGTTTCTGAGATCTCGTGGTTAGGTTAGGTTTCACATCTACCTTGTAAAGACTGTTCCTTGAGGAAAGGATCGCACTGCAAAACCCGCAGAACAGGATTTTTTACCTTTTGAGTCCTGTCTGTTAGCATCTAATCGCAGGCAATCGAAGTTGCTTCCACTGAAGAAACTTTCAGCTTTTGGCCATGTTTCATATTTAAGTCAACAAGGGAAATGACCAGTTCACAACAGAATATCTGAATGTTTGTATTTGTCGGGTTACGTTTGCTTGAACCTTACATCGAATCAACGAACAAGGCAGTCCCAAAATACGAGCTGCACCTTTCCTACAATCGACGACTTCTCAGTGGCTAATGGTGTCAACTGAGTTGATAGGTAAATTGGCCACTGTGAAGATTTAACTTCTGAATTTCTTGTGGCTAATTTGCGCTATTAATTCAGTTGATTTATCTAAATCTTCGTGTTTCACTTTCCCACCGCTGCCTGCGTGTAGACGACTCCTATTTCCTCTGCTTCACGCGGAAAAGGGACGTTTGCGGAACGCCGTTGCCAATCGTGTTCTGTTATTCTGGGATGCAGAGACTGTGCTCTAATTGGCTTCCTTACAGTAGGCATTGATAGAATCAATTCTAATTGGCTATCATAAAAAATATTTGACCTAATTTATGGGGCATAAATTCAGCGGGGTTTTCAATTGATGGATCAAAACGTGTCACTGTGTGCTGTGTTTCGCCTAAGTCTTCAAGGTCACAGAGAATTTCTTACGTTAACGAGGAAGTCCTTTCTCTACAGTTTGGCTAATCACCACATATCGTTAAACCTTGCGTTGGAAAGCTACGAAAGCGGCGAGAACGTAACAACAACTTGTCAAAAACCAGGAGGAACGTTTAAATGGCCACAGTTAGAAAGCTTTCAATGTGCGCAGGACTGACGGTGAAGAAAATAGGTCCAAACACTTGAAAAGGACAATGTGGAAACATCGGCTTCTCCCAAGCAGGGAATTCTTTTGGACGGATCGGTTTCTTGTTCGCCGAACAGTTACATCAATATAATTTATGCGACATTTAAAACCCAAAACAGGACACTGGAGCACGATTAACGATGGCTTTACACAGATTTCCGGTTTCCGCGTGAAACAAATGAAATAGCAGTCGTCTACACGCAGGCTACCACACCGACGCTGCACCACATGCAGTCTCTTTAGCAGCTAACCCCAAGACATTGCTGTAATCCATCACGGAGTGTTGGGTGACCCGTATTCTATCTCCTGGGTTCTCCTGGAGGAGTGTGACCCACTCGTGTTGGAGCACATGCAAGGGATTCCTATTGCCGCCGTCGTTTCCAAGCCAACAGAACACCATGTGTCTCGTTAGTATTTTAGGAAGTGGAACCCACCCAAGGAAACATTTCACCCAGAGGAGCACGAGAACGAGGTAATGAAGCCAAAGAAGCTTGTAATGATAAAACTGATAGTCCTTTCATTTGACGAGCACAGGTCATGCAGTTAAGAGCGAATGTTACCAACGGTCAAACATTTGGTGGCAACAGGTCAAAAATCAATTCCGCTCATATTCTTATGTTAGGTAGACCTTAATGTGAAACAAATCACTGCATAGTTCGTTTGGCTGAATATTGATTTATTTTCAAGAAAATCGATATTAACGGAATTCGCTCAAAAGACCGCTTTTGAAGCTCAAAATTTAGGGCAAATCTCGAAGCTTCGCGTGACAAAATAAAGCATTCCAGAGCAATAAAAATTAACCAAACTTGTAGAACGATGTTTGAATATATGTCAAAAGAAATTTCAGCAATTTCTGCTCATTTATTTACGAGCTCTAATTAAATTTATCCGACATACTTTTGACTAGATAAAAAGTATATCAAGTTTACCCCCTAAAAAAAGTATGTGGTACCGAATATTATTCGTCAAGAATCTGGATTTCAAGAGGAGAAGGGATGTTCTTCTGCCTCCTAAAAGGATTTTTCGGGGAAATTTATTGACGCGATGTTATAGAATTTTAAAGTTGGACAAAATGCGTTGATTCAAGCGATCAGAAAAGTCAGCCTAATTAACTCAGTGTACACATACACAAACAACTTCACGTTTACCGCAGGTTTTGATCAGCCGACAACCGATTTTAACACAAAATCCTCTAACCTTCATGTTGCTGTATCACAGATGAGAGCTGTGGTCCTTGTTTATGATAAAATTCAAGCAAACTGCAAGAAAACTTGACAGGATATCGCAACTTGCCTTGGCGTTTCACCGAACATCCGCCGTTTTTGATGTGAGGATTCTCTTTTCCTATTTTCGTTGGAAAGCAGGCTTAAGGTGTTGTACATAAGATGTCTTTCCTTTCAAACTAGCTCTGAACTGGGCAGCGAAACAAGAAGTCGTTAATACAAAAACATATGTTACGTGCTTTCGGTGATACCGCTAATTAATTTAGAACGAGTTTTAGTGAAATCGACTACTGCATGCATGTACCGCGGTAACGAAATTTTGGGTGCATCGGGTGACTTTGCGGAATTGGGTTTAATTTTTTTCAAATAAGCTAATTCTGTCTTCCTACGTTTACTACTAATAAGACTGAGCGAAGATTCTCAGTAGATTGGGTTCGATGAGTACTTTGAAATCTGTGCAACTGAAAAAAACACACGTTGGTTGCGTGACATACCCTAGACTGGGCTTTCACCTGATGGGCAGGGCAAAGGGGCTTTTAAAAATATGTTCTCTGTTGGTTTTCCAAGAAGTCGCACAGTTAATGAACGCTATATTATATACTATGGCTAGATTAAAATACAAAGTCAGGCATGAACATTTCCTGTTCGGTCTTAAAATTCTTTTTTCGTTTTGTTGGGGTGAGGGTGGGGAGGGGCTGGGGCTATAGGTTTCGGGGAAAGAAGTTTTAGAGAACACTGAATCGACTGGTTGTATTGATTCCTGGCATTCAAAGACTTTCAAATTAGGCAGTGGTGATACCTTAAACCTTTTTATTTTTACCTGCGTTCTTGTTCGTAGTTACGTGTTAGTGTACATTTATTTACGGAGAATAGACATTAATAAGAAATCAAAACTCGTACTGGTTTTCAGGGAATAAATTTAATGATCTGGCCCCAGTTGTTCAAAAGTTGGATAGCGCTATCCACCGGATAAATCACTATCCAGTGGATAAGTGTTAGGGAAACCAGTTGCGTTATCCACCCGATAGAGATCTTTCCGGTGGATAGCGGTATCCAACCTTTGAACAACTGGGGCCAGCAAGATTGTTAAGAGCTTTGTCCTGTGGCAGAAAATACAACCCACTAAGGGCTTAACTTGGATGACTTTTTATGAGTCTTGGGTTTTCCGCTTTCGATGCTCAACAGGCACCAACGAAAAACGACTCTACTCGACTGACACTGTAGTGCGTGCAGTCTTTTTTTAAAGCTTCCAACAGTGAAGAAAACTACAAAACGGTTAACTGGGGGGTTTCAACGTTCTATTCAACACCGATCAATACTGTTGAATTTTTAAAACAAGTTTGGCCTTCCAGCTTAATGATGTTTCACAATTTTGCCGACTTTTCTTTTGTTCTCAGGTGTGCCACCCTGTGCAATGATGTTCTGTAATATTGATTGAACTTTTTCTACGTTCTCAGGTGTGATCCATAGTATTGAATTCGTTTACCCACCTTGTTCAACATCGCACAACAAAGTTGTGTTCAAGATTGTTGAATAACGTTGAATGAGTTTGGTCGATTCATAAAGTTTGCAAACGAAAAACGCAAAGAGCGTGAGCCAACAAAATGAGGGCGCAGCCGGGGTTGAAGGCTAAGAGAAGGGGGAGGTTTAAACCCTTAGGGTGTGTTTCTTTGTATCCCAAAACGGATTTTGCGTTTCTTTACCTAAATCCAAACATGGATTAATCAGGGATTAGTGATCTGAAGAATCCACACTCCGAATGGATACATCAGATCAAATCTAAATCCGGATTTTTAGGATTCATGATCCGTGTGTTTCTTTGGGGGACGGATCCGAAAATAGTACACCTGTCAAGCGGTCTTCCATGCAAATTTACTGGTCTCGCCATATTTTCTCTCGATCTTGCGTGACAAAACATTCGATCGTGAAAAAGAAAATTCAGGTGATTATTCCGTTCCTTATATGTGAAAAGTTTTCTCCAAAAGAACAGACAGAAGCATTGACACGTCAGGATAACTTCATTTGTGTACAATTTCTGTAATTCAGGGACCAGATTTTGCTAATTGTGAACGCAAATAGCGAGTTCACTTGAACTTCTGGCAGATACTGTCCTTGTTTATAAATTATTTGTATTCCATTCTAGTTGAATTCTAGGGCAGTACGAGAGAAATATCGTTGTAATATATATATTGCGTGCCTCCAGCCTGTCTTGTCATGACAAAATAATCCTTTTTCGGATTTTGTGTTTCTTTGGCGTCGAAGAATCCATATGATCTGGGATCACAAATCCGTTTTCGGATTCTCCCAAAGAAACGCACCCTTAATCCACCAACATGAAAAGGTTTCCCCTTGAGTAGATTTCCCCCCCCCCCCCCCCCCCCACCCATCGCCCCCATCCTGTCCAAGTCACCTCAAGATGCTATTAAAGAATATTAGAACGCACGAGGAAAGGGTGCAGGCACGGACTAAGTATTTCTAATCGGAGCCTTTTGGGTCTGTGAAATCCAGTTTTCGGAAAATCGAGAACCCGCAAATTCCTTTCTGATCCGCTTTTATAATTACTGAACAAAGCTTTATCACATGCAGGTGGCTGGCTTGAATGTTGTGTGATGTTGTAAAGCAAAAGGTTTCACTTCTGCATAAAGGTGGGGTTAGGTGAGTTCTGAAGCAAGAGATGGAAAAGCTCCGCTTTATTTGAAAATCCTTTAATGCCAAGAATCGTTAACTTAGGGCGCGTTTCTTTGGGAAGATCCAAATCCGGATTCTTGTATCCAAAAACGAATTTTACGTTTCTTTACCTAAATCCAAAAATGGATTAATCAGGGATTAGTGATCTGAAGAATCCACACTCCGAATGGATACATCAGATCAAATCTAAATCAGGATTTTTAGGATTCATGATCCGTACGTTTCTTTGGGGGACGGATCCGAAAATAGTACATCTGTCAAGCGGTCTTCCATGCAAATTTACTGGTCTCGCCATATTTTCTCTCGATCTTACGTGACAAAACATTCGATCATGGAAAAGAAAATTCAGGTGATTATTCCGTTCCGTATATTTGAAAAGTTTCCTCCAAAAGTACAGACAGAAGCATTGACACGTCAGGATAACTTCATTTGTGTACCATTTCTGTTATTCAAGGACCAGATTTTGCTAATTGTGAACGCAAACAGCGAGTTCACTTGAACTACTGCAGATACTATCCCTGTTTATAAATTATTTGTATTCCATTCTAGTTGAATTCTAGGGCAGTACGAGAAAAGTATCGTTCTGATTTATATATTGCGTGCCTCCAGCCTGTCTTGTCATGACAAAATAATCCTTTTTCGGATTTTGCGTTTCTTTGGTGTCGAAGAATCCATATGATCTGGGATCACAAATCCGTTTTCGGATTCTCCCAAAGAAACGCACCCTTAATCCACCAACATGAAAAGGTTTCCCCTTGAGTTTCCCAAAGAAACGCACCTTATACTATCACTTTCACCTGGGCACTTAATACAATCAGTAGATTTAGTATTCTCTTAAACGTCTTTTCAAACACCTTTAGCCCAAACCCCGCCCCACCCTAAACAAAAAGAAAGAAGACATTCTCAGACCGAAAACGAGATTATCATGTCCAACTTTGTATTTTAATCCAGCCATAGTTCATTAACTGTGCTACCTCTTGGAAAACCAACTGAGAATATATTTTTTAAATCCCTTCGCCCTGCCCACCAGGAAACACCTCTAGGGTTACTGTCACGCAACCAACGTCCTTTTTTTTTCAGTTTCACGCATTTTTAAGTGCTCATCTAAAACCAGTCTACTGAGAATCTTCGCTCAGTCCTTAAATTAATAAACGTAGGATGTCAAGAATAGCTTATTTGAAAAACAATTTAACGTTCTTCCCCAAAGTCACCCGATGCCCCCTAAAATTTCGTTACCGCGGTACATGCATGCAGTTGTCGATTTCAGTAAAACTCGTTCTGACTGAATTAATTAGCGCCATCACCCAAAGCACGTAACAGATGTTTTTGTATTAACGACTTCTTGTTTCGCTGTTCAGTTCAGCGCTAGTTTCAAAGGAAAGGCATCTTATGTACAACACCTTAAGCCTGCTTTCCAACGAAAATAGGAAAAGAGAATCCTCACATCAAAAACGGCGGATGTTCGGTGAAACGGCATGGCAAGTTGCGATATCCTGTCAAGTTTCCTTGCAGTTTGCTTGAATTTTATCATGAACAAGGACCACAGCTCTCATCTGTGATACAGCAACATGAAGGTTAGAGGATTTTGTGTTAAAATCGGTTGCTGGCTGATCAAAACCTGCGGTAAACGTGAAGTTGTTTGTGTATGTGTACACTGAGTTAATTAGGCTGACTTTTCTGATCGCTTGAATCAACGCATTTTGTCCAACTTTAAAATTCTATAACATCGCGTCAATAAATTTCCCCGAAAAATCCTTTTAGGAGGCAAAAGAACATCCCTTCTCCTCTTGAAATCCAGATTCTTGACGAATAATATTCGGTACCACATACTTTTTTTAGGGCGTAAACTTGATATACTTTTTATCTAGTCAAAAGTATGTCGAATAAATTTAATTAGAGCTCGTAAATAAATGAGCAGAAATTGCTGAAATTTCTTTTGACACATATTTAAACATCGTTCTACAAGTTTAGTTAATTTTTATTGCTCTGGAAAGCTTTATTTTGTCACACGCAGCTTCGAAATTTGCCTTAAATTTTGAGCTTCAAAAACGGTCTTTTGAGCAAATTCCGTTAATATCGATTTTCTTGAAAATAAATCGATATTCAGCCAAACGAACTATGCAGTGATTTGTTTCACATTAAGGTCTACCTAACATGACAATATGAGGGGAATTGATTTTTGAGCTGTTGCCACAATATCTTTAAAATGTTTGATTTTTGGCAACATCTGCTCTTAAGTAGTACACAGTAACCCCAATAGACTACTCCACCAAATGGTCTAAGGCACGTACTTATGTTCTAGTGTCTTAGAGGACCTCAATTTTGATCAGGGACCAACTTGCCCTAAAATCGACCTGATCGTAATTTCTGTCGACCCAACAGAAATCAAGACGCCTTTTGCAATACATTTTAGTCTGGTCGTTGACCAATCACACTTCGCTGCTGCTCATCACTTTGTCGAGTTTGTCTAGCTCCTTTAAAGGTCACAGTTGCAGGTAAACGGTCAAAATTTTTAGGAAGGAAATGCGAGTTGCGTTAAGGTTTTTTATTATCTGGGTCTTAAACATTTGTAGTTTTAATCCGATTACTGAGACCCAATGAAAAACAAAACATAAAGCAATAAAACATGAGGCACCTGTCTTAGTTGATGGTTTTATTAGGGACGTACAAAACAAACCAGACAGATCAAAAAGCCGTGTAAAAACCCATACCAAAGCCTTATGTTTCTTAAATACATATACATGAAAGACGAAATGACTTGTTTACAGTCTCAGTTTATTCATGTGAGTAACGATTTTCAAAATAATTTAAAACAAGCACTTTTAGGTGCAAACAGTAGACTCTTCTTGTTCAGAAAAGATGGCTGCTGAATTGGACGATATTAAATTAGCGGAAGAGAAATGCCCACACCAGATTACAGCTTTGTATTTTTTTTCTTTTTATTAACAACTAAATTCTCTTTAAGTCAGGAACGGATGATGTCTGGAAAAATAAATTTCAACAAAGAACATTCTACACTTTTGTAGAAGTGCTATTCCGCCATTCCCCCTAACTAACACAGATATCTCAGAAACGTAATCAACATCGTAATTTCTCGAAGAAATAGCGATGCATTTGTTTGTGAAAAAATTATCTGGTCTCTTTTGGAACCATATTTTCCCTGGCATGAGGCTTCAAAACGTTCCTTTTCGTTGAACAGAAGTATTTGCGAATCACGCTTTTGTCTTCAATGATTATCAACAATCAAGAACTGTTTGGATAAAAACGGCACCTATTCCCGGTAGTGAATTGGTCGAGCGTAGTACCGGTTATACAGCTTGCAAACTTCAAAGACCATAACAGACGTGCTACAATTTGTGTTCCAAGCATCACAACCGTGCACAATCTCTTGTTCGACATTCACATACTGTGGTTTAACAGACACGTTTCGTTTTTACACGGTTAAGGCCAAAACCGATGAAGAAAGATACTTGTAAAAAAGGCGTTTGACGGGCTTCATAATTATTACCTTTCATTTACTATTTTAAGGGGCAATTTCATCTATTTTTAGTCACAAAAGACCTTTTGCATCACTAGAAACCTGAAAATAACGTTTCAGGTTTGTTCAACATTACTCTATTAGTGCACTAAAACTACTGATGTGTTTTTAAGTTCGGATGGCCAGGACGGAAATGCATTGCAACTTGAAGAACTTAGCCACCGTGACTCAGCCCCTTTAAGTACTATTAAATATAACAGTATTATTTACCTATAAAATTAATAAAATGTTCGCTATAACGTAGACCGTCATGCACTTGGCAATGCGCCACTCTGGAGACTTGTTGATACTAGGACTTCGGATTGCACTTGGTAGGAGCCAAAGAACTAAGTAATTTCGTGAATGACGGCTTTGTCGGGCCATTCAAGTTTTATCCTATACCACACTAAAAACTACAGGTCAAGTCTGTTTCGCAAGTACACTATTAGTGGTCCAAAAGGTTTGTTTGGGATACAACAAATTAACCCTTTCACTTCCAGAAGTGTCCAAGTTAAAAACTGGAAAAAATAATCACATCTCACTTTGCAAATTTTAACAAACAAGTGGAAACATATAAAAGTGCTGTCTCAAAAGTTAGAGCCACCTTGTACAGCATAATAAACAGCACCACAGGAAATTACTGCTCAGTAGCTTTCATTTGAATGGTTACACTTCAGGATTTCATCCAGCCCGAGATTCAAAAGTTAAAACGACACAACAACTAAGGTGCCTCTGGGAGTAAAAGAGTTAAAGGGTAAATGGCCGCCCAAACGATCCCATACACCCTAGTCTTACTGATGTTCCTCAAGTGGGGCATGTTCTTGCTTTACTTTCAGATTCTTTGATGTCTCTCGACATGAGAAAGTCTAGTGCGAGTAACCGTGAAAGGTGTGTCACGTGTTTGGGTGAGAAAGCATGTCCCATGTTTTGAGCCACTTCCGTTGGTTGACCTCAGCCGCTGAGAGCGCCACGTGACCATAAGTGAAAGGACTGAAGAACTGAAATCCCCATAATACAATAACAATCAAGAAACCACAGCACACGTACAGCATCCACTGAAGTGCTTTATATCTAGCGAAAGAAAACAATCAAATGTTAACCAGTGTACTGGTTGCCAATCCACTTAACATCATTGAAGCCTGAATGTTTTGAGAATTTTTTTTGAACTGTTGAAGTTTTGTTCCTCTCTGCGAGGATCTTTCACTCATCAAAAAAATGTTTCATCCGTACTTCACAGTGGCCATCTCAAAAAGAAAAAAAAATCACTTTCATCAAGAGAGGATATCCTCTCTTGCTTTCATAACTTACAGAAAAGTGCTTTGATTGAAAAGGTTTGTACATAGCTAATTGCTACTCAGTACCGGCCCATGTGAAATCGGTTTTTAATAGCAACAAAAAGAGGGGATTAGACACAGTCATGGTTTTAGTGACAAAGATTTTGTTGGCCAAACAAGCTCAATAGTGTGGTTCACTACAAGATTTAACTTTGTCAACCTACCTTAAGATTTCTTGATGAACATGTTGTAACAACACTGGTAAGAGAACGATTTTAAAGAACAGAGCGGGGAGATAGTGATGTATAAAGAGCGTCCTTTCCATGGGGAAGAACGTGATGAAGTGGACAAGATATCCGATAACCACTGATTCACCACAGAACACGAACCGCTGCCAAGAATCTAACAAACAGAACAGAAAGTTTTTTTAGCACAATTTCGCCATGTTGAAAACATATCTATATCATAGGAAACTCGACATTTATGGTTTGATACTGCAGAACGGGTTTAACGAGGATTACGTTATGGACAACCTTGTCTTTGCTAACAAGCAGACAGACGACACCAAATATTTATTGCAAAAAAACTAAAATAGGTCGGGTAAACTCTTTAATCTTGAATTATATTTAACCGATCGCGACACTGGTTGTAATAATGGTTTGATTTTGTATGACAGTACTTAACGAATGACAGAAACACATTAGGAAGTACAAAAGAATAGCAGTGGCAAGGATGAAAACGAACCTTGAAGCATACCTAGATCAAAGGTAAACCAACAATGTTTGATTTTGTACACAGTACTCAACGAATGGCAGGAATACATTATAAATAAGGAGAACTAACGATGCTAGTAAGACCTCTTCATTTCTCGTTGTTAATACGCTTCAGTTAAATAGTCCAATGAGAGTTTTTGCCGGAAAACATACCTTCGGACAAATCGTGTACCTTTCTTCTTCTCCTCAATAAATAAAACACTAAAAGACCAAAGTACAATGGAAGAGAAAGCGTAGTCGCCCACCACACAAAGGGATTGCCAATACAGAACACTTGAGCCTAAAAAAAGGAAAAAATGTTTTCATTCCTTATGTGGCCTCATAACATAGCTTCACGATTCCTGGTGTCTTGAAAGGGAAGAGTACAGGCTGTTCAGAAAGAGCATAACTCTAATTAGTGTATACCAAACCAGTGGATAGTGTTTTTCGCACGCGCTGATTATTGGCTACTCAAACTCGCCATAATATCTGCTATTCACCTCCCGGCATTATTCTGGATTTCGCGCGCGAGGTTTCCCTCATTTCTCAGAAAACAAAGCAACCATTTGGTGCTGACTATCCACTGGTTTGATATATACTTAAACAATCATTCACCTCAGTGTCGGTGAAGAGTTGTAGATATTTATCTCGCCACTTCGCAGCTCGGCAATATCCACCACAATTCACCTCGACTTTGGTGAATAATTGTTAGCGAGCGAATAAATACATTCCCAGCGGCTTTGAATGAACCATGTGTACATATTTCATCTGACTGACAATGACTTGTTCACTGCATACAGCAACACGCTCTTGAACAGCCAGAGTTTCTCCCTTTTTCAGTTGGGGAAGTAGCGGATCGGCACTAACTGACTAGCTCACAAACAAGTTTATAACAAGCCACTGACTCGACACTGACACATGTTTTTGCAAGTTAAACTGTATCAAGTTTATCCTCAACAAAAAAACTCAACGAAAAATCCAGAAGCGCGTTACAAAATTATGCCAGAGATCCACGAGACACATAAGTCAAGAGATAGTTTTATAAACTCCAGGAGAGTTAACAAAATTATGCGAGAGCTTTGTTTACTACAAACCACCTACATGAAAGCTGTATCAAGAAAACTCTAGTATTAAGACAAATTTATGAGATCACAAATCCAATTCAAACCCCCCACGCGCCCCCCTTCCCCTTTCCAACCTCGCCAAAAAAAATTAAAATAAAAAAATTTAAAAAAAAATAACTTTACTGAAACTTACATTGTTGTCTTTGGCAATCCAATACGCAACTCCTCTTCTCATCAGAGGCCACCACGAGGGACGAGAACCAAATGTGTGCTCATTAGTAAGTTCCTTTTTAGACTCCAACATCTTTAGCTGAAGGGTAAAACAACAACAAAAGTTAAGTCAATGAGGCAAACGATATGGCAGCAAAACGTGCAACAACGGCTTCTTTTGATCCAATTGAGTTCGACACGACGAAAGCACGATGTTTGAACCGGGTATAACAGACCGCGTGTTAAGACAGTGACTGGGCCTTCCAATCTTTTTATAGCCTGCGTGTAGACGTCTCCTATTTCCTTTGCTTCACGGAAATAGGAGACGTCTGCACGCAGGCTAATCAGGCTAATAAAAGGGTCATTTTATTAATAATAGTTTTTGTAGTGTGTTCTACACGCCTTCTTGACACTATTAACAGTAAACAACAATTAAACACTGGGTTTGGCGAGATTGAAATTGGTTAAGACCGCGCTTTTTGTCATCATCATCATCATTACGTACCTGCATTTCCCAAAATTTAGGTAAGAAAGCCATCGGCTTGGAGGCCACCTCCAACTGATCGGTTTTCTTTTCAACATCTTTTGGACCTTCCCCTTCAGCTGATTAAGATATTTTCACGTGAGAAAAAAGTAAAAACATTAACAAAGATGCACAGAATCTGATAGGATAAAAATCTACAAAAAGATTTAAAACTTGTCAGTGTCGCAATACTTACGATAAGTGATATTCTGCTGGTGTTCCTCAACATTCCAGATGGTGTTTGTTTGTTTGATGGATTTGTCTGTGCACACTTCCAGCTGGTGAAAGCCCCAGTCGGGTAACTCCATTCCTGAAATCTAACAGAATATCCATACTTCACGGTGAATGCTCTTTTCCTATATAGGTAAAGTTAACACCAAATTTGAAAGGGCTTGTAGAAACTTTCACTTCCAGAATGCATACCTTGACAGCCTGAGAAGTATTCACATGAATAAGCCGAACTTGAGAGTGGATGGTCTTCCACATATTGCTGCCATCTGGGTTTACAATGTCCTGTTGGTGGAAACAAAAACAAAAAAAGCATCAGTATTCACTTTGTAATTTTTTAATTATGCATTGACAGTGCGCCTATGTTTGTGTTACAATAGAGAAGGTTGGAAAAGCTTTATCAGTTACATACCATAAACCAGGATTAGTATCCATGACTTAGCATACAGCCAAAAGAAAAAGACCTGGAATGTTAACCCTTTTAAGGCCGGCACACACTAGGGGACATGTTGCGGGGACATGTAGCGGGGACATGTTGTAGCGACAGTTTTCCTTGTGTGACATCCTCGTTTTTGCAAAAAAAGTTCTGTTGCGGGGACAGAATTATGACTTACGGGATAACGAATGGCGCATTTTTAATGGTTCTCGCTATTTTGTAGCGGGGACAGTTTGCAAATTCAGTGCACACGATGTGAAAATTGGGGTCATTTTGTCCCCGCTTCATGATGCATGAATTTAAACCAGCTGAATTTCATGTAACATGTTGCGCCGGGGACAAAATTCTGTCCTGCAACAGAACTTTTTCGCAAAAACGGGGATGTCACATGAGGAAAACTGTCGCTGCATTATGTCCCTCCAACATGTCCCCTAGTGTGTGCCGGCCAAAAACGGGGATGTTACACGAGGAAAACTGTCGCTGCAACATGTCCCTCCAACATGTCCCCTAGTGTGTGCCGGCCAAAAACGGGGATGTCACACGAGGAAACTGTCGCTGCAACATGTCCCTCCAACATGTCCCCTAGTGTGTGCCGGCCAAAAACGGGGATGTCACACGAGGAAAACTGTCGCTGCAACATGTCCCTCCAACATGTCCCCTAGTGTGTGCCGGCCAAAAACGGGGATGTCACACGAGGAAAACTGTCGCTGCAACATGTCCCTTCAACATGTCCCCTAGTGTGTGCCGGCCAAAAACGGGGATGTCACACGAGGAAAACTGTCGCTGCAACATGTCCCTCCAACATGTCCCCTAGTGTGTGCCGGCCAAAAACGGGGATGTCACACGAGGAAAACTGTCGCTGCAACATGTCCCTCCAACATGTCCCCTAGTGTGTGCCGGCCAAAAACGGGGATGTCACACGAGGAAAACTGTCGCTGCAACATGTCCCTCCAACATGTCCCCTAGTGTGTGCCGGCCAAAAACGGGGATGTCACACGAGGAAACTGTCGCTGCAACATGTCCCTCCAACATGTCCCCTAGTGTGTGCCGGCCAAAAACGGGGATGTCACACGAGGAAAACTGTCGCTGCAACATGTCCCTCCAACATGTCCCCTAGTGTGTGCCGGCCAAAAACGGGGATGTCACACGAGGAAAACTGTCGCTGCAACATGTCCCTCCAACATGTCCCCTAGTGTGTGCCGGCCTTTAACCCCCAATATCAACTTGCATCTTCTCCTTACTCCCTCTCCGTAGATTTCTGATGGGAGAATTTGCATAAACTTCAAAACATTTTGTCTTTGTTGATCATTTCCTATATTCTCAGGACCTGTACATTTGATCATGTAGTGACACTGTGAGGAGAAATAAGATGCTGGTCTTCAAGAGTTTACTCCTCCTTTCTGGATGCTGATCCCAGGACCTGTAAGCTGCGAGTGTTGTCCCTAAACCTTGCCCATAACAGTTCTTTATAAAATAAGCTTGGAAGATATATAGCAATGTAATCATTTGCATACCAGTGGTAGGCTCAGTCTCCAGCCGTGAGTGTCTCAATGCGCCCGCGATTCTCACCACCTTCACGGCTGGGTGCACGGGTTTGGTTATTGTTTAGACTGACCAATCAGAGACAAGCCCCCTGAAATTTGCGGGGCAGAATGCGCGACATAATTTAGGGGGATTTCGTCTTTCTCTTGAAATTTCACACTTTTAGGAGGACGTTTCAGGCATACTTTTCGCATTTCGCTTTTTTTCAAGACGACAAAAAAACACCACATAAAATTCAAGCAAATGACGTGTGGATTGTCTGCATAATTATTAAAATTGTAATGACGTCACAGACATGCAACCAAACCCGTGCACCCAGCCGTGAAGGTGGCGAGAATCGCGGGCTCATCGAGACACTCACGGCTGGAGACTGAGCCTATGCCATTGGCAGATCCAGGATTTTTGAAGGGAGGGGGGGTGGGGTGGCTGACCTGACAGAATGATATCGGAACAATCCGAGACAAAATCACCTTGAGCAGTAATAGTTTTGTTCCCTTTCTTAATTTCAAGCTTAAACGACCCCAAAGAGGGGGGTGGTTTGGCTGGATCTGCCCCTGTATGCATCTACACACATGTACTGTGCACAGACATACCACTTTCCACAGGTTTTGAGCAGGCATGGAAATGTTGTAGTCAATGTAACAGGACACTTCCTGGTTGGCTGGGTTAAGAGGAGCTGCAACATCATGGCTAGGAAATAAAAAAATCAGAAAGGACATTCAATAAACGTTCATCGACAAACTTATAGCAACCAATTTGTAAGGCTGCAGGCAGGGTGTAAAAGAAGATAGAACAGTAAAACTCCTTTTGAATAGAGGAGTTAGTTTCTAAAGAAACTCTGGTGCTAAGTCAATGGGGATGTACATGAAGATCTGGATTTATCAACTGAGTTGATATAGTAAATTGGTCACTGTGAAGTAATTCAAAAGCTGATGCTTCCATTTTTTGGAACTTTGTTAACATGACTTTAATTTGTCAAGTATACTGTGTCTTATATATTGAACGGTGGAACTATCCTATTGGTTGAAACACGGCAACGTGAAAAGCGAGAAGAAATTAGCTGAATGAAAAGCTTTCATTGACTCCATGAGAATAAGTCTCAGTGCCAATTTGAATGATGAATTTTTGCTCTAAATTTTTACAGCTTTCCATGTTGCTCTGACGTAGGGAAATGCTCTACCTGTTCAAAGCTCTGCCAGTCACCCCATGGACAATCTGAATGATGTCTCCATTGTGCACAGGTCTTGGTGGATAATCAATAGCAAGAGATTCTCTGAAATGCAAAAATGCAGTTGTTAGGAAGCTAGCAGTTATAAATCCAACCCCCCTTAATATAGTTGATTGTTTGATACAGGTTCAGCTTAACAGAGGGTGACTGCTTTATAAAGAAACTGAGTAACACAGGTTAAGCTCTATTTTCTTAATACAAACATCACAATGAAGTAGCTGATGTTAAATATTTGTGCAGCAGGCAAATGGTGTGCAACGTTATAAGAAACGTTAACAGGTAAAATTCACACTCCTAACACTTCATTCAATTGTCATCATAAGTGTTTAAGTGATGATATTATGTTCTTCATAACCAATGCAGAATCATGTTTGTCCATAAGAACACACAAAATGTGAACACTGAAAAGTGTTATGCCAATAATGATATCAGTGTAAGACAAAAAAGTAAGAACAAACATAGATAACAAACATCAAAGTACAATTTTCATCCTTTGTGTCACCAATTAGCACACATGCTAAGGTTTCTTGGCACATTAATAAAGTTTATTATTATTATTATTATTATTATTAATCTGAAACAAAAAGTGTAAGGACTGAAAAGATATACACAAGTGATGAAACCAGTGGGAATACAAAAATGTCTTCTTCATAAACAGAAAACAAACTTAACAGTATAGTCTGAAAAAGTCTTACCTTTCAGGATCTTTGATGATCCACCAGTTATTGACATCCTTGTAGCCATAGCATGTGACCTGTTGCTGCGCAGAGCTGCCACGCCCATCAGGGTACTTGACAGGGTAGGTGTGTGTGTGCGAGTGAAGCCAGCATTGTTTCCCAAAGGTGTTCCGCAACGTGACCTGAGACCCATAGGCTACCTCTGAAGTACCCGAAACAAAAACAAAACACATTTAAATAAAATGCAACAGTTTTGTTGTGATTGTTTTAAAACTCAGAACTCACAGTCATGACAGCTGCAATCACTGGCTGTCCCGCTGATGAAAAGCATATCAGGAAAGTCTTGTAAAGCAAGTCATGTTTGATTCTTCAATGCAACTACTGCAAGATTAGTGCATTTATGACATGGCTACTACCAGACAGAAGTATTTAAAGCTGCCAACTTTACTTTGATTTTTACTTGTAAAACTCATGGAAAAATTCTCAGATAGCCATGTTTAGCCAGCTTTGAAATCTACTTCAAATGTTATTGAGTCCAGTGAAGGTCAGACAGGCTAGGTACAGTCAACACCTTAACTTGCATTGAGAAATATCCTTCAAGATTACCACCAACCATAAAAAAATAATTACTATTACATGTAACCGCTATCCGGGAAATGCCCTGAGAGATGATTTGCCAAATTACAATTAACAGCAACAGTATTCATGTGTCAATAAGACTTACCCTCTGCTTGTCCATGTGTAATTTTTGCAAGTCCTCCCTAAAGGTAACAAGGAAACAAGTTTATAAATTTACAATCATTTCATGAGTAAGCTCATGGGGCCAAAAACATCTTATATTCTGAATCAGTATGTTACCTCAAGACTAGCTTGGAATGCACTTGACATCATGTCATCATGGGACCCACTTTTTCTCAAAACAGCGAACATGATGTAAAACTGAAGCAAGTAGAGTATACCAGGAAAGACAACCAGACAGATAGCCCTGCTCACAACATGCTTGGTAAGTTCTCTCTGTAAGTCAGTTAATTAAGGAGACCAAATTATTCCTTGAATAAATACAATTAACTACTTACTGTATGAGTTATACAAAATATAGTGGGCAATTTTATTTCATATTGCAGAAAGATCTTGCGATTTTTTTTCAAACAGGACTCCTGGTGAAGCTTTTCGTTCCTGTCAATTTTCATTCTTGTCATTTTAGAGCCAATTGTGTGCTTCCTAAATAGACTATTTATAAGCATTTTCGTCTTCTCTTGGGGAGAGTAGAGTGAGAACAGAAACACAAAGCATGTATAAATTACTGGCCATGCGTGAGGGCCACTGCACGTTTCCCCATTGCCTGTAATTTTCAAGCATGCTCGCATATTTCTCTTCTCCAATTTGATGTCAACTTGTTTCACAGAGGTAAATTGATCATAATCAACAGATTTGAAAGCTGTTATTTCAAGCATTGACCCTTTGTTGTAGCCAATTTAGAGTAAAGTCAGAGAAGTTTTCCCTAGCGAAGGGCTTGAACTAGGACCCATGTCACTTTATATGGAAGTCCCCCTCTCCCCCTTGGTGTAATCTAGCACTTACCGCTGGAAGGGTGTGGTCTCCAATAAGTTTCCACAAGTCATGGCCAGTTAAAAATCCAACAGTGATGAATGTAAAGATACCTGTGTACTTAGTGCTAAAAACAGATAGAAAATGTACAGATAACATATGAAGACTATCAACATTATTGTAATTTATTGATTTCCTCTGATTTACCAATTTAAAATATTTCTTCAATAAATCATTCTAGAAGAACTGAATTCCAAGTCAGGATTACATGTCGATGTGCAAGATGCCTTGCTAATCAAACAAAGTGTGAATATTTTATGAGTACAATTTTACAAAAACCTGTTTGCTTACCTGTAGGCACCCATTAGAGCAATTCCTGTCAGTGCTAACCAGGTCCACCATTTATGTGTGAATGGTCTTTAAGAAAAATAAACAAAATGTCTCAGTTAAATTAAAACTCTTGCTCTTGCTTCAGAGTCCAGGCAGCCTCTTTGTCACCTCATTTTATAGCTAAAATGTATGACTTCAAAATTCTCACCTTTTGGACTCTTTATGAAATTTCAGATAGCAAAGTAATGACACAGCAACAAAAAATAGTAGTGGACCATCCAGCATCATAAGTCTGCTATGTACCACAAACATGTTATCTGAAACAAAAAGAGACAGTAAAGCATTGTAATGAAAATTAATTGTGAAAATCATATCTTTTGAAAAAGAAAATAATAATGGTTTCTCTGCCATGTTAGCCTTGATTTCCACTCTTGCACATGGACATAAATTTAACTGCTTTACGTAGCTGCATTAATAAAAATAGTCAATGCATAAACAGCTTCTGCGTGTGTAAAAAAAATTATTTAAAAAGTTGGACGGCACTATCAAACTTTTTACTTTAATTTATGAATTCAAGCTGCTCAAGCATCGTCTCCAATGCACCTGAAAGCCTGTTAAATTTACATCCTTAGTAGAAAAAATTAAATATATAGACTCACCAAATGTTGCCAAAAAGGCGCCCAAGGCAGCAGCCCAATGAGAACACCCTAGTTCAATGATTATCTGCAGAAGGCAAAACATGTATTAACAATGTCTGCAGTGGACAGGCATTTTGTAGCTTAGAACAGAGAGAACTTTTAGGCAATTTGAAAACTTTCTAGAAAGTAAGGGCCTTTGTAATAAATTATGTTATTCGACGTGCATGACTTTGTACAAAGATGTAATGGACAAGGCTATGATCTGGAGGATGACAAGTAACAACAGTAATATTGTACAATGTACAAATCCAGTGGAACTGTAAAATATTAAACTCCATCTTACACTGAGTCATTAAAGTCTACATTATTGTTTTGATCGCGTTATAAACGGTTACAATTTTAAATTTTACACTGAACAGCCCGCGCGCGTGCTTGATCGTCTACGATGCTTATGCCAAAGTTTAACTAGCCTCACTAAGTGCTCGCGCTAAAATATATATATATATATATATATATATATATATATATATATATATATATATATATCATATATTTTATTTGGTCTGACAGTTAAAATATAAATTTTGAATTTCACCATAACAACTTGGCTTATGGCTCGTTGTACTGCAAGTACCAGCTGTTGACGTGGTAAATTTCTTAGAAATGGCTGTAATGACCAAGTTACTTGCAATCTTGAGTTGTAGTAAGGTGAATGGCACCAACAATGCCCCAGCCTGTACATGGCATACTGACCTCATAAATGACTGGCACAACAAGACTGCCAAGGAGGGCTGAGACAAACCGAAAATACCATATGTGATGCTCATATTCACCAAGATCTGAGGAGTTAAGGTTACATGTAACTGTCAGTTGACATCCACCACCTTATCAGTATAGTACAAATACAACCTAGCAGCCAAATTACTTTTCTGAGGCTGCACATAAAGTCGGAAGTCCGTGATTCGTGGACTTCCCGCTTTTGGACCCTGCCATAGCTCCCGATCTGTGACGCTGGGCCAAAAGGATCACAGCTCTGGGGACGAGAATGATAATAGGCCTGAAATGGGCAAAGATGTCACTAAAATCAGCAAAGGACTCAATTTACTTAAAACTGAATGGGTGCAGCAAAGCTGATCAATTTTCAAATGAATCACCTTTTTAACAGCGATTGAAGTAAACTTTTCAGTTTTCTGAGACATCCAACGAAATAAAATAATGCAGACAGCAGTCACAGTAAAATCAAAACACTGAGGTGTAGTTTAGGTCACTGTGCAGTCCACATTGTATGAGAAAAAAATGGAAAGTCACACTTCAGGCCACAGATGGTCGGAAAGGCTTAACCTGGCTTACCTAAGTTTCTGTGACATGAACGCAAACAGGAGAATTACTAACTCCCCTCCCAACAGGATGTTAGTTAACCCAAGCATTTAGGTGGAGAGAGACAACGTGGAGCAAACTCTCTTGTCTGACGGCACTAAAAACAACAATGCAGAGACCAACCTAACATCAAGCCACTGTCCCTCCAATCTTCAAATTGAAAGTCCAATAGAAACTTTGATGCTCTAACCTCAAAGTCTGATTGAAAATTCATTAATATACAAAACAAAAAGTTTAAGAAATGCTATACAGTACCTTGGCCTATATCAGCAAATGAAAACTGGCCATCATATCCAGTAAAGTAAGCTTAAAAGAGAAATGAAAATGAATGAAAATATCATCACCTAAGACAACTGAGGCCTTGCCAGAGGGGGTTGCTGTCTCGCTTGTCTTCATTTGAAAATGTCTTGTGTTGCTTATTAGTATTAAAAAAAAACATCACTTCTAGATCATTCTAGAATGTCAGCGATTCCTTCGGTTGAAAACTGTTGTCTAGTTGCAATTTCATTTGAAGTGTCATTTCTGGCTGTTGCCAATGTACTTCTTTGTCCATGTAATTTGTCATGATAATTAACCATGGCAGGCCTTAACAAGTATTGTTACTCCTGAATTCCTAAACATGCTCAGGAATGCAACCACTGAAAATACAGTAACCACATGAACATACACACATGTATCATCTCATTAACCATAACTGAATACAGTAGCTATATCCCAAATCCCTAAACCCTAATTAATCCTAATTAATTTACAGGTGATTTAACTTAACTGTAGCACAATGAGGTAATATTTTGCTCTTACTACCTGTCAGTGCAAACATAAGTTTTCCTAAAGGAGGATGAACATCAAAGAAGAACTGCTTCTTCATGAAAAAGTTTGTAAACTGGCCAAAATGTACCTCATCAAATCTGTAGAAAGAAGATAAAAATTGATTACAGCAATACCTATTTAAGGATGTTCGCGCTAAAATCTTCTACAACACAGATTTTTTTCATACTTTTGCTACAGTCACAGAATGAGTTACCTACGTCAGAAATGCAAAAAAAAACAGGGGGGTGACCGACTTTGTTTTCCAAATAAAGCGTGTGAAAAAAAAAACCCTAATTTTGACAAATCGGTCCTCGTAACTCGACAATTGGCCTCAGTGGTTGTTAGTTGAAAAATATTAAAAATGATGCGCCGTAGACCCACTTTCACAGTATAATCTTATTTAAGTAGGTCTGTCAAGTAAATAATTTGAACCGGTGTCATGCTTTCAGTTAAATTCAACCTTTAAGATGGGCTTTTGCCAAAACCGTGCAGCTAAAATAATAGCCAAATTCGATGATACGTGGGCAGAAAAGTTGAAAAAAATGAAACTTCCACAACACAGATTTTCTTCAATTTTTCATAAAACGTAGATAATCAATAAAGAAAGCAATCTATCAAGAGAAAATCTGGGGTGACCCGACATTTAAGAGAGTTTAACCCGTCTATAGATATCACAAAATTATGCCCACTGTCCCTATATATCTCAAAGGCACACGTGTTCAATGCATGACATGGCATGACATCGCGATGTAAATTGCAAGCACAGTAAGGATGCATAGAAGCAATTAGCGAGTATGTCCTTAAGAACATTGGTTGTCGGATAAAAACCTCCTACAACCTCTTGCTCTGCAGACTAGCTGGCTCGGTGGAAAAGGAGTGTAAGTGACGATTTGACCATGAATTCTTTGAAATTGCTCTAATTTAGCCCTAAGTCAGCACACAGGCTGGTTTCCTTGAGAGTTAACATTCCAAGAATTAACGAAGCATCAGTTCCTGTGCTGCTTTATTTCCTTCAGTTTTTTGCTTAAAATCAAAAGTAACAGGCTCATTCTTCAAGTTGAAGCTCTAATTTCACAAAATAAACACAGAGCTCTATGTTTCTTAGATGATCAGCACCCTCCATGCCAATTAGTAGAGTTAAAATGAAGAAAGTTGCATTTCAAGGCCAAATCATCACTTACACCCTTTTTCCACCAAGCCCTTCAATTGAAGGGCTCAGCCTTGAAATCGAAATTTCTTCACTTTAACTTTGGCATGGAGGGTGCTAAATAAAATAATTTTATCAACATAACTTGACTAGTCCTTGCTAATACTTACATCACAGCTTTAGGCTTGGTGAGTTGCCACATTCGTGTACCAAATGACAAGCCAACTAAGATCAGCCAGAAAAAATTCAATTCTACATTCATGGTGAAAGGTGATGGAGTTCCACTTTTTCCTGGCTGCGTTAACGGTTGTTTTTCTTCTTCTAATTTATGTAAACATTTTTCCTGCCAAGCAGAGCGTTGCTGAATTAGATTAAATTACTATTATATTAATACCATATCACAAATAGGTGTATATCATCCCATCAGTAGTTTGAAAAATCCCCAAAAAGTCAAACCACGCAGAGTGTTAAAGTGAAGTCCTAATCAAAAGTGTTCAAAGGATGTTTCTAGAATTTCAAGGTGTTTTTATCCATCCATTACTATCTAGCAAATGTACTACAGGATAAACCATCTGACAAAGTTATAGCTATTCCTTGTTTTATAAATACACTACCTAGCCAGAAAATAAAAAATGCTATCTAAAGTGGCCCTGCATACAGTTGAACAATAAAATGCACCTATAATGACCTCACAACCTAAGTGGATAAATACATTGATGGAAATGGTGGACATACTTTTAATTTCAAATAAAAAAAATTAACTAGTTAACTAAATGGTAGAGTTTTTTAAAGCATATTGACATGACACTGATACGAGCACATGATATCACACCACTGTTCAAGTCATACAAGTCTTGTGTCCAGTAGCTGTACTGGATTGAAAATCTTACTCAGGTATGAAAACACTTTTTACAATAACTGTGAGAATTCTCATGCACTGACTGGCTCTTGCTTATTGTCGATGAAAGTATAGACCATAAAAACTGACACCATATATGATGCAATCCTGGCTGGGCCTATGGAAAAATTTTGCCAAACTGATGTAATGTGGATACAATCGGTAATCTATAAATTGTAACTTTTAATTGACTGAACTTCTCAGAAATCAGCTGCGAGGCTAAAATAAGGGATTATTTGTGATAGTCTGACAGCAAAAATATTTGATTGGCGAGAATCAGTCGCTGATCGACCGTCTCTACAAAGGAATGAAAATCGGAATTTTCACAAACTCAGAGAAGTAGTTCAGTGGAATTTGAAAACTTATGGTCCACACGATTTGTTAAGTGTTCTGTAAACACCATGACCATTTGTTTGACACTATGTTTAGTTTCAAAACTTATTTTCAGAATAAATTACTAAGGCTCATTCCAGATGTTGTGTTACTGCCATGCCAAACTAAAAAGATTGCATCAAGTTTGACTTTCGCAAGAGGTTGGAGAGCAAGTTGTGCCACTCCCGCGAAGCACGGCATGTTCTGCCTGCAGTGGCATGACTTGGTTTCAAACGTCATGCCACTGCCATGCCAATCTTAATTCATAAATTATAAATGTACATTAAAAAGCTAATTACTACTTCATAAAACTTAGACAAGAGTTTTGTTTCAGAAGAGCTATTAAATTTGACTGAATTAAATTTGAGGTCTGGAATCAACTTTGCTACAGCCATGCTGGGCTTGGCACAGCAGTAGCAAGAAGTTTGAGACAGGCCTGAATGTTACAAAAACAATTTATGCAGACTCAGTATCCACAGTGGAATAGAAGTCATACTGGTACGAAAACAATCATAAAAACACCCTCTTCGTTTTAGTTCCATCAGTGCATTAAACTTCTGATTATTTCTCTCTTGCAGTGTATTGAATATTCAAGTGATTTAAAGTAGGGACCATACGGATACATTTGTATAAATGAATTTATGACAAGCTATGAAAGGAAGGAATCGGTTTACACTCTAAAGTATATTAAGTTCAGTAATAAAATATTATAACCAAATACAGTACAAATTGCAAATTGGTCGATCAAAATATTAAGCTTCTTGTATAACAGCTTCACGAAATATGTGAATTGAAATTCAGTAACGGGGTGAGTGACTTACAACACAAGAAAACTTTGAAAACTTCAGCTAAAGTCAAAATAAACTCTCTCCGTGGGCAAATTCAACAACTGATCCAAAAAGTTCCATAGCATATCATCCACAGTTTTTATGTACAACCGGTTGTCATTACAGCTAAACAACTTCTACAGAGAGCAACATTTTGGAAATGCCACAACTTTGACAAAATGCGGAACGATATTCGATCGCACCAGAACACTGTGCGTAAATTCACGACAAAATAAAAGGAAGCGAAACAAGCCTAAAATTTGTCATTCATAATTAGATTTGATTCCCTGCTAGCAGTGTCAACTCACCTGAACCAGGCCATTGGATGTTTTGTGCGATTTGCGTTCGTCGTTCACAGAACTTAGCTTAGCGTCGTCGTCACCAGATTTTGCCAACTCACTAGACATCACTTAAACAAATTGCCATGGAATATTCGAGGTTTAGTAAAAATGCATGCATAAAATTATACCAGCTTGCTTGACCTTCCGTTGTCATACAAGCACGCCTGGCTTGGTAGCCGCGCTATAGTGAAGTGCGGTACCACAGGCTAACCACTCTCAAAGTTTCACTTTTGTCCGGGTAATCTTGTTGTTGTTCATTTTTATTTATTTTTTTGTTTGCTTTAGAAGTATTGATAATTTGTGCCTGGATTTGTTGAAATTCTCTGTAGTCTTCCAGACACTAGTAAAAATCTTGTGGGTTTGAGCCTGGTTTTTAGGACATTGCTGCTTCCTTTATAGACAAGTGACTTTGCTCTGAACATAAATGGGAACCAGGGAATCGTCATGAAGACGGGAAAGGAATGAGAGATACCGTTGTGTTGAATTAACACCCCCTCCAGAAAGGGATAGCAGACCCATAGTGGTTACCTTCAGATCAGAGTATGACATTAACTTCGAATACAGTGATGTTCCCAGAGCTGTCTCTACTCCCAGCTAATTATCAGTAGAGGACGGTGGAGGGAAGAGGGTCTCAATAACGTTTTTCATTCACCACACTATTTCTGTCTATAGGAGTAAGGCACATGGCCAGCAAGAATTCTCTTGTATATGTTATAGTGCTATTTGCACAACCATAACACTTTTGCCTCTTTCAGTTGTTTCAGGTTACTGGATCAACTGTACACTAAAAGGATTCATGGACCTTGTTTCCATAGCAATAACTATCTGGGAGCATTTTTTCCTTTCCCCATCCCCACCTCCCCCACTGGTCTATTCCAAGTTAGCCTGTGAACAGGCTCCACAGTGGGGAAAAAGTGAGAAAAAAAATTGACAAGTGAAGCCAGCACGGCAAACTTGACTGGGAAAGAGGACAAGACCTTTTGGCTCGCTCTGCTCACCAAAATTTTTCACACTTTTTCCCTACTGCCGAGCCTGTTCACAGGCTAATTCCAAGTTAACTAGCCAACCTATACATAGCTTGGCTTGTATGCTGTGTTCCTGGAGGATCACAACAAACAAGTCTTGTGTCATATTCTTTAATTAATAAATTTGAAGAGGTCATGTTAGCCTGAGAAAACAGCCGATGTTTCACGAGTTCACCACTTGAGCCCTCGCAAAATGACATCTGAGTAACATGTGCAGAAATTCCACACTGATGACCTGCACTACCCAGATCTTGGTAGTGCTTCTGATTGGTTATGCCGCAAGGGAACTTTTTTTCAACCAATCAGATGGACTACCAAGATCTGGGTAGTGCACGTCATCAGTGTGGAATTTCTGTGCTCGTTACTCAGATGTCATTTTGCATGGGTCCAAGTCGTGACCTCGCAAAATGTTGGCTGTTTTCTCAGGCTAAAGCGATGTATAAGATAATACAACACAATCTTATGATACTGTACTAGCTTCCAGGTGTATTTTTTTCTAACAAGATGTAAAGTATCTTGAAAATGTTATAGACTTTTTGATCCATGCTGCAATGTTTCTACATTGAGATCACTTACGTGATGGTTCACTTGAGCATTTAAATTATTACAGGGACGGCGGAGCTGGGGGGGCTGGGGGGGCTTTAGCCCCCCACTTTTGAGGAGGATGACATTTTATTTTGTTGTAGTATATTTAGTATATTTTATCCAGGCTAATTATTTGAAGACGTATCTCGCGGAGAATGCTGTAAATACAATTTCCGAGACTCTAGATTTCAAAATTTTCTGGGGGAGGATGCCCCCAGATGCCCCTACCAACTTGCGCCTCCAGCGCTCGTTTTCAGCCCCCCCACTTCAAAATACGCTCCGCCGTCCCTGTATTACCACTTCAACAAAGAATAAAATTTCGAAAGATTTCTTGCCTGTTTTTATAAAATAAAAAACTGCGGAAAAACACTGGAGCAGGACGAAAAGATCTATATCTATAAAAGTCTATCAACATCCTAAAACTGGATATATGGGGAATAATAATTATTGTTATTGCATACAGGATGTATGTACAATCATTATTAATACAAACACCTTCATGCACTGTAAATTCTGTTGGTACTATAAAACTTATATTGAGTACCAATATAATTAACATAATATGAAAAATCCAGTAAATTAAATAAATTTTAAATAATAAGTTAAAAATGGAAAGCATTTGGTGAACTTATGTCAATTTGTAGCACCGTCTTACTGCTCAGTTCACAGCAGTGTGCAGACCTGGGTATTCAAACATGATTTAAGCGGCTACACGAGCGCTTTTTTGCTTAATGATGGTGATGCAATTTGTTTGAAATTTGTCGCATCACCAGTGCATGGTGGTGGCTACACTCGTGACAAAGTCCGTGATTTTGTTGCAAAAAAATTATCAACTCATTGAATTTCTTGCGATTATTTTTTTCTGCAATTTTTTCAGCTGTTGCGTCCGTCCGCTGTGTGAGCGTGGCTACGCATGTGATTTTCACTGCGACGCAACAATTGAAAAAAATCACATCACCATCACAAGCAAAACATCGCTTGTGTAGCGGCAGCTCAATTCATTTGATGCCCAACTGGTACTGTTTTCTTTTCTTTCTTCCTTTCCTATTGTTTTTCCCATGTCCCTTTTTTTTCTACTTTTTTATCTAAATTACTATTTATACATACTTAGTTACATTGTACTTTTTTTTTTACATTGTACTTAATTACTTATTACTTGTCTTATTTTACTTTTGTCTTCTTTTATGTACAACCTAGTCAAAGCAATTTAATTTTTTTGTAACTACTCAGCTCGTTTAGTTTACTTCTATTCTGGGTAGTTTTTTACCCTATTTTAGTTATTTTAGTTTATAGTGTAATTTTTTCTATTTAATTTGACAAAATAAAATGGTTGTTGTAGTTGTTATTCCTATCAATGTTTTGTGTCCATGGAAGAATCTCACCGGGCGAATCACAATTTGTCAGCTATCACTTGACTGCCAGTAGGTCACAATTCAGCCGGCTCGGGGGCTGCAATGATTTTACTTCTTAATAAAGCTATCTATCTCTAGCTATCTATCTGATTAATTCACACATGGTCACAAAATAATGACAAACATTTGTACATAAAATGAGATTACAGGAATGAAGACTGCCTGAAAAATAAAAATATATATACACAAAAAAGAGGAGAACTTCTGAATTCCTTTGCTTGTTTGTGATCAAGCCATGGTTGGTGAATCACAGCTAGCAGATCATGTTTCAAGACCCAGGGCCTGCACACAGCAGTGAAAACAGCTGTAAAATGCAAATTAAAATAACAAAACAAAACAACAAATATGCAAATAAAAATAAAAAAGAATTCGATATTCTTCAACCCTGCCAACATCATCTTGTCCAAAGAACCAAACTACCTGAGACATTAACTGGGATCCACCCAGTCATATTGCAGTGATTTGCTTAACTTGTTTTTGAAAAGCATGACCATTCTTAAGTCACCTTTTGTGAACCAGAAAACTAATTTGGTGCTAACATAAACCTAACAGACTATTACCACTAAGAAAACTTCATTACATTACCAGCAAAGGAATTTTAATCTGTTACCAAACTGCATGCAACTCCCTCTCCAAAAAGTTATTAATTACAGTTCTATTTTAAATAATGTGAAATATCCATTTCTTTTATCAACACTAATTGTGTCTGGCCTAGTAAAATAATTATTACTTCTCAACTTTTTTATGAAGTATTTCAACTTTTATTGTAAACTAGATTCCCACAGTATTTAAACTCAGTTAGTCTGAAGCTCTAAGACAACTATCCTAAATCAATTAGGTCGAGTATTTGGTATCTCTCTACAGCTTGCCAGTAAGACAAAACTCACACTTAACAAATTATGATCTCCTAAATTCTGTATAACTTTTGCCAGGATCAAGTTTTCATTCAGTTTCTTTAACACTTTAAGCCCCAATAGTGACAAGCACCTATTTTCTCCTCACAGGATCACTACACAAACATATGGGTCATTAAAATGAAGGAAATGATCACCAAACATAAAATGTCTTGATGTTTAAGCAAATTCTTCCAGCTACATGTAGAACCACAACAAATGTATGGAGAATAGCAAAGAGAACATGCATGTTGATACTGGGAGTTAACAGGTTCATCAAAACTTATCCCAGGATAAATAAATCACCTTTCTATTTTAAAGGAGCTACGTCACGGATAACGCAACTTGAAAAAGCTGGCAAGTTTTTTCAAGTTTGTCATTCGTAATCCGTCTTAATCTCCCTCAGTTGTAACCATCCTCGTTTAGTTTTGCTTAATTATTACTTCTTTGGTGTTTTTCTACCTTAGGAAACTATTATTTTGAGGTTTCCGTTAATGAGAAAATAATTTTGTCAGATCAGAAAAATGAATGAAAACGCCATGACATAGTTCCTTTAAGCTTGTAAATAATAGTTACAAAGAAACAACCTACAAATAAAGAAACCATAACAGAGAAAGTTTTGTGATATTTGAGATATCATACAAAATAAGAAGCCAGTTGAGACATCTTATCCTTTGGCCTTCCTCTACCCTTCCCTCGCCTGCTACCACGGCCCCGCCTTCCTCCCCTGCCCCTCCCTCCTCGGTACATGGGGTGCTTTGATGCTGCATGTGACATCTTGACCAGAGGTGCAAGCAGTGGATCACAAAACAGGCAACCCTGGTGTTGAGTTTTATCCCCAGGTAAGGGTGACTTGGTGCGATTAAAGTCAACATTCAGAAGAGTTGTCCCGCACTCACATTCTTGATCAGTGGCACTTACTCGGAATGCATCTTCAAAAACATGCACGACAAGATTGCATTTGTTACATGCCAGCCTCCACTTAGGGGCTGATGTGGGGTCGAGAACAAGGCTGCCATTCTCGCACTCTGTGCAGTCTGCAATCCCGAGGTTCACCTCAGAATGGGGACATGTTGGATGCACACACTGATTACAACCCATGCCTTTGCGCATTTCAGGGAAGGGTGGGTGGTTGTAGCAGTAAGGGCAGACAGGGGTACTCTTGCCCTTCACACCAGTGGACCACAACACCAATTCAAACTCATCCAAGGGGCATCTCAGTTCCTTGAACAGTTTGATGCTACCGTTTTGTGGAAGGCTGTAAGTTTCATCGCAATGAGCACAATGCAGGCGAGTTGGCTTGGCATTGATGTACTTCATGTACCTGTTACATTTGCCACACCTAGACAATGGCTTCCCTGTATCTTTAAGAGGAGTAAATGACACTTCAAATAGCTCATCCATGCTGGTAATAGTTTGCACAAAATAAACAAACTTTTTGGAGAAGATGCTTAGGGAATGTTGCAAAACAGAGTCAAAGTCAGCTTTACCATGAGCTATTAGGTTCAGTTGCTGTTCAACAGCTGATCGCATAGTGGGAAGCACAAGCTGACAATCAATTTTTTGGTAGCCATGGACCAGGACAATTCCCAGAGGAGTAGGTTGAAGTCGTCGACCACTCAAGACTTGGACATAGTTTCTCTCACATATGTTATTTATGTGAACTGGAATACTTGCATCTGTACCAATTCCATGCTTCTCCATCAATGAAATCAGCTCGCTCTCTGTGAGGTAATCAGGGGGCGATGTCTGTCGTTCATCAAGCTTGACTTCTGCAATTTCATACACATCATCCTTCTGGCAATGCGGCATGTGCTCATCACTAGGAATGGCTTGCCAATGCATGACAGTCGTGAATCCTGGGCTGGTGACAGTCTTACCACTGAATGAAAAAGTCTCCTGATCGACGGTAAATTTCACTGTTGTCTGCAAGTATTTACAGTCATAGCTGATGCTAGCAATGAAGGATATGGTGATGAATTCATACAATCTCCATGCATCACCACCCAGTTCTGCCTCTGTGGCTGGCCTCATGGGTGTTATGGGTGGGTGGTCACCTGCATCGTGTCCCTTTCGTGGCTTGTTGATCCCCACTTCAAGAAGTTCACGCACAAATGACCCCCAGATGGAATTTGATTGTTGCTGTCTAAGTGTTCCTTTGAGGTCAAAATTTTCAGGATAATGTGTGGTTTCAGTCCTAGGGTAACTAATGTATCCCTGAGTGTAAAGCCTCTCGGCAGTCTGCATGCAGTGCTGTGGACCCATGTTCAGACCTGAAGAAGCTATACGCAACATTTCAACAGTGTTCAAAGCCATGGGCCGCTGCTTGGCCTTTTCCTTTTTAGAAACACCAACCACAGTCGCATATCGTGATGATTTGACAACTTTCTGAAACATTACTGCCACTTCTTTATCAAACAATCTTGCCCTGTCCCATTCAAGGTTCATTGTTTGACCACTTGGGTGGAGAACCTGGGTCTTGAGCACCCAGAATGTCTCAGGCTTGAAAGACTGTATCTGGTCATGGCGCTCAACACAAAATCCGAGAGTGGGAGTTTGGCATGGGCCGTAAGAAATCAGTGCACTATCCAAGTCACCATATTTGCCCTGGAAATACTTAGTCTGAAATCTGGTGAAAGCGCAGCCAACTCTCAAGTCCAGCTCCTGTCTGGCATCAACAGATCTTGCTTCATTCTTGTTGGGTTCACTAAGGCGTTGCATGGCACTGCATATGTCAGTCTCAGTGATCGCAGAGAACTTGGCACGAAACACAGTTTTGGTTCCTGGTCTTCTGTTCATGAAAGGTTTAACACAATCCAGCACCTCGAAACATATGTTCTCGCCTTCTTTGTCGCAATCCAACCACAGAACGATATAATCTACGCCTTTCCCCTCGTGCTGCAAAAACCTTGGCATCTGAAGCTTCTCGTTGGCCTCTTTCTTCAAGGTGGTCGCTGTGAACAATTCCTGGGGATTTACAGCGTCCCAGTTGTTGAACTTGTGATGGAAATCTAAGGTCATTACGTGTCCACACACGGAGGTCATTTTAAATTTCGCCGGTTCATTGTTAAACTGGCCATTGTACTCGTGTACAGAACAGGCACCGTTCAGACCTTTTCGTGTGGACATCTGTCCCTTGGAGAGGAACTTAGCGATCGAGTGCGCCAGCGAAGGCTTCTCTGCTACCATTAATACAGTCTTCATGGTTGCTGAGTGATGTTTCTGGGCTGTAAATGAAGCCTCAAGGTATTCAATCGCGATGAAATTTTTAACATTCCTCCACGTGGCAATTAGCTTCTTTTGCAGCGGTTGTTTGTTCAACCGATATGCGCTACTAGATGAGCCTTCAGCTCGTAGTGGCCAGAGGTATTTTGTGTTGGATTATGCTCAGTTGCTTCATACAAACTACTTAGAGCCCTCATGTATTATATGTCAGTGGTAACTTATTTGAGATTATGCCCAAAAGGGGACTCGTACCCAGGAATCTTGGAATGCCGCGGTTAAAAGTGGTAAACCTTCAAAACAAACGTACATTCAGCTGTGGTAAATTTTTGAGGTTTTTCACTGGAAAATTTATCGATAAAAGGCGACTTCTTCATGGTATCACAACTTTAACCGTGCTATTCCAGTCATTTGTGGCTTGTTATTGAAGCAAAATTGGTGGACGTTTACGGTCCGTAGCTCTTAGACAAGACTAAAAATATGGCTGAGGTCGCCAGAGACGCTAGCCAGAGACAAAGACGACGAAAAAAGCGAATGTCAAGAGAACTTGAAGATCACGCAAATGAGAGCTTCGAGTCACCAAGTTCTGTACCAGAAAGGATTCCTATGCAGGAAGTTGTAGATGGAGAGAAAGTCAGTGTGCCCCACAGCTCCGGCGATCAAGAAGGTAGCTCCGGCATTCACCAATCGTCTGTTGATCGCAGAAACCGCGCGAGACGACCAAGGAGAAGGTCAAGGCTGGAAAATGGTAACTAAGAATTTACTAAGGTTTCTGCTGTTTTGTTTTTCTGTGGTATACAGGTAAACATTTCATGACAGTTACATATTTCGATAAGAAAACCAAATAAAAGTGTACATTTGTAAGCAAAGCCAAAAATCGATCTGGGACAAAAGTCCTCTTGTGTCAACTACCCTTTTTTGTCCAAAATATGTTGTTACGGAGGCGAGGGACCAAAATTTGTACCCTTGGGACTTGTCCCTGGGGGTACAGTTTTGCAACAAGTCCCTAGACAACTGTCCTCTTCGCAAAAACACTACAATCATCAGTCTTCTCCCTAGTTTTCACTAAAACAGGGAAGTCCATTTTCCAGACCAGTAAACCATTGCCACTGAAAATCCTTTTGTACCCTGGAGTGGAAGTGTCATTGTCAAATGCGGAGTCTTGCCCTTGATTCTAGACTCACACATGTCTCGAAAACCTTCAAAACGCTTGCGATTCCTGTTTCAAGGCCTTGTAAGCATCTTACGAATGTACTAACGTACGGAAAAATGCCGAGAAGATAAGACTAACACCTTACGAAGGCACCAACGAAGAGCGTCAAGGAGAAGACAGCACCTTATGAAAATACCAGCGAACGGATAAACGTCAAGAAGTTAATACTAATAACTTGGATGAACTAAAGTACAGGGAAATGTCAAAAAGATAAGTCTAACAGCACCTTACAAACAACCAACATCCGGACAAACTTCGAGAACATAAAACTAATATTCTATGAGCATTCTAACGCACGGAGAAATGTCGAGAAGATAAGACAAGTACTGATGAATGTGCTGACATACGGAAAAACACCGAAGAGAAGACTAATACCTTAGGAACGTATGGCAAAATGTTAAAAAGATACAACTAACACCTTACGAACGTAGACACGTACAGTGAAACGTCGATAAGAAAGAAACGCCAAGAGGATAAGACTAATATCGAAAGAACGTATGGACATAATGAGATAAGCTGCTAGACTTACATGGTTCATAACACGACTGACAAAAATCTTTTCACAATTCAATCCGATATAAATCTTTCCACAATCCAAATCTGTTGGATATTTCTAATCCGGATCTTAGTACTGATTTGGTTCTAACCAGTAACAAATAGTCCTGCAAGCGGTAAATTTTACCCGTTACCACCTGATAAGGAGAACACTGCAATCATATAAACACTATACAAAGGACTTGTCTGACATTATACAGGTCCCTCTATGGGGTATCTGATGTGAAGCCATAATCTTTGTAAATTACCAAACTAACATTTGAACTATCTGATGAAATTATTCTTGAAACACCAACAATTAAATGCAAAGTTCGTCGTAGCTTTCGGGTCTCATCCAAGTCCCTTATGGCTGCACCTGTCATCAGCCGTGGGCTCTCCCATACCACCAGTGGTAGCCAATTTGTACATGGAGAGTTTGACTATAGGGGGTTGTATAGTGTATTTGTTGTCTTGATAGACCTCATACCATAGACCATCCTAATAAAATTGGGTTTTTATCACCTGACCAGACCAGTTTTTGAAATAAAAAAAATCTTGAGTAAAGAATTGCCTGCTCCCTTTTCTTGGGTATTTACAAGTTTTAATGTGTTTTGTACATGATTTTAAGTGGCTGACATCTTAATTGCCCTTGTATCAAGCTAACGATGTCCTTAAACAATTTTGGGAGTGATGATGGTTCATTTAAAATTTCAGTTGTGGGAAAGATGTCATCAAGGCTCACATATTTTGAAATATTTTCAAATATTTCAAATCATTTTCTTTGCCTAACTGAGGCTTTTATGTTGCAGGACCCCATTAATAACAGTGCTCTTGCACTGAAGGGTTATCCTGTTAAAATATTCACTTATTATTGTTATTATTATTATTATTATTATTATTATTATTATTATTATTATACATTCAATGAATGTTACTCTAAAATTCCAATCTATGATCATTTATTCTTTAGGAGATGCACTGTATGATGAAATGGAGTCAAAAACTCTTGAGATGCCAGATAAGAAAAGACATAAACGCCCTTCATCTGGGGTGCGACACACTAGGAGATCAGCTAGTGCTGAAATGATTGACAGGGATGAAGATGAAATGATGGGAGATAATGAAAATTTAAGTCCAATGAGAAGAAGGCCACGAAGGAAAAAGACTCATGGTTGGTTGATTTTTTTTTAATATTTGGAATATATTGCATCTTCCTTTTCCTGCTTATTATTTTGTAGTGAGATGTTAATATGTCTGCAAAGGAAGGTGTACTCTTGGGAAACAAAAATAGGTGGTCTGATCCTTGAATACTTGACAACCTCGTTCCCAGGGCCTTATCCTCAATACATTCAAAATGGCGGATCGGAGAAACACCTGGCCAATGCTGCCAAAATGGCTCCAAAAATTCGTTAGAATTATGTCACATAAACACAATGAAATGTCTTTGTTTTGTTTGGACAACGGTTTTAGATTGCAGAAAACAAACAGGGCCGCCAGACACTGGAAACAACCTCCGAAAAAGCCATTTCATCATGTGTCACGTGACAAAATACTCCACGATTCTTGGAGTATTTCAGCAGCCTTGGCCAGGGGTTTCTCCCATCTGCCATTTTGAACGAGGAGAAGGCCCTTGGGACGAGGTTGAATACTTGATCCAGAGAGATTCACCCTCCTGCCCCCAAATACACATACACACTCTCCTGATGCTATGGTGAGAGTTAGCAACCAATTTCTCACTGAGTTTCCCACATGTGTTAAGCAGTGTTTCATCTTTTGACTGAATTCATTGTTGTATCTCCAATCTAAATTGTTTTCATTTCACAGGTTGGTTATCCTCAGTCATTTTACCCCTAGGTTAACCACTACTACCTAAGAAGTGTAATTGTCATTGATTATTTTTTTTAGGTTCCAGAGATGTCATTAATGGTGAAGAATACAATCCTGATTTGGATGGATATGATGGCCCGAATAGGCTGAGACCAAAAAAGCATAAAACAAAGAAATTGCAAAGGTACTTATAACGGCTAGAGTGTGTAGTATGAAAAACGTCCAATTCAAAGGTTTCAAAAAAGAGTTATCATTTGCATGTACTATCAGATCACAAGACAATAAGTTTTATTTATGTATTTATTTAACTTTGCCAACATACAGACACATTGTAAGAATAAGAAGAAATGGTAAGTAAAATAAGATGGAATAAAAAATATATAAGAAAAAATAAAATAAAGTAAATTTAAAAAAATAACAAAAAATAAAAAATGGCAGGGTGGCCGCAACAGCAGAGCCAATTACTGCATTTCAATAACTGTAATGTGCCTTTCAGTAGCACATGAACTCTGAACTTCAAAATCAACAGAGGATTTTACTGCTGTCAATCACAATTACATTGACAACCAACGAACAGTGAAAAACAGAAACCGACAAACTGGATGGAAATCCACCAATCACAGTGCACAAACTTGACCTTTTGACTCCGGTGGAGCTGAACTTCTGAAGACCCACTGTGGTGACTGACGGTATTGAAACACATAACTTCAGAGTTCGCATGTTTTGAATTTTTAAGTGCAGTAACACTCAGCTTACCAATTTGCAGACAGCAAAATGGAACATCAGCAGAAGAGGACAACTACAATGCCGACGTCGACGGAGAAGGTAATTAAATCTATTCTTAACAAGCCTGCTTAGGAAGTACTCAAAAGACTAAAAAAAAGACATCAAAAAATCGATCAAGAGGTGGTGGAACTTATGTGTTCTGAAAAAGAAAATGAATAAATAAATAACTCTATTATAGTCTCAAACTTCTAGCAGTGCAAGTGCACTACTAATTGGGGAGACTAAAATCCAGATCGAATTGGATTTTGAAAATGTTGGTTTTGGAGGAGAGGGAAAAACCAGAGTACCTGGAGAAAAAACCTCTCGGAGCAAGGACAAGAACCAACAACAAACTCAACCCATTTATGACACTGAGTTCGGGAATCAAACCCGGGCCATATTGGTGGGAGGCAAGTGCTCTTACCACTGCGCCATCCCTGCTCCCCCACACATATTCGCTTTAAAAAGCAAAAGCTCATCCCATGTTGGCATGCATGTGGACCGTTTATTTGAAGTTGCTTGCAAGAATGTCATAAGGTGAAACCACAAGAGTGACTTGGGTAGCAAAGCATATAATAGGTGACAAGGTAGGGTCCCCTCCCCAGCTTGTCCTTACATTATTACTTTTGAAAGGACAAGCTGGCAAGCTAGCATCCCATCCAGGGGGAAGGGGGGCAGTGTTGATACTACTAGTTACCTCTTGCCTGCAAACAGGCTCCCATGATTGAGTTTTTACATGACTTAGCAGTGGACTTATGAGGTGGCAAGGAGAAAAGTGTGCCTGGTTTGATGTGTTGCAAAATTTTTCATTAACCCCTTTGCCTCAGCAAATCAAAATACCATCATTATTGAAAAGTACAAAAATCGTCAAATAATTTAAGCTTACTGTGTTTGTTGCGACCCCAGCTGAGTAGTATTTCCTTTAATTGGTTTTGTCAAACGTTCATCACAGGATCTGAGCGAGAATTAGTCATTGGTATTTTGAAAGTTCAAATCAGGCTTCAGTCAGTCTTGTGCTCAAGTTTTAAACTTAAAAAGAGCTGGAGACTGCTGCCAAAAGTCTACTAATGAACAGCACTATTTTGGCCATGCTACTTTATGGATATAGGAAAAGATTTGTATTGTAAAGCCAGCAAACTACCAAATGTAAAGAACAGAAATCACACGAAACATAAGTCAAGACCAGACTGAGAATAAGAATCTGCAGTATGACTCTGGATAAGACTGGATAAGACTAACCAGAATAAGACTCTGCAATATGTAAGCTGAAGGAAAGTACATTTCAAGTGCTGTCAAACTTTTTAATTTGTTGAAATTTCACTGGTTTCTCCCTACTCATCTAGTATTCCTTTTGCTTTTCAAAGTGGAAATGAAAAAATTTAAAGATATTACGGATTGCTCACTTTTCTCCTCACCAGATTTTAACTAGCAGTTCTGCCACCAAGTTTTGCAAAAACAAACCAAGTGCACCTTCTCGCAGGCTGTGGCCTTAATATGCCACTTTACTACAGAAAGGCTCTTTGAATCTGTAAATCCCTTACGATGTGTTTGTTAGTCTCAATAGTTGATTACTACAAAGTGGACAAAGAAGATATTGTAACAGGCGACACTCAAGAGACAGCACCCCCTGCCCTCCCTCCTGTTGCACAGACACTGCCCAGTCAGCCATTGGATGTTCTTTTTATTGAAAGAAGAGGTGACTTGATATTATAATTTCCTGTATATTTTAATTCCTTACTTCTTCCTTGAAGATGTTAACAGGGTCATTATGCCCGGCCTGGGCAATTGTTAAAATCGATAATCGATAACAATCAATAAAATTAGTTAGTTGTATTGGTAATCGATAAAAATCGATAAACGGGTTTGTTGTGAGAAATCGATATTTATTGATTTTTAAATTACTTTCATCGATTTTATCGGTAACATTTGTTGTGTTGAAATATGTGAACTTTTATAAAAATGACAACTTCTATTACCAGTTTTGTCAATTTTATTACTATACAATAATGCTTCTAAATCTTTTCTAGGCTCATAAAACAATGTTAAGTACTCATGCCAGACTAACATTGCAATGGAAAAATGACATTTGCTTTGATAAACACATTAAATACATGTGTAATGTCTCTATATCATACAAAACAACCAAAGCATTTGAATTCTTAACGGGAACAACAGAAAATATGGAACTTAAGCATAGACGTTCGTGAGCCACAGATGTCAACTGGAAGTTCCCTTTGTTGGCTTGTTTTCGCTCCTCACCAAAGCATGAACTGAACTCCTGTTTTGGTGAAGGACCACGAACTGATTTTAATTGAAATAAACTGTGGTTTTGAGCATGTAGCAACCTTGTCCATTTTTTTTCTTTAGTTTCTACTAAATTACTGTTCTAATAACGGGTTAAACAAAAGTTTGCCAGCGCTTTCCATTCAAACATTTTCCTTGGCGACTGCTTAGATAGGTAGATAGCTGAGATGTCACTTTCGCAGATACTCGGGTCGATACAGGAAAATGATCCTGCCAGTTTAATAAACCACATTTACTGAAATACAAATACAGTTTTACTTGTGAACAGAGACACCGCAATCAATTTACTGCGATTTAACGTTTTTAAAAACAAAATCAATGCCAGAAGTTAAAGACATGTACGATCATCATCCATCGATAACGATCAAGAACAGTAATTAGCAAAAAAGTTGTAATTATCGATTGATCGATTAGCCTGAGAAAACAGCCGACATTTCACGAGGTCGCCACTTGAGCCCTCACAAAATGACATCTGAGTAACAACTGGAGAAATTCCATACTGATGACGTGTCTCTACCCAGATCTTGGTAGTGCTTCTGATTGGTTGAAAGAAAATTCCAAGCCTTCAGATTAGTTGAAAGAAAATTCCAACCAATCAGAAGCACTACCAAGATCTGGGTAGAGACACGTCATCAGTATGGAATTTCTGGGGTCGTTACTCAGACATCTTTTTGCGAGGGCTCAAGTGACGACCTCGTGACACGCCGGCTGTTTTCTCAGGCTATTGATCAATACAATTGATAACATTTACGTGATTGATATCGATTGTTATTGATTTATCAAACGGTTTTCCAATATCGATTTTTATCGATTGCCCAGGCTGGGCGTTATGGTACAGTCAACTCTCGCCTTGCGGACACCCCATCATTATGGACAGGAGCTGAAGTACCTGGAAATAAGAATTACTGAAAATAACTTCTGCTATTACAGACTCTCTCTATTAGGGACACCAATCTTGGTCCCGATGGTGTCTGTTATAAAGAGAGTTAACTGACTGTCCTTGAGATTAGGCTTAACAGTAATTTCTCAGAATCGTTAAGTAATATATTATGAAAAACGAGAAAGAGTGTTTCATCAGGATATTCAAACACCGAGAAGTGGGTTGAAAAAACGAGGCACAGCCGAGGTGTTTGGATACCTGATGAAACACTCTTTCAAGTTTTTGATAATTATGGCTTCCCAACCCATTCATAATTCTTGGAAAAATTTAAAGCAAAAGTTCACAAAATTTTATGCTAATTAAGATCCGGTATCCAAACCTCCGTCACAGTAGTGATTTCCTTTGTTTTCTCTTTAAGAATTGTTAATGAGTTTATTCATCAAGGTTAAAAAGAGGAAATCATAAGTGGGATGGAGACTCGGCATAGATTTCAACGGTCAAAATGCATTTTGCCTGCAGTCATATGTGACCAACTGGTAGTCTTTTATTTTGTCATTGTGACTTTTAGCATCTAACCAGTTCTTTGTTTGAAAGTCACATTTTAAGAGCGGTTTGCTGTAAGAACCGACTAAGGGTATGCAAGATAGAAAAATGCGATTTTCTCAAAATCTGCCAGAATAAAGGCTTGGTGAAGTAGATCTAAAAATGTAAGTTTCGGGTCGTTTAGATTTTTATTTATTTTTTAGTGAATATTTTCGTATTTTGCCCTGCGCGGCAGTCAAAATCAACGCCAAAATCGGGACTTTTCCGGAAACTCCTGTTCAAATATTCAAAGCGTCCTAAATAAGATTAACCCGGGGAGTTAAAAGATCTTATTTCCTCTGTTTATTAGCAGTGTCAAAGCTTCATGAAAAGCGAACGTGAATTTTTAACGGAATTTTAAAATTTATACCCAACAACGGTCGTTAGCGACAACCCAATTTAGGCTAAATTCAAGCCTCAAAAAAGCACTCTGGTACATGGCTTTACTCAACAAGACTATACTCCGGGAAAGAACAATCACTTCAACTAAACATCGGCCGAAAAACATTTTGGGACAAATGAAACGGGGAATTTTGAGAGCGCTTTGAAAACAGGCTACTTGAGTAATATGAGCGACCCTTTGACCTTTCATGTCAACGGAAATCAACACACAGCAGCTCTTAAAATGTGACTTTCCTTCGGCAGAATACGAGTTTGCTTGTTTTTCTAGAATGTTTTCAAATAGAGGAAACTACGATTTTGAATTTGGACGCCTTTGTTCCCAATAATGAGCGATGTTGGGCAATTTAGAGAAGTATGGTATGAAATTGACCTACTCTATTTATCACCGAATTATACATTCAAAGTCTGTTTACAACGGGGAATGCGGAATCAATAACGAAGTAAAATTCCGATTCATGAAATGCTTAGGAATTAACTCTTACCTTGGTGAGCTTTTCCTGGCTACAAACTGCAACTTTCATTGCAAAACATATAGCGAGATCGCCGAGCCGTGTTGCACGTGAGTTGTCAAATGTTTCTACGGTGCGGTCGAGGTTCCCTATGTTAACGATTAACAAGATTTTGGCCCGCATAGCGTGCAGTCGGAAACAACACTATGGTGACGAACGCTTGTGTTTCATAGGAAAAAAGAAGGGGAAAAGGAAAAAGAGAGCTTTTATTACATATATACTTATAATTATATATATATTTTTACATCCAAACCGGTGACACGTACAATAGAGTTCTTCTGTTGCTGATAGGTTGCCGGAGGAAATTTGATGTTCACAACAAATATTAGTTCAAGAACGTAGTTTGAGGGCTTATATGAAGTTTGCACATCAAATTTTCCAGGGAACCTATCACACATAGGGCCTGAGACAGAATCCCTCTATTGTTTTTATCGTCCAACGCTAACTTTTGAGCGAAAATTGCCAATATGCGTTGATAGGTGCCACTGAGGAGAAACAGTATCGCGTCACGTGATCGATTTCGACCAAATGAAGCACGCTAAAATGTAGCGTTGTAGTAGAAAAGGTTAGCGTCTTGTTGAACAAGCGCTTGAAGAGTAGTAAACACGTGCACACAAAATTCGTTCAATTATTCACTCCAGAAGGCTCTTCAAACTCCCAATCTTAGTGAAACATTTTACCTTTTGGTAAATAAAACACTTAAAACCCACAAATCAGACTGAATGTCTTTCTCTAGTTTTCGATAAAACAGCAGCCACTTCCCTCGACTGGCTGCTACGGCAGAAGGTGCTGTGATTTGTGCCTTGCATGGGATACATATGTGCGCACGCCATAATACTCACAAACAGTTTTTAGCACGGCTGTTCTCACCCTTTTCTTGCTGCCTTTCCTATGCATGTCGCACAGGTTCAACTTGTCATAAGCGATAAGATTGTAAAAATAATAATAATAATAATAATAATAATAATAATAATAATAATTTTATACTACTGTTCTACTGTTCTTACCCCTTTCCCCTACCCTTGGTTACATAACTCAACAGTGGACTTGGCCGCATTTTATTTCTTTGCTAAGAGTCTTTAATTAGAAGGTCTAATTTCCGCTAAGGAAGAAAGATATTGCACCCTGCGCCATGCGAGAAATACATCTGCCCAAGCCAAAATACTAAAAAAAACACTCCCAAGCATGGGTATGCTTAGCGTTTTCACGCTGCCTTTCTTATGCAAGTCGCACAAGTTCTGGCCAGTGTTGTAAGCGATGGCGTGCTATAACTGTACAGCCCGATCTAATACAATCTATCGGGTATAGAACTTTTGCTTCTCTAGCGCAGCACTATGACTTAAACGCTTACCACGAAGGAAAAAGCCAATTCGCCTATCAGAGTGACGCAGCTTATAAATTATTCTCGAAGAGAACAACTCATCCATCGTGCAGTGACGGAACTCTGAGTACCTGGAGAACAACCTCGACCTATCTATCTGCTTTCTTAGCAACTCGAATATATGTCAAGTTCTTGCCTGTTCCCAGTTTGTTGCGCAACTTTGATTAGTAGTCTCTTTTTCATGGCAAATGTTTCACTAAAAAAATTAGGGCAGTATTTTCCTTTGCCAAAGTCAAACGCTCTCTCTCCAAACTGTTGCCGTGTCACAGGAAAACTCAAAATTGATCAACATGTTTACACCGTCGAATTTACTTGAGGAAGTTGCAAGTGACAGTCGCAAGCTATTTGTAAATCGTGACAATCATTCATGTGTCTAAGTTCGTGAGTTCCGATAGCCTGCGTAGCAAGCACATCCGAAGACTTTTCCGCCTTTTTGAGGTATTTTGCGTTTTGGCCGCGCCGGCGCCAAATTAAGGCGTGCCCGCAAACGCCACAAGTTTGAAAAACGTCACTTTAGCACTCAAAGCTACTCAAGATTTGATGAATTCATAGCGTGACAGCTTGACAATAAAGCAACAAATAACAGATCACCGGATGTTACAAATTTACTTTCGTCAAAATCAAAACATGCTCCACGTAAGTCAAACCCACGAACTGCAGAGACGAAGCACTCGGAGATGTGATGTCGAAACCTCGAAAGTTGGAAACTCAAAGGGGGGCGCCTCAGGATTTGTCGTTGTAATTTCAAAGTTAATAAATTTGGAAATTTATCTCTGCTAGGAAAATCGGTTTTATTTCTTAGGGAACCTTTTCAAAGCGTCGGAAAGAAAGGATTCTTAAGGAGCAATTCTTGCTGATATCTTGAGTGTTTACAGTGGAAGTTGTTGAAAACTTGTATAGCTATTTTCGGAACGTGTCTACAATCTTTGTGCTCGAAAAATTAGGAACTTAAGGGCATTATTCGAAGTTATTCGGAATGCAATAAGTATATCGAGTCTCCTGTTTCCCAAGCTCCGCCAAATCAGCGTATCAACTTGTCTAAACGGCTGCTCAAACCTTCATCAGGCAACAGTCTTTGTAGAAAGAGAAAGCTTCCCGAAAGTCCCTGAGATTTGAAGCCACCGAACAGCCGCCTTCTAGAGTCAAACCTGGCCATGGAAATTTTCCAGCTGGAGAGAAACAGTTAGTTGTGTTGATGCGGTCACGCTCAAATTAACTTAACTGATTTGATTGACGTTCTTTGGCGTACGGGTTTTTCAAAATCGTGGGGTTTGCGGACAAACGTTTTTTTCCTCCCTTTTCCCGGCCCCTTCTCCCACTTCTTTTGCGCTCGGCCCAATTTTTGCGCGGCCAAAAAGCGAAAAATGCTTCGAACGTACGAAAAACCCTAGGCCCACAGAAACGCTTGCTACACAGGCTAGGGTTTCGATAGTGTCTACCTCTATGTCACAAGTCCCTCTTTCTCTTTCTGGGTAACCGAAATCCACTCTGGAGACAACCTTCCAGGTATTGGCCTTCTTTAGAGTACATGATGCTACACAGCAGTTGATAGCACCCAGCGTACTCACGTCGTAAGATAGCGGTGTCGATCGTGGGATTCTTGATCCCTTGAGTTATACAGTAGAGTTCTCTTGTGATGTCGGCGACACGGGCAGTTGTTGCTTCTGTTTTTGTTTTTATTTTTCGCTCTGGCAATGCAGGTGGGCAAGGGTCTTAACATATGGTAACGTTACTGTGCTGAATGCAGTAAAATCTGTTTCCTACCGGTAACTGAGCATGCTAGCTTGTTGAGAATCATTGTCCTGATGATTTGCGGAGTATTCAGCATTTTTCCAGGGACAGGCAGAGGAACCGCTGCCCAAACAGGAGATATTAAGTGAGAAACATCTCTGTGATACCTGCCAGATTGTACTGGATGAAGTATTTTTCACAACCTCATAGCATGTGACTGACTCGAACCTGTGCGACACCCATAGGAAAGACAGCATGAAAAGGCTTGTCTACGGGTGTGGTTGCTGTATCATCGAACACGAGCAGTGAGAAAGACATTTGTGAAGCAAAGGAAATAGGAGACGTCAGCAAGCGGGCTAGCACTATAAGGCTCTATTAAACCCTGAAGGCCACCGACATTGAGAGAACTTGCTTAGTAGTACGTGTCACCGGTTTGAACGTAAAAAAAAGTATATAATAATAAGTATATATGTAATAAAAGCTTTCTTTTTCGTTTTTCCCCTACTTTTTTTTTCCTATCAAGCACAAGCGTTCGTCACCATAGTGTTGTTTTGCGACTGCACGCTATGCGGGCCTAAAATCTGGTTAATTGTTAACATAGGGAACCTCGGCCGCACTGTAGAAGCATTTGACAACTCACGTACAACCTTGCTATGTGTTTTGCAGTGAAAGTTGCAGTTTCCAGCCAGGAAAAGCTCACTTAGGTAAGAGTTATTTCCTAAGCATTTCAAGAATCGGTTTCTTACTTCGTTATTAATTCCGCATTCCCCGTTGTAAACAGACTTTGAATGCATAATTCGGTGATAAATAGAGTAGGTCAATTTCATAACATACTTCTCTAAATTGCCCAACATCGCTCATTATTGGGAACGAAGGCCTCCAAATTCAAATCCTAGTTTTCTCTATTTGAAAACATTCTAGAAAAACAAGCAAACTCGTATTCTGGCGAAGGAAAGTCATATTTTAAGAGCTGCTGTGTGTTGATTTCCGTTGACATGAAAGGTCAAAGGGTCGCTCATATCACTCAAGTAGCTTGTTTTCAAAGCGCTCTCAAAATTCTCCGTTTCATTTGTCCCAAAATGTTTTTCGGCCGATGTTTAGTTGAAGTGATTGTTCTTTCCCAGAGTATAGTCTCGTTGTGTAAAGCCATGTACCAGAGTGCTTTTTTGAGGCTTGAATTTAGCCTAAATTGGGTTGTCGCTAACGACCGTTGTTGGGTATAAATTTTAAAATTCCGTTAAAAATTCACGTTCGCTATTCATGAAGCTTTGACACTGCTAATAAACAGAGGAAATAAGATCTTTTAACTCCCCGGGTTAATCTTATTTAGGACGCTTTGAATATTTGAACAGGAGCTTCCGGAAAAGTCACTATTTTGGCGTTGATTTTGACTGCCGCGCAGGGCAAAATACGAAAGTATTCACTAAAAAATAAATAAAAATCTAAACGACCCGAAACTTATATTTTTAGAACTAGTTCACCAAAGCCTTTATTCTGGCAGATTTTGAGAAAATCGTTTTTTTTCTATCTTGCATACCTTTAGTCGGTTCTTACAGCAAACCGCTCTTAAATCAGTGTTTGTTAAGATATTTCACTGTTCATTTTTAAGTCGGACTTCAGAAATTTTTCAGGAAAATTTTTTTTCAAGTCGCATTGTAATGGGCCGCATCAATATTTTGGAGAGCTAGATGGCTTTTTTCCAGCCAATTCAAGTCACCCTTGGCTGGTACTTGAAACCTTCTTGTGTAAACTTTTGTGAAAGGTTTCTAAGGATTGTGTGTGAGGGAGCTGTTTTGAGTAAATCAGTTGACGTATGTTTTTGACCCAGATGGACATGGCTTCAGCCGTGAAAGAAAAACAAGGTTATTGCAGTTAGAAGAAGAGAGAAAAGAGCCTCAGACTGCTCCAAGCAGCAGACAGATGACAACTGCTGAGTTTGCTGTGGTATGCATTTTTCACTGCATTTGATAAGAAACTTTAAATTCTGCAGGACGACCTCATTCTCTGTTGTTGCATTCTAAAGTACCTTTTCATGAAAAAGGATACTTCATGGTAAGCGTCCAGCTGAAAAGCAAATGACCAAGAAATACATCATCTGTAAACCACCTTTTGAATTCACTTGAAATTTACTGTGAAGAAGATGATTAGATTTACATAATAAACTTGTGGTGAGATGATACATACAATAAAATGGTGAAGCTATGAATGAAACAAGCTCAGCAATTGAAGCAAACCATCTAAAAAGAACGTAACACATGCAACTAAATGCAAAAATGATTCAGCATTAACACAATGAAATGAACAAAAAATGCCTTGAACAAGACCAAGAAGTGGCCATAACAAACTCTCATGGTAACTGAATAAATGAAAAACCAAAACCAACAAAAAATATGGTATACCAATCAACAACAACAACAACAAAAAAACCCGAGGAATACTTGCACAAAGCTACACGCTTCCAAATGCTTGCATAACTGGCTACACACTTCAGCAAATTCTATACATGTATAAACTCTTGATCATCATGTTTTCTCTAGCTGCTTATTCCATGAACAACCCTTATCAGTATTTACCACTACAGTCTCTAATTGCCCTATAAAAGAATCCCTACAACAAAACACTTTCCATTTCTCCTTGGACAGAGTTTGGGATGAGGTGTGGTTTGAAGAGAAAATTCTCTTTGTTTTTTCTTTCAGTCCGTGCACAGAGCATTCAGATCATTTTCTCTTTTTTGCCATGGACTTCTTGCAGGTCAGGGTACATGTACTAAACTAACAATAAGAACCATTAAAGAAATAAGTTTTGAAGCTTCGTTTTGGTTAAAGCAAATGATTTGGATTCTGGAAATCTTATTGTGGATTATTATAAATTGTGAATTGTTTGCTTTCTAGGCCTTGCACTTTGCCAGGTTATCTTTGTTTACTCCCTAAGTAACAATGGTAAAGGGGATGATAACTTCTTAGAAAACTACTACAAACTGGCACAACCACTACAGTCTTTGTACTACATGCTGTTTGCCATTTGTACAGTGTCTGTTTTTGACAGGTATGTGTGTCATTGTAGATACTAGTGTGATTTGACAGTTTTTGAAATTAAAAAGGTTACAATCCTTTCTGATATGTTTAATCCAAGCTTTTTCTTCAAGGGGAACTCGTGATAGCAACCTATCAAAAGTAGCTACTTCCCATTAATAACGTTCCCAAACTTGATTTTTTGTTAGAAAAAAAATTAAATCCTGGTTTAGACTGTTTGACTGTTTGACTGTTTATTATGATATCACTAACAATAAATTGCAATGAAATACAATTACAATAAATAATAATAAAACACTAAACTAGCCCGCAAATACCTATTGCTAATCTGGATGGGCAGTGTTAAAAACAATGCGAAAGAAGTACGAAGTAAAAGAAACCGAAAAGGTTTAGGTTTCTTTTACTCCAAGATGTCTAGTTGGCCACCCAAACCCCAGCTATTTAATGTACATGTATTTTTTGGTCTGAAAAAATCACTTGGGGCCTTTCTGCCGAGAGCCCAGGTGACGTAAAGCTATTTCCCTTTGCTGCTTTTGGTTGAATCATTAAAGTGATTCTTAGACCGGAAATCAGGTTTCAAAACTCTGGGACTGCTAGGATTACAGCAAAAAAAAGGTGTTATCAGTACTCAGCAATCTGTTGGTTAACCGAACAAATTGCTGCAGTTAACTCAATTTGTACGTTGAAATGAGCATTCAATTCATGGGGGAGTGTCAAGGCCCGGTTACACATGCGATTTTTTGTGCAATTTTTGTCGCAGTTTTCAGTGCAATTTTTGTCGCGCTCGACCTCGCGATAAAAATTGCAAGTGTAAACTAGCGGTGATTTCTGTGCGATTTGTCGCCGTGATATCGCAGAGGTTTCGAACATGTTCGAAACTTGATGCAACTTGGCGGCGATTTGGGGGAAATTGCAGCACATATCGCACTGGAATCACAGCGAAATCGCTGTTAGTTTACAGTTGCGACAAAAGTTGCATTGGAGAGCGCGACAAAAATTGCACCAAAAATCGCAAGTGTAAACGGGTCTTCAGACTCAATACTCCCACCTCAATACTCAGTCACTTCCCGCTCCTTAGCCTGCTTGAAGACATCCAGGAAAAGCAGAATGGAAAATGGGCACCTGCATGCGCCTTGCTTGCTACTCTAAGAAACCCTTGTTTCTATATATGTGTCTCACTTGGCATATCAGCTCGGGACACTGAAGACACCTTTACTTTTAGTTCATCTCATGTAGGGTCTAATTTATTGTTTATTCTTTGCAGATATGACATGGCAAATCCACGGTCAGGGTTTTTTCATGGCTTGCTCACAAGACCTTCAAGGATTCTTTCCATAAGTGGTATGAAAATCAAAAGATGCTTACAAAACGATCTTAGATGTGATAACAAATATATTAGTCTTAGGTGTAATTCAGCTTGTAATTCAGCTGTCCTCACAATGCTTTTTCAGTCTTGGCTTTTCCTGCGATCTTTGTTAACGATGGTACTACGTTACTTTCGTACAGCGTACCTCTTTGCTCTGGTATTCTCAATAAGTGTGGCAAATATTGACGACAGGATCAGCCTTTACAAGGAACATGAAGACTTATGGTAAGTAATTTATTTTGATATCGAAAGATATTTTGTCTGGGATACTGCGAAGAGACTAGCCAGAATGTGTATTCGCGACCTTTCCATGACAATCGAGGGACGCAACGTGATGAAATACTCTTACTGTCAAATAACGCAGAAACGGACGAGAAAACAAAACAGTAAACTTGACAAATTCTATGTACTGGGATTTTGTTAATATTTTAAGTAAAATTACAACTAAACTAACCAGCATTGACATTAACGAGTTACATCTTGCACTGAACTGCGAAACAATAGCAGACAAACTTGGTTCTTTGCTCTTAGTTTATTTCTCTCTTAAACAGTGTACACTGATTTCAGGAGGTAACTTACAACAGCCATTATGTCTATATATGCTTCTAGCCTCTTTAAATAGGTGGTACACTTCATCGATCTTATTGTCTGTAAGGATGCTAATTCGAAGGTAGTGATAGACTTTGCTTCCACCGCCTCCCTTGGAAGCAAGCTCCACACCCTTACCCCTCTCGGATTAAAGAGTAACTACAAGTCAAATTATTAGTCTAGACTTTCAAGACTTATTGTTTTGCTGGTAAATCGAATCTAACGTAGTCGTGATCAGCCATCTGTTTCATCAAGATCACTGAGCCATTAACAGGTTAACTAATGTCCGTTGTTTCAAGAACGTGGTTTAATTCTGACGTTTTCTGTCTTAACTAAACAGGAAATAAGTAATAGTCTGAGATCTTAGAGAAAGTTTTAGTCATTGTTTGTAGTTGTTTGCTGATGCATTGCTCGTTTTTTATTTTGTTTTTATTTCTTGTTTGTTGGTTGGTTTATTTGTTTCTTCGTTCGTTCATTTGTAGGGGTGGTGCAGAGACGTCGTCCTTGTTAGAGACGTGGAGGATCATTAATTTAATGCGCGTGTTAGGAGCCGTGTTGGGCTGGGTACTAGTAGCCGTTCAACCCACAAAAGACTACACAGCACGTAAGTAATGTCCTTGACTTCTTTAAACGTCAAAACTGGGAAATTCAAATAGCTCGTCTTTATCGATTAGGAAAAAATAGCTGTAAACCACATTTTATATCGAGAACTCTCTTGCAGCTGCAAAAGGTGTATTGTCGACCCTAAATGAAGCAAAAGTTCTAGACTACGAGCTGTCTCTCTTTTTGCTCAGGGATAGTCGAGCGGAAAGAACTCGCTAGTGAACCGAGTATCCCTGAGCGGAAAGAGTAACCGGTCATGGTCTACAACGTTTGTCTAAGGAAACAACGACAGCTGATGGCAGCCTCGAACCACTAACCTACCTACTCGACCAGCGTGCCTCCACTTAATTTGTGGTAATAAGATGTAATTTTATTCGTTTGACTGTCTCTCTTCCTCCTTTCGTCTTTTTCAACAGAAAACTTGTACGAGGGAGAACTTTTGCCTGGTGAACAGAGAGTGGTTCAACAACGACCTGCTACCACCGAGACTCAGCTGGCGGTGTGAACAGAGACTGGCTCGGGTGGTGTGGACGCTGAGAGACTGAGGTGAACTTTGGGCGAAAGTGAAACGCCTGCGTGAGACAGACATCTGTGTTCCCACTAAATAGTATAGGCGAATACGGTGTTCTTATGATTCCACTACTACGTTATTTACCATATAAGGACAAGAGTACACGCAAATTAGTATCCCGGTTTAGGAATGTATTGCATCGTAGTATCTGGCTTAGGAGTAGGGGTCCCGAAGGGGTTTGGGGGCTCCAGGACTCCCTATAAACAAAAAGAATGCGGTTCTAGGGCTCCATCGCATCACTCCAGTACTCCATTGAGCCCGACTCAGCATTTTTAACCGATGACGTCATTATGACGTCAACGGTTGATGCTGTAGACCTAAAAAACGCGGCACCGCACGATGTGCGATATACGATATGCGGTAGCTGTCTTACATGTATGTGAGGCCGGGGGGTACTCTGTGAGATGCTGGGTAGGGGTGTGCCACTGGGGCACTGAAACCCTTTCATTATGAGCGAGACATTCCCATACACTTTGTAGATGGGAGTATGACCCCCGGGCTTTGAAGTGTTTGCATTCGCGAGTCTCGATCAAGAAGAATTATGTAATTAATAATTGAGCTATTTTGTCTACAAACGTTGCTTGTACGTGCGACTAGCTAGGCGCAAACTTTAGAGGCGACTTACCAGAGCGAAAGAGCAGCACGACAAGGAGCAAATCAAAACAATTATCACCTCAAATACGAAGACTAACACGCAATAGCTCCACGCAAGACTCGTTTCACACTATAGACACAAAAATCGGTTATCGTTTTCAGATGACAAAAAACGCATAAATTTACTCATTCCCCGCTTCCTTAGTTAAGTTTCTCCCTTTGTGTGACCACAAGCGCCGAAAACAAACTTATGACAATCTCATGAAAGTCTCGTGACTCGCCATTGAACTTTGTCTCATCACATGTTTGTACGTAAAAAAATACTACTTGTTTACACAAAACAGTAACGTGATCTCACGTAGTTTGCTTCTTTTTTCCTTTATTAATTTCCAAGCGGAATTATTAGCTTTCGTAGGAGAACATTTTGACTTCCAACCAGCTTAACGGAGTCAATTCCGTATTTATCCGGTTGTAAGCACTACAACTGAAGTACGTGGCGAGACCCAAACCGGGTTCTAAAAATAGATGAATTGGGGGGTACTCTGCGAGGTGCTGGGTGGGGGTGTGCTACCGTGACACTGAAACCCTTACCTTTTAATATCAGAGGGACACATCCATGCGGCTTATAGATGGGAATAAGACCCCCGGGTTTCGAAGTGTTGGCATTCTCGAGTCTCGATCAACATAATTTTACTCCGAATAGGCTGTTTTGTATACTTGACGTCTGGCAGGGTTTAATTCGCGTTGTAGTCCTGCATTTACTTAGCCGTGGTACAAATTTCCACAGCAACAAACACAGCAGAAATTGTACACAATACGGACTCGTCAGTTTGAGAAAAGTCAGAAAATCTTGGCCGCAACGAACCAGTTCGGCTTACTTCGCGAATTCATGCACATATAATTTGTTTCTGTCTGGTTTTCTTGTTTTAATTTCCATGCGGAATTATTAGCTAGCAAAATAATATTAAAGCACTACAAGCCAAGAACGTACCGTGAGAACATTAACTCCTGCATAAACGTGTTTGTAAACTAAATTTGATATATCAAATTAGACCGTGTTTACAAAGCATTGCTTACCACTAAAAACACACAATAAACGACCGAAAGCTTTTCCAGCCAAAAATGTTATTCAACTAAACGGCCGTTGACAAAACCAGGATCGGATCGGATCGGATCGGATCGGATCGGATCGGACTGACAAAACCTGGATCGGATCGGATCGGACCGGACCGGACCGACAAAACCTGGATCGGATCGGACCGGACTCACAAAACCTGGATCGGGTCGAATTCTCTTAAAGAAACTCATATCCGCTCATTGAAAGTAGACGCATTTCAAATTTTCATTAAAGGTGACAGAGAGATCAAGAAAGTGATTGCCATTGCACTGTTTTTGCTTTTTCTTCTGCATTCTGTCGTGAAGACTTTTTGTTTATTGTTATGTTTTTACATTCTGTGAACTACTTCATTACTTCAACTACTGCATTATGAAGAAGAAACTTCAATAGCGTGTGCCAGAGTATGTACAATTAAGTCAGCACCGAATTGACCATAAAGTAACAATGATATCAAGATAACTCGCGTCTTTCTCATTCTTTACTTGGAACTTGAACCATGTACATATGATTACAAGGCTTTTAGAATGTAACAATAGCTACCTCACAGAGGGTAATAAAACGGAACTTAAAGTTCTTAGAATGGCAGTATGACAAGGATACCTGCTTTCGTTTTTTGTCCAGATTCTAGAATGGTGGAATATGAGATCTGTTCCGACAATTACGATAGCCTGATTCACACAATGGTTTAGTGTTCGCGGTAAGCCCGCATGACGAAAATTGTGTCAAGTTTGAGCAAAAGGTTTTATTTCACGTTATCAAAACTGAAAAAAAAAATGTGACCTACTAAGGTAATAAGTATAGAATAGTAGTTACCGGTACTTTAGACCTATTTAACAATGCAAGCTATCACTGTATAAGAAAACAATCCGTTTGCTTTCTAACATTAATGTAGGTTTGATTATTGATTTTGTTCCAGTTTTTCTGGAAAATCCCTTTCAAGTAATGACAGTATACTCGAAGTTTCTTTTCAAGTGACAGCCGTGTTTATTCAGAAGCATTATAGTTTCATTTCCATATTCACAATCAGTGTCTAATCAAATTATATTAGCTTTGCAAGCTTTTGCATGCAAAAAGTTTCAAAGACGTTACAGTGAACACAACTATTCATCCACATTGTATAAAAGAATAAGTTAGCCTTTTTCTGTTTCATTTCAACAATGTGATTTATCGTAAACCAAAGACACAGTTCAAATGCAAAATTTCATTAGTTGTTATATGACAAAACAGGGTCTCAAACTGAAATTTTTTTGTCCTTACTAATCTTATTTTTGTCACTGATTTTTGGAAGGGCGTAAATCGTTCAGTCATATGACCAATTTCTTCAATTTCTTTGAGATAGAAAACCTTACCGACAGATAGTTTACAGGTCGATTCATTAATAGCTAAAATTTCAAGTAAAGGACGGCAAAGACACGATCATTGTTACTTTAGGCTCCCTTCCTCTTTGTCTTTCTGCTTGGATCTCTCTCTCTCTCTAGAAAAACGTGATCGTTTAATGAAGTAGTTTAAATGCATAACAATAAACAGTCAGTCTTCACCACAGAATGGAGGAGGAAAAAACAAAAACAGTGCAATGGCAATCACTTTCTTGATCTCTCTTCGTCATCTTGATCCAGAGATACCACTTGACCATTTTTTAATGGGAATTTGAAATGCACCTACTTTCAATGAGTAGATATGGGCTTGTTTAATAGAATTCGACCCGATCCAGGTTTTGTGAGTCCGGTCCGATCCGATCCGATCCGATCCGGTCCGATCTAGGTTTTGTCAACGGCCCAACTAAACAACGTATTTACTTTTGGCAGCAAAAACCTTTCGATTTTCTTACTTGCGTGCACACAGGCGTATAATTTTTGCAAACACTTCAGGTCTGTTCAGTGGTGACCGGTTCATCAATGTCTTGAATTTTATCTCTGTTGTTCCATCAAAAATACCGGTACACATACCTGGCATGCGAACGGATTTCAAAACCGAAATCCAAAATATTTTCCGTACAAAAACGTAAAACGCGAAAAAATAATTCAAGTTCACGTGATCACGTGTTTCAACTGCGTGATCTGTCCACGTGTTAAGATCATGTTCCAAAAAATGTCACAGTACCAACAAAATAATTTCGCGTGACACATGCGTCACACTACAAACAAAAAATAATCCGTGGCAGTCAAAAGTAGCGTGTCTTGAGGGGAGGGGGTGGCTGTTCACAGGCTAAATCAAAAGAGGAGCGGCTTTGCGAACAAAGTTACAAAAAGTATAGAAATCTGGATCAAACGTTCAGTTAAGCAATTTTTAAAACGCAAATCAACATTTAAAAGCAACATTTACCGTACTGTAGCGTTTACCCAGGTCTTGTAAAATTTATTTGAAGTCCGTGGTTCGGCTTACATTTTAGAGCAAACTTTACAGACTTTAGGTCAGGGTCAAAAGAATCTCAACATGAAACGGCTTTTCGTTGCTTTAAAGAACTCCATGTCTTCTTTTGAGAGGCGAATTATTCCTCAGCTTGATTTATTTCCATTTTCAGTTCCTAAATAGAAGTATCTTAATTTTAAGAGAAGAAAAATACATTTTGAAAATCTAGGATCCCAAACCTCGTCCCCAGGGTCTTCTCGGTTTTGAAAGGGCCTGAGGACGAGGTTGGGCGTCTCCCCTACTCCTTTAAAAAAACTCAAAAATATATGTCCAAAAGAGAGTTTCTGGTTGGTTTATATGTCTCCTAAACAACTGACAGCACTAGAGGGCAGAAAAATGCGTAGTAGGGGAGGTAGGAGATAAAGTGTCCTCCACGCGGAACATACGTGAAGAACGGCTGGTTTTGGCAGTGCGGCCTAGCTCGAAAGCAGGATATACTATTGATCCCAGAGGTCCTTTCAAATGGCTTGAATTTTGCGTCGCTTCACGGACCGTTGATTTCACTCTGCGGCTTCAAAAATAGTAATCACGTGACCACAAGTTTGTTGACCGCAAGCTGACCGCAAAATCTGTATCGTTCAGCATGGGACAAATGAATTTCAACCCGCAATCATCACATATCCTAAAATAATGCCGTCTCCTGAATTAAAATATCGTCTTATACTGGTTATAAACATTATCTGAAGGGAAAATTCGGGGAAAGTGTTATCTATGGACATGAAATGCGACGGCTAGTAAAAATTCATTCAGCGAAAGTTGAGCGTTGTCGAGCTTGAGTCAACAAATTTAGTTCTTGCGGTGAACAAACTTGTGACCACGCGATCATTTTTTTCAAACCGCGGAGTGAAACCAACGGTCCGTGAAGCGACACAAAATTAAAGCCATTTGGAAGGATGTCTGGGATCAATAGTAAATAATTCATCAATTCGATCCAATTCCGATGGCCATCATAGACTGTCGACACCATCCACCACCCGTTCACTGCGCAAGCCAAATTCACGAGTTAAAAACGTCATCGGTTCTGCACGCACAGCGTGCCTATGTTTTTGTCAGCTCTAAGCAGAAAATAGGCTGAGACTTGGGGCTCCACAGTGACAATTTTACAGGCTCCTAGGCTACACGATTCCATCCTGTGGGACCCTGAAGAGTTTTTCACACCGTAGTATCCCGGTTTTCCAGCACTTATTGAATGAAACAGCTGCTGAAGTGACCGGGAAATAAATGGGATAATTCTTTATTCGATGGTTTTACATATAATATTCGGGTTGTTTTACAAGTTGAATAACAAGCAACGAGTAAACCATTGAATAAGGTGTATTTACTGGACTGTGTGTTCAGTTCAAGACAGTATACTTATGAAAATAAACAGAAAACTTACATTGTATTATACCTCGTCTAAGAAGTTGTAAATAAATGGTATCCATGTATCAGTGAGAACGCACTTTCTAGTGGCGGAGATTTGTGCAATCACTCCCTACTTCGTATAGAGTATTCTGTTAAGACTCTTTCACTCAGATCATAGTTTTGTGTAAAGACATTCGCTGTAAACGAGAATTTACTGCAACAATTTTGACAAGTTTGGTACACACATGTAAGTTATAATAGTCCTCTCTAATGCATCGTAAAGCGCTATGTTGTACAGAAATAATCTTAAGTTTAGCTAACTTTAAGAAAACACTGAGTGAATTTTTATGAGACGTTAAGATAATAAATTTCGTTTTATTTTGTGATACTGGTCTTTGTCTTTCGTCATAGAGCATTTCAAGGCAATCATAACCTGTATGGGAAATATGAGTTGATCTCGATATCGTAATTTGAAATATACGAATAGTTAAGTGAAGGGCCGTTTACACACGATATTCGATGAGATTTTTTTTGGGGGGGGGGGGGGGCGGTGCGGGAGGTAAATTAAGTGCAATTTTATATCACCTGTGTAAACTGCGGTAATTTCGCGGTGATATTTTGAATTCAGCGGAGGGAGCGAAGCGAATGTGATATGAGCTGTTAGCATAGAACTCTCAAAGTTATCTTGAAGGAACTGCGTCATGTTTACTTTTATGTTTTTGGGTCAAAACTGCCCTGAAATTAAAACTCGGTACCTTTTATCGTACATGAAATGGGCCTTGAACATCAAGAGGAAGATATTTAATGATTTTCTTGAAGGGAGAACAAACCATAATCAGTTTTTAGCGATTTTTCCAAGACACAAGAGAAGAGCTTGAAAAAATTGGCTCAACGATCTCAAGTTGCATTCACTTTCCATTCCAACCATCCATGGCCACAACCAGAAAACCAGTTTTCAGCAACACTGACATAGCTCCTTAAAGGCAGCTTTAACATTCACATCACATGCGCTATGTTAAAGCCACTTAGCACAGGTTGTCTTAAGTTTGCACAGGATAAGCTGAATAGTTCAGTTTCACACGGAAATTACATTCACGAAAACGCCTACTGAAATATGTGAGGTGGCGTAAAAAAATCTTACATTTCTACAGTTGACTTTCTAAAGCATAGCGAGTATCAGTGACAGTGGCAGAGTCCAGTGAAATAACTCTCCATCGAAAACAACAGGATAATTTTTCATTATTTATCCAAAGCCCTCGATGCGAGCGCGCTTTCGGGTATGATCAAAACACGTGCTGTTGCTATCTACCCCTATGTTAATTTAATGAAATGATAATATTTCTCATAGTCCAGGAGGTGTCTATAGTGATCTAACAATTGCTCCAGTCAATCTGCGCGTCTTACGGACTATGATCTATGTGTCGATGCAGCGTCCTTCCCAGTCGTCCTTGGCGCGGCGTAATCAAATGTGACGTGACCCATCGAGCTGATAGGGATGTCCGGCCCCAACCACGAAAAGGCCTGGGATTGAGGCGGTTATCAATGTTATACAACCATGTTGTTGTGGGGGATCAAGCAAGATAAAACACTTCCACTTCGTTGGGGGTGAAGTAGTAAGAGTGAGCGAGGTCCATTGTCTGCGCATTTACTCCACTGGGAACAGGGTAAGAGTAACCAAGCCGTGCGACGGAATCCATGTTATCGTTTGCGTCATTAACAATCTTGATGTCGACACCAAATGTTGGACCAGCAGCTGAGCTTTTAAAAATTGCTCGTGATGGAATCTTCACCATACTCTTGAACGGATCCAGCCCTTTTTTGTTGCGTAGGGAAAATACGAAGGCGTTGGAAGTGGACCCATGGTTATTACTGGTATCTGAAGTAAAAGGACATCAGTATTGTTTATTTCTCTTTCTTACTAATGTTTTGTTCTTAATGTTGTTGTTTGTGTTTGTTGTTAATTGCTGTTGTTGTTTTGCAGTACCGATACTTTGAAAGCCCAGCCTTGAAAGACCCTTTCTCTGGAAAGAAACTGAATAAAGTTGAGCCAGTTCTATGATGCGTTCAATGATTATAATCTTTGGGATTATGCCAATTTGTTCAGTTTGACTTATGTGGACGAAATAATATTTAAACAGGAATTAACCTTACTATAGAGAGATATGCTTTCTTACGAATATAGGTCTTAAGTTCAGATTTAAAAGCACTCAAATTGTCACATGAACGGATGTTATCAGGTAGGCTGTTCTAAAGGTCAGGAGCAGAAACAGCGAAGGCTCTAGACCCATAGGTTTTCATATTAAAGTTAACAGTTTTCAGGCGTAATGTAGAAGATAACCGGAGAGTTCTAGACGGCGAGTAGCGAGTTATCAAATCAGTCTTGAATGTAGGTGGGGGACTGTTGGTGTAGAGCCTTAAAGGTGAGCAATAGAATCTTGAATTTAATGCCCTCAGAAACAGGAAGTCAGTGTAGATCGGACAGGCATGGCCAGGAGCCGAACAGGTATGAACAGGTATAGTGATGGAGTCCCAGGTCAGAAATCGTTGGCCACCGCCAAAGTCAGGGCAATGGTAAGCAACCGAGTACCAGAGAAAGCGGTCACCAAGGAGAGGTGGTTGCTTGCTGAGGTTTTGTTATAATTTCAATTTTTTTCGTCAAAAAAGACAGTAATTTCCTGAAAAAAAAAATCAGTAAAACAAACCACTTGCTGGGAAGAGCTGGTTGTGGTTGTACGGTGAGCTTTAGAGTAGTAAGTGTTTCATTTTCCGTAACACTTTGAGCTGATTTGGTCATTTCACGTTGTTGTTTTTGCAGAGGACGGCAAAGAAATGGACAGAAATGTATAGCACAAGTGCAGAGTCTTTCGTTTTCTTTTCTTGTGTGTGTGCTTATGGAACTTCTTATTCAGGGGTATCAGGCTTGTCGCCGCCGTTGTCTTGGTTGCTTGAGAGACCACACGCAAATTCGACAGCAACGAAAACGTCATAAAACAAAAGGTTCAAGGAGCAAAGCAAACAAGTCCGTTACACAATTTCGTGCAATTCTTGCCTTCATGTCCGCAAAACAGTGTAAAATGACTGAAATTTGAGTTTTATAGAGAACGTGAACTCAAAACACCCTCGAAGACCCGGGGGGGGGGGGATAGTCGTGGCGAGAGGCAGGTAAAACGGGCGATACTTTCGCTCGCACCGATTTCGCACGTTTTATCTGCCTCCCACCCCGACTATCTTCCCTTGGGTCTCCGGCGATGGAACACACGACGGTAAATTTTTTCTTTCTCTATTTGAACTTGAACATCGTCCCTTCGAATTCACCTCCAGACTCGTTCGTCCATATTAGACAAATTGTACAAAGACTGAAATTACGTGAGAGTTGTTTCAAAAGACGTTTTCGGTGGCATTGCCGTCGTCGTTGCATAAGGTGGTGCAACTTGAAACTCAGTTCTATCTCACCCCAAGGAATATCCGTGTATCCTCCAAACACGTATCCATGATTTTTTATGGTAGTAACGGTGTTTTTCTTTCCATCACAGCGATTATGAAAAGACCAGGCACTCCACCCATGATCAGAGGCGCGGTAGCATAACACCCACTGGCAGTCATTTCCAACGGCAGGCGCAAGAAAGCGGAAAAAATGACGAAGAAAGTTTTCGCCCTTGATGATTTTTGAATCGATTGTACACTCTGCAAACAATAAGATAGATCAGAATTAGAATCGTGCTCCTACAAAACATCGTTTCCAAAAGAAATGAGTTGCAGCTAAAAATCTCGTAAAAGAGTCTTCGACCTCTTCTTTCGATCACCTATCGTTTATTGCACTTCGGTCCTCTCGTCCGGCATTTATCGGTTATCGTTCTTGTTTTTTTTTTAACCTCTTTTAAGATTCACCGCTGTGATGCTATGCCCTTTATTGCTCTTAGCACATCCATGACCAGATTTATCTAGCGTGTCAAATTTAAAACTACACGTTCTTCAGGAAATATTTGAGACCTCACTGAGAAGATCTGGTGTTGAAGAATTACATCAACACTGAAATATCACGATCAAAACTGTTTAATACCTAAATTTCCTTGGATTTTCGGCTGATTTGCAACCTTGTAAGAAGACATCTATTTACCTAAGTGGCTAATTAAAATTTGTTACTGAGTATTTTCGAAGCCAAGAGAAAGAAGGATATAGAATACCTGATAAATATGAGTGAGAGATGACCGCCGATATAACTTTAAACGTATTATTAAACTCACTATGTTCGCAATTCGTTCCTGTGAATCCAGCTTCACATCTGCAGATATAACCTTCGTCCTTGTTTTCACATTCACCGCCATTTTTACATGGTTGTTTTTCAGAGCAAACATTCACCACTGCGATAGAACAAAAAAAACGTTAACTACTTTGATAAAACGAAAGTGTTAATGAAATAAAGACAACAAATATTCGACCCCCCCCCCCCCCTCCAGTGCATGCTGCTGAAAATTAGAGCGTTTATAACTAGTTTATCTGCTTATGCCCTGCAAACCTTTGACAAGCCTTTCTGCCGGCCCTATTATGTTTCTTTATTCTCAAAGTCAATCGTCAAATCAATTAATGCATGTAGTTTTACCTGACAGAAGAACTAGCGCTTTCTTATATGGTGAGCAAAATTTCCTATTTTAAGAGGCATCTGAAGCCGGACGAATCTATACAAACAAACTTCTTACTGGCGCGAACAACGTGCACATAAAATTCTTCCGGTTAAAAAAAAATTCTTGTATAATTGTCTCATGGCAACAACTATCTTAACTGGTTCCTAAAGCTCTCAACGGCAAGCCAAATTTGCCAACAGCAATCTGCAGGCGAATCTACGCAAACGCATTTGCAACCTGACACCAACAAGTTGGTCGCGACGTTTGCAAATTGCTCCGAGCAAGATGTCGATCAAAATACCAATGTTGTGGCAGAAGACTGCAAAGGTGCACCCAAAATAACATCAGGTTTAACTGTAAGTATTCGTGGTTTCCCAGACATGCTCAGTTTTTTGGCACAATGCATACCTGTGCAGTTATGGCCATCTCCGGTATACCCTGGCTTACATGTGCAGCTGAAGGATCCTTCGGTGTTGTTACACACGGCATTATCTTTACTGCAGTTGTGAGTGTTATCAATGCACTCATCGATATCTGGAAGAAACAGTTCAAAAAGCTAATACATTTTTTCCTCATCCCAGTCCTCGGCATTATCACTATCACCATCCTGCTACCTCGTCACCGTCATCAGCATCATCATCATCATCATCTTCACTACCACCCTCACCATCATTAAAGCAACTACGTAAATACATGCATGTGAAAGTGAATAGAAAACCGCTTAAGTGAGTAGGTATTTACGTCAACAACATTTACCTGTGCAATTGTGGCCATCTCCGGTATACCCTGACAGGCATGTGCAGTTGAAAGAACCTTCAGTGTTGTTACACACGGCATTATTTTTGCTGCAGTTGTGGGTATTCTCAACACACTCATCGATGTCTAAAAAATGCGAAGAAATTATATTAAAAGGAAAAATTTTCGGGAATATTTATCGTCCAAAGTATTACCAGATCTTTCATTCTCAGAGTCAAACCACCAAGTCATAAAATGTGGTTCAGCACCTTAGCCACAAAGGGCCTTATGATTTCGTTTTTCTTTTTTGTTCGAAGATTTCTTCGATCAGTGTTTTCGTAAATGATACATCAGTGTCTTCAGCTTGCTCTAAACTTGGCGGTGCTACCAAGGCTGTCACACGCACTTGGATTAACAGATAACAGGAGCCGCATGATCACCGTAAGATGGCTTTGGCAAACAACAATTTAATACAAATTAAAATACCTTGGCACATGACTCCATCTCCAGAATATCCTGTTTTGCAGATGCAAGTGTAGGATCCTTTGTTGTTCTTGCATTTGGCGTTTTTGTCACACTTATGAGTTTTTGTCCTGCACTCGTTAATATCTAAAACAATAAAGTTATGAAGGCCGCTAAAAATTATCCTTAAAGTATTGTGATGAAAGATGAATATCTTCTCCTGAAAAGAAAGCGGCTAAAACTCTGACCAAGTAAGTATTCAACCACCGATGTACATCCTAGCGTGATGGTGTACCTAAATGCACAGAAACACACTCACATAAAGAGTGATCAGAAACTGCATGCCTGGTGTTAAAACTTGTAACAAAAACAATCGAAAAATAATATGATCTTGTAAACAACATCGACGAGGGAGAATATCAGTGGGAAATGAAAGAGTTTACAGTTCTTTATTCCTTACCTTTTTCACAATGTTCACTAGTAAAACCAGAAGGACACAAACATCGATATCGTTTGCTTGTAAATCCAGATTGACAAGTGCCACCGTTCTGACATGAGGCATGAACACAAGAGTTCTTTATAAAAGAAGAAAAAAATGTAAGTTTTAGTCAGGGTATGGCCTTCCGTGCCACAGGGTATGACAAGGTTCAGCGATTGATCATGAATGGTAGTCGGTTCGGACACAACTTTTAAATACACATAACATTAAAACTGGACGAAATTGCAAAACAAACTTGTTGTATTAAACCACAAAAGAAAAAGTATGGTTAAGATGAAACATCAAAGACTGAAACGGATTAGGAATGAGATCTGAGGAGTGCAGGCTATTTTTCGAAAGGCTTGCGTTTTCTCGCTTTAGTTCATTTCTGATTCAGAAGTGGTGGAAGTCTGAAAAAGGAGATCGAAAGCGATTTCTCATGAGTTGATGATATTGTCAAAGGAGACGTCAAACACTAGTCGCAAGATCTCACAAAGCAGCCGAGGTTGAAGGAACCCAAGAGAGGCATATGCGGTGGCCGAAAATGTGGTTTAAAATGAACTGTCTGATCTTGAAGAGACAGAAGAGAGGTTGGGTAGAAATGAGGAGAGAATGGATTAGTGAAAAAAAGGAAGAAGAAGAAAATCTTACTTCGGCTCCATGATAGAAGTATCCCTTTGTCTCCAGGAAATCTTCATCGTGCTCTTTGTGAGTTGAATTGTTCAAATCACAGCTGTATTTTCCCTCGGCACTTGCTTTGTTCTCAAAGTTAAAACTGACACAGTTTGGTTCGTGGTAACAGAGCAGCTCACAGGCACCCATATCCTGCACTTGAACAGTTGTTATGTTGTGGTTCACGAGACGTTTGTCAGCGAAGAAGAAAAACGCTGGGAACGCCATTTCACGACATTGTCCTGCAAGAGGCCAATAGTTATATTATAACTGCCTGGTTAGATAAATATGTAGTTACTATCATATATAAGAAGTACACCATACAAATGAACTCCAGAAAAACTTGGCAGTTATACAGCAACGTAAGCATTTTAGAAATGCATGTAATAAGAAAACATCTTAAGCATCTGAAGCGAATTTGTAGTGAATAATTTGTAACTTTTGAAGGCTTTAGGATTGCCTGCACTTTTCGTTAACTGTGAATGCAAAAAAAAATTAAGCTACAGCTTGTACTGAATAAACTGGATCGACTTTGTGACAGCTACTCTGCAAATTTATTGTTCCTAAGACTGGCTAAATAAACAACTCTATGTCACATTAATTTCATCCACCTGCTAACGGAACTCTTAAGCACTAATTATATCCTTTCTTCCTTTCTTTTGAATAAAAATTGCTCCACTGGTATGAGAGCGGGATGATGGTTTTCGTTTTACTTCTTCTATCTGAAGCACTTTAAACACTTTGTAGAAAAAAAGAGACGATAGCCTGATATCATTTTGCTTCAGTGATCGTTGACGTTAGCTTCTCATATCTTTTTAAAATCAATATTTAGTTGTTTTAAGATTCTAAGGTCTGATGCTGTGTGGATATCCCTGCGGTGGACATCTGTTGGCAAAATAACAAGCAAATCTTCAACTACGAAAAATGTTGTGAATTATATGATCTAAATAGACCATTGTAAAGGACAAATATGAGTAATTAAACCATTCATTTTCAGGTTGGTTGTGTACAGAATTCCTTGTAAAGAAAACTGTGTCCATGGAAGTTTGTTTGGTATCCTACGTCTGGCCGATGCTTGCCGAATGACTACACTCAATATTGCGTACTTGTGCGAAGTTTTATCGGCGACAAATTTATCGCCGCACATTTTATTAGCAAAGGTAGATGTTGCGTGTCACCTAAAAATTTTTTCTATTTGTTAAAGTAAAGGACTTCTTTCTTTTCGCGTCATTTCCAGTTTTCAAGAACTATTGAGAAACACGAATCCTCTATGTCGCGAAACTATTGTCAACAGAATCTGGAGAAGATTAAGGAGAAGATTACATTCAGGAGAAGATTAAGAAAACGAAATACTTACCATTTAAGCAGGCTGAGACCAGTTTAAAAGAAAAAAGAAGAAGGAAAATATGAAAATGAAGTTCAGAACTCATGTTCGCTTTCTTTGGATCCCTTTTCTTCGATAACTTGAAAACTTCTGCAGACAATTAAAGAGGAAGAAGCAATAAAGTAGCCTTCCAGAGACCTTATTTGCTTAAGCACCAGTCGGTTTTTAACTTCAGTGTTATTAGAGTGTCAGAGCTGCCATTTTTAGCTAATGAAAACAGAAGTGATGAGCAAATCCCTTCAATAAACAACTGCTTAAGAAAGTTGACGCAAGAAAATTATGCAACCTTTCTATTTTAAAGGAATAAAATGACTTTTGTCGGGACTATTGCTTATTTGCGCCCTTGTAGTGTCATTTGCGACCTTTGCAAAGATTATCATTATTATTAACATACAAGGCCAAGTAATAACCAGATATAACTCATGGAGAATTGTAATGAGCGTTCATATAATAAGTAATTACAAGTATGCAATGAATTTTTTAATTTCCTCAAATGCATCTAAAGTCAACGTTTTCTACCGGGGAGGCCAAAGTTAAAACAGAGAGAAAACCATACAAACTGTTGAAGTTGCTCCGTGTCTGCCCATGAATTGTCTGAGGCAAGACCTTGAGAAAAGTACTGACGAAGCTTTGCCATGTCTCCAGCTGTTATTGAGGATTTGTGCGTAGGTTTGGGAATCATCCCTTTGGTATACAGCTTGCACTTCGCTTCAGCTTAGGCCAAGTTATACGAGCAACACTTTCGTGCAACTTGTTGCGCAGGAAATGTTGCGTTGCAAGTTGAGATTGTTTGTTGCGCGTATTACTACCCTCTGCGTTCAGCAAATTTTCACGTTGCAAAAAGTAGGAGAGACGTCTAGCTACTTTCTGCAACATAAAAATTTGTTACGCGTGGAGGAGGTGACGCAAAAACCATCTCAATTTGCAACGGAACATTTGTTGCGTGACAAGTTGCACGAAAATGTTACTCGTATTACTTGGCCTTAAAGTGCTGAAAGTCTGATTAATTTTTAAATTTTATTGTCCAGTATTCGTTTACAACCGTAATTCCGCAATACCACGCTCTAGAATTAACCCGCCCATAGTGCCGGCGTGTCTTGTCTGGAAGGCCATACATTAACTTGACAACCACATTTTTCCACCTGCTAGCGGAACTGTTTAGCACTAATAAGCTTCAAAGAGCAAAATGTTCCTATTTTTATACAAGAGGAATGTGGTTTTCGTTTATTTATTTTTCTTTTTAGCATTTTACATTGAAATGAATTTGTTGTGAATTTGTTGCGAATTTTTGTGAATTTGTTTTGAATAAATTGTGAATTTTGAAAAACAGGAACAATAAAAACTTGTGAATTATTTGCTTCAGGTCATTTTCATGTCACTATTAGTTTTATTTTTATTTTAATGTCGAAAGCTATGTGGATGTGCATTGGCAAAAGGAAAAATCTTCGGGTAGGAGCAATTTATGTAAACTGCATGACAACAGAGCACTTAAGTACTGTATAGTAACGGACGAAGTATAAGCAATAAAAAAATATTCATTTTGGAATTGTATACACATAACAATTTGTTCTAAAAGATTATTAATATAAATAATTCTTTCATGGGCAGGCTGCATTAAAGGAATTCTAATTCCTTAAACTTAAAAGTGCCTTTGTGTCACACACGCGTGTGCCAACGATCGCTTGCCAAATGACTATATTTCAATACTTAAAAATTGATGATGCCAGCAATTTATATCTGGATTTTTAAAAGCTCGATATTGCTCAACAACTAATTTTCAGAAAATCTTAAACGACTCGACCTCAATCAAACATGTTGCGAATTAAGTTCGCCACATGCAATAAGGTAAAAGTAGCAAAGAAAGAAAGAAGGGGGGAAAAGAACTAAAAATATTCAAGAGAAAAATGAAAAAAGGGATATGCATACCGTCCAAGCAGGATGAGACCAATTTTAACGAAAACAACACGAGGACAACGCAAAAATGAGAAAAGGAACCCATGTCCGCTTCGTCTGATCACACAGCCTTTGAACACTCGTGGAAGATGCTGCACTTCAAAGGGAGGGTGAAAGTACAGTGCCTCAGCCTTCAGCTTACCGTCGCCACTTGGCCAAGTTGTTTATTTAGTTTACAACTTTTGGACAGTTCTATCTACTTACTAACCGTTTCCGTTTCGACAGACCAATAACAATGTGGCAACTCTGGAGGGCGGAGATGTTATTGGCTAAAAAGCGACGTCATCAGAAAGTTACCCAAAGGCTGTCAACCATACTGCATTCAGCTTCGAAAATAACTACTTCATTCCCAGGGCCCTTTCAATTCCCTTGGTACAGGAGTTGGAAGCAGCAGACTTGTTCTAATCTAAGTCTCAGTTAAAGGCAATTAAAATTATGTTGTGGGTAGTTCTTTTCTTAAGCAGCTGCTTAAAACAACTTCATTGCCAGGGTCGCGGTCTCCCGTTTTCGAGGGCTTAAAGAACCCTGGTACCGAGAGAGAATGACACATAATGTAATTTGTGTTAATCAGAATTGACATAAATTAATATTTTGCCGGCACGGAACAGAGAACTTGGTTCGAGTGGTGCGCGCTAAGGATCGCGGTTCGCGGGTTTGAAATAGTTACCGTTGAGTTATTCGTGTCATTCTACGGTCAGCCTCGCCACGTCAACTTGGTTTCGTGAAATTTAGTTTCAGTTGTTCTATTGGCGTGATTTTGGTTATCAGCTTTACTCGTGTCTATGCTTTTAAAAATAGCAATTTGGCATTCGATATTCATGTTATAGCTGCTTTATTCTATTAGTTTTATATACCTTAAAATCCCTTGAGTATTTATGTGTGTTAATAAAGTGTATCATGGGCCTGGCTGACCGACGCGCCCATGCCTCGAAGTGTTGTTCGTGTGTTCGGTTGTGAAGTGGAGGCAAAATACCGAGCTTGAGTAAGCAGTGGTTACCCTTTCATGATAGTTAGTCATCGTGTTTTCAAGTGATATAAGTCACTTCGATGTGGATCGTGACGTTTCCACTGCTAGTCTCCATCAGGCAATGCGGGTCGACTGGCTGTGTTATATTTAAAAGTAGCACCTTGGCTGTTGGTGAATGGTGCATTTCGATCCTCGCTGTGCCTGTAATGCCCTGGGTGCGCTTGAACGCGCACGAACTTTGTGTGTCACATTTTCTATTGAAAGCGGCGTTGTTCCGTCTGTGGCCGGCGACGCACGCATGAGAAACCTCTGGTGACCAGGGTAAGGTTGCTAATGAAAGGAGGATTTCGATCATCGGTCATTGTTCTGACTTTGGCGATCTTTGCGGGATCTTGAAGGAATTCTCTGACTCCGCTTAGCTCTTAAACGGATAAGGGCAATATAAATATTATTGTATTATTGTATTGTATTAATTGGACGCAAATTATTCAACGGACTACTTCCTGAATAGGCCACTTATTTTCCGAAGAGCCTCGAGCTTTTTTCAGAGTGAGGTCTGCCGGCGCAGCCTTTTATATGAGAAATGAGTTTCATTTGCTCGCGACTGTGCACCACGCCTCATCTTGAAAAGGAGCGCAAAAGCATTTCGGAAATTGACTATTGTCACCACATGCTTACCAACCTCTGCTGGTATGGTGTGCTGTGCATTTATAATAGCTGTATCAGTTTATCAAACTAGCAAAACAACCGATCTAGCAGGTTACAGTTTTGACAAATGTCCGCTGTAAAATAGCGGAAGGTGCGGCCGATTAGGAACAGCTCTATATACGATTCACAGCCTTTTTGCAGCACGAATTCGAGGACCTTTCACGGACCAAAGGTGCCTTTAGTAGTCAGGCGATGCAGTGGGATGGGTTACATGGCTGAAACCAAGGAATTTTCCCTGGCAAATTAAAAAAATGTGGCCTTCCTACGTACCACCACTTCTTGTTAAAAAACTGCCTCTCAGTTCCCGTTCAAAGTTTACGCCGAAACATTGCCGTCACAAGGAACGTCTTCTAAATGGCGTAAAAGCCAGAAGAAAAGTAAAATAGAAGCAACAGGATTGAGCTTGAAAAATCGAAAAGTTGTTCTGGTTCCTGTTCTTCTTTTTAAATAGATCTTCCAGTAGCTACTTTCCGCTAAGCAACACCTCTTATTTGAGACGTTGATAATAACCCCTATATGGGGTTATTAATAACCCCTATAATAACCCCTATATGTGTGTCTCGAACCTACGAACGTTCACTCCGGTGTCGCGCGCCTTTCACCCCTCGACCACCGTCGCTTCTGTTGTTACAATAGGAAAAATGGTAGGCGTCTATTGTTTTGAAAATTTGCTGCACTGATTGAGACTACGTATTACGCTTGCTCCGTTAAAATAGCCTGAAATAGTACAAAATACTCTCACAAGACGTTGAATACTAAGAAGCAATTGACAGCTTTTCTACAACTAAAATCCAGTGTCCCTTTTCATGCCAGGAAGGGTGGGCAAAATCAAAACATCCCACAAGCCACCAACGTTGTCCAAGAACAAAACCTCTTTGGCGGTGGAAAGGTTAGCTGCTCTGCCGAAATAAAGGGCGTTTCCAGTCCTACTGCGTCCAGCTCGTTTGGGTCGGTTAATGCTGCTGTGTAAATAAAGACATCAACATTTCAAAGTACAAGCTTTACTTGACAAAATTCTATCTGACCTGGGCAGAATTTCATAACTTCTCGTCACTGCGTAAGTGTTGACGAACTTAGTCTCTCCTTCGAGATACCGAACGGATGCACATTTAGACATCGCAGAAAGGTCAGTGCCTTCCACTTGGTCTTCCCTGCTGTCTCCCTGCCCCCGTCGAACGGTTAAGAGTCAAGCGAAATCATTGGTAAATGGTACTACTTTATTTTCGTACAGCGTACCTCTTTGCTCTAGTATTCTCAATAAGTATGGCAAATATTGACGACGGGATCAGTAGTTTACAAGGAACATGAAGACTTCTGGTAAGTAATCTATTGTTACCGTAAGGCTTTATATTGTATTATTGTATTGTATTATTATATCTGGTAAGTAATCTATTGTTAACGTAAGGCTTTATATATGAAGATTGCGAAAAGACTTTACATGAGGCAGTGTATGCGAATCTGTTTCACAAAATTCGATGGACAGATCCTGCCGGATAATACTCTTGCTCTGAAATGAGCCATAAACTAATGCGAAAAAAGGAGCAAACTTGGCAAAATCCGAGCGCTGGGACTTTGTTAAGTGAAGATTTTAAGCACAAATTTACTACTAACCGACGTTGACATTAATGAGTTACATCTTAAATTGAACGCATAAAAATAACAGACAAATTGAGTTCTTAGCTCTTAGTTTATTTCATTTCTCAATAGTTTACACAAATCACAGGAGGTAACTTGCAGCAGCCATTCAATATACTCCTAGCCTCTTTAAATACGTGGGACACTTTGTAGATCTAATTGCCTGTGAGGTTGTTAATTTGTTGTAGTAGTTATATAGTTGGGGGTACGAGCGCATTTTTTCAAAAATCCGCTCTGAACTCCCCAACTATAACTACTTTACCATATGTTGGCACAATTTCATGGGAAATCTATTTGGTATTATCTCATGGAAAAATCTATATGGCATTATCTCATGGAAAATCTATTTGGTATTATCTCATGGGAAATCTATTTGGTATTATCTCATGGAAAATATATTTGGCATTATCTCATAGTTGGGAGTACGAGCGCAGTTTGCCATCGGATGAAATGGGACTTTCCCGATGAGTCATCAGATTGTCATGTAATATCTGATGAACTTGTATTTGAAGTAAAGTTTGTCAGTAAAGTTTGTCAGTAAAGTTTGTCAGTAAAGTTTGTCAGTAAAGTTTGTCAGTAAAGTTTGTAGTGAACAGAAAAGCAGAACTTGTATGGAGGCCAACATAGCTGTGGCGTGACGTCACATCTTCAGATTGCATAATGTCCGTAAGAGAAACTGTTGATTCCATCGTTTGCTATATATCGTTTATCGTCGAAACAGCTGAGTGACACTTTATTGAGCTCGTAACTACCTAGTTGATGGTTAATACTTCTGATTGTCTTCATGGTATGATGTATTTGTTTGTTATTAATTAATACATTTTTATAATCTTCATGTTTGATATTGTTCTTTATTATGTTCTTCTTGATTCCCTTGGCTGTTTTCCCTACTTTCTGGTTGTCTTTTATGTAACTGTACATTTTTGATCGCAAACCGACGAATTCTGTGATTGGCACACCAGCTGCTTCATCTTTGAATTTGCCGATTACCTTTTTGTTTGTTTTGTCGAAATACTGACAGTTTTCTGGATAATCACTGTTGTCAAATCTGTCTTTGTCATTCCAAAAGTCACGGTACACATCTTCAGCCTCAATTTCGTATGTCAGACTGTCTGTATCAGTGAATAGCAACCTGGCTTTGTCCCCGTACTTTTCCTTGATGTAGTTATAATGGAAATCATACATCATAGTTTTACTTAGGTCGAGAATACACATGCCTACATATGCCGGTCTGTTTAGAGTCAGCGTTTGCTTGATCTTGTGTATTGCTACCAGACTATTCGAGAATATCTTGCAGCTGACGTAAGTTGGTCTAGATGCCATTTTCTTCAATTTCTGTACATCAGTGATAAGCCTAACATCAACCCTCTTTCTGATATTCTCCATCGTTTTGCCAAATACTGAATTGTTCATCAATTTGAAGAAGTCTTTTTCGAATGCAGTTTTCGCTTGGGTACGTTTTTGTGTATTGAAATCGATGTATTGCTTTAGCCATGGAGACTGGTCGAACTCTAGAATTCTATGGACTTTCTTCAGTTTCAAACCGAGATCAAGGTACAACTGTAGATTTCTATAATGCAGAACATATTTTTGTTTATCGCATAAAGTAGGGATCAGCTTATGTACAAGCCCTGTTGATATTTTGAACTTGTTTTGTATTTTCTTGCAGTATCCAGACAACATGCTATCAGTTACTTTAACCTTTTCTGGTCCTAGAGGATAGTCGTTATGAAGGTCATGCAGTTCTTTGGGATATTCAAGATCGACTTCAAGTATCAACCCTTTATTACTGTTTTCATTATACTGAGTCAAATCGATTTTATTAATCTGCTTTTCTGTCAACCATTTGAAACCGCCAGTAGGTAGATGCTGTGACATAGCCCAACCGTATAAATTATTAGCATCCAGGTACATGATATACTTTGAGGGCGCCATCTCGTCGTATTCTTTCATGTACTTATTGTTTGCTTTCCCATATCGGTTTGCTATATATGATACACCACCTCTCATTCCTTTTTCGATGAACTGAAACATGTCTATGTCAGTCATTAGCTCCAGTTTGATATCAGTCATTTTTAACATAGCATCCCATGACAAACCAGGAGATGTGAAATAATGACATGGGTCCAGCTTGTAATACTGAAGACAGGTCTTGCGGAAGTTTTCAAACACGTCGGCTAACAGTAGGATGTCCGACTTGAGATATAGATTATGGTAATCACCCATCGTTTCTAATTTGAAAGTAGTCCATACTTTTTGGGCATGTTTGTAGTCATCATTTGTTATGTGTTCATCATACAATATGCTGTAAAATTCTTCTTTCGTTGGCAATTCCGTTTTATTAAATTTATCAAAACTGTCCATGAAATCGTATGGATAAACTCCTTTTCGTGTCATAAGATTGAATTTACTGCCTTTGAATTGCTTGCTTGTGTATTTTAAGGCTTTCGTTGGTAAGTTGTTGACTAATTTATCCAAACTTGAGCTCATGAACTGGAAACTGTCAATGAATGTCAGATGATTACCAAGCATGAATGCCATGTATTTTTCCATGTTGTTGGGAATAGCATTGATATTCATCCGTGTCTCTTTTCCATTTTTATCCATGTATTTGTTTTCCTCAACAATAGCTCCAATCTCTTGCATTATAAAATGGCTGTCATATCCTCTTAAATTGTGGAAGATCACTGGAATTTTAATATTATCTGGTTCAATTTTTAGTTTCAGATTACAGTCTTGATGTGCTGAACCTCTGTATTCACCAGTAATATGACAATGATCTCTGACTCGGACGTCTTTCTCTGTATATTGTTTATCGCAGATGTGGCATGATGTTGCTTTTTTGAAATTTGTTTCATCATCTTTTGTCATTTTTAATGGTTTGTTAAAAAATGTTTTCATAACTTTTTTACAGTATTTTACTTCTTTCAGCATGCTTTCCATGAAATTGTGTACAGCATTTTCACCTCTATATATTTGTAGCGGCTTTGTGTACTTATCATCATAACAACAAATGACCTTATACCCATATCCACAGTCTTTGTGTCTTTGGTAGGCTTCAGTATATGATTTGTTGTTTAATTTGCTGGGGTCAGGTTGGCATCCTTGCACCTTTTCAGTTATAGCCTCAAAATCAGCGTAGATAACAAATGGCACAGGTTGCTGCTTGTGGAAATTATTGAATTTCAGTATGTTGTCTCCTTTTTCAGGCATTTTTATTGCTTGCTCACCATTTACTTGAATGCAAATAACTTTGTGATCATTTAATACCCTTTCGGAACTGAAACATTGCAGACAGTGCATACAAAAATGCTTTTTTTCTTTGTGTTTTGTTTTATTGTACATGAACTTGTTGAAATCCTTTATGAGAACATAATGCTCGTCTTCATCATCTGTTATTAGCAGTAGTTCCATGTGATCTTCATACTTTTCTTTGGAAACATAGATCGGATACGTTTGTTTGTCTTCATACCCGAATACATTTATATTGATGCTGTTTTGCTTCTCAATTCTGTTGATCTGTTTAATAGTTACTGGAAATTCAATGCCTTCATAATTTAACTTTTCAATGTATGGCATGTCTCTCTTTTTGATTCTTTGTGGGTCTTTATCTTGTGGATTCAAATGTCTTATATGACACCATCTGAAGCATTCGAGATCATCATTTTTCATGTTTATTAAGCCTTTGGAACTGTTTTGCAATTCATAAGGTAGTTTAATATATGATGACCCTTCCATGGGGTTGTATATAATAACGTTCAGATAATGTCCGTCAACAGATTGGATTGTCCAGCCGGATCCTTCCGATATCCATTGAGCTATCTTGTTCGTTATCTGCTGTTTTGATAATTGTGATGAATCAGTGATTTCCGTTTGGTTGATTATTGTCTGAGGTGTGCTATTGAAATATGCCGTTTTATTAACCATTTCATCACCTGACATCTTTTCGAAAGTGACTTTTAGTGTTTCAACGTATTTCAAGCCTTTCATCTCATTCAACAAATTTGCTATACTATAATCAAGAGCCAATCTAGTGTTTTGCATTTGAGCTACGGGGTCTTTATTGTCCTTGATGTTGATTTCATAAGACTTGGTATAACCTTCTAAGGCTTTGTTTGTTTGTTCTATTTTGGTTCTAGGTGTTGGAACTGGTTTATCCAATAGTTTCTTAGTTCTAGGTGCTGGAATAGGTTTGTAATCATCCCTGAATTCTAGAGGCGGAAGAATGATGTTGTCTTCATACTCTTTTACCATTTTTTTAACACTCTTGCGAGGTGCTGGAATAGGTTTATCCATTGGTTTTTTGGTTCTTGGTGTTGGAACCGGTTTCATAATAGATTGCTTCAGGAGCATTTCTATCAATTGACTTTTACTGAGTTTCTTAAGATCTTTCTTATTCATTATCTTCATACTATATAATAATATTTTTTTTAAGCCTCTTTTGGTTGTGTCTTTAAGTAGTCAAGAATTCAAATGGTCCACATATGGATCCTTTGAACTATAGTTGATTTTATTTATTGGTGTTCATGTATGAACTTTGTATGATTGCTCAATGTTTCCGATGACTTGAATTTTCTGGAACATTTTTTGCATTTTATTCTCACACCCTGGAAATAAAGTATGATTTCTTTTATGATTTCGTCATAATCGTTGCTCACTAATATTTTGTAATTGTTGTTTTCATACTCTTGCAGCATCATCTTTTGTTCTTCTGAAAGCTTTCCATAACCAGTTGGTGTTTTAAATTCAATTGCAAAACCTGAGTAATTCAAATGTAAATTCTGTATGATCAGATCAGGAGATCCCTTTTGATAACCCATGTTGTATGATTTTATTCTCATGTTACCATTAATTTGGTTTTCACCCAATGATGCGGTTAGAATTGCTTTAGGATAATTGTTTCTTATAAAGTTGACTACCTTTTCATGTAGGTCATATTCTGTTTTGATGCTGAATGCGGGCATTTTGTATGGTTTGTTGCTGAATTCATACCGTCCTGTTTTTCTGATTGATGGTAAAACCACTTTTGTTACCCAAAGTTTGAATTCTTTAGCCTTTTCCATTTTTGATCCAAATATCAGACAGAATAAGCCAGATTCATTTATATAAATTGTGTTTCCGAGGTTCCATGTTAGGGGGGGCGTTTCGTTACCCCTGGATTTAAGCTCCTTAAGTGAACATTTATCTTTAGAATCAACATGATCATTAATCGCTTTTCGTGAATTCAAATATCCCAAAATGTCGGCAACTGTTTTACCACGGAACCATATGTCGTCATCCTTTTTGATAATATTCAGTTTTTTTCCTTCATAAGTAAAAATTTCCATATCTTGTAATTATATATAATAATAATATCTCTTTATAAGTGTTTGTATATGTTCCTTAAGTGTCATTCACCACAACAGATGATAGCTCCAAAAATTTGCCGAATTCTTATCTTTGTATGTTAAATTACCATGTTTGTCTTTTATCTCAGATGCTCTTTTACGATATCTAATACGACGTTTCCAGTCTTGATGCGTTAAATAATCTTTATATCTAGGATCTCCAAAATGAATATTATTACCATTTTTAAGAGTTACCATATATTTTTTATTCATTCTGTTGGAGTATTCAAGGTTCTTAGCACCATGTACGTTGATTGCTCTATGTTTTAATAAGTTGAATTTCTCACCGGTTACGGTATTCATATAATAAGGTTATATATTTATAATAGCCTGAAACAATGATATTTTTGGCTACAAAAAGCAAAAGACAGCATATACTGTATCGATTGATATAATATATGTTAGATAATTATCTTTAAAACACTTTATATATCTCTTAAGTCCTTGAACGGTATCCAACTGTTGAATTCATCACTATACCCCTTCCACTTCACCAAAGCTTGCTTCTTTTTATAATCTCTCCTAATGACTTTATCAATTCTGAATACCTTTTGTTCAGCTTTCAGTAATTCAGGTTCATAAAAACTCCCTTGAATGTCTTCATCTCTGAGATCCTTTAGTTTGTATGTGATTGGATTGGTGTATTGGATTTCATCAACTGTGAAAACTTCCTCAGACCAATTTGGTGTATAGCCCTTATCAAACACATTTCGTTTATACTTACTTATTCTAACATTATCACCAACTTTAAATTTTGGTTTAGCTGATAATGGCTTCATATCACCATATAGATTAAAGTAAACAGTTCCTTCATTCTTCTTTTTACTGGCTTCTGTCGGCGTCATTTTGATAGAGCTATGTTTAGTGTTGTTATACTGTTTCACTAATTTGGGTAGCATGTCTAAATACTGTGTATTACCTTGAACAGTAAACTGCTTCCACATCTTGGTTTTAATTGTTCTGTTCCATCGTTCGCATACGCTACTTTTCTCTTCATTCTCAGTTGAGTACAAGGTTATTTTATTCTTATCAAGTAGTTCCTTAACATGTTTGTTTTAATACTCTTTGCCTTTGTCTGTCCATAAATATTCCGGTTTTCTACCTTCTTTAAGGATTGTTTTCAATGCTTCAGCAACAGTTTCACCCTTTTTATCTTTTAATGGAACGATCCAACCATATTTAGAGAATACATCTAAAACCATAAGAAGATATCTGTAGCCAGCGTTCCATCGACTAAACTGTTGCATCTCAACAAGATCAGAGCACCATATCTCGTCAATATGATTTACAATAACACGCCGCCGGGTGAAGTTACGCTTTATGGGTTTGTGTAATTCATCAGCTAATTCTTTTTGCCAGTTTTCTTCACTCGACGGCCTTTCCCGTTTTTTGTCTTCCTTTGTTTTACACCGAGACCTAGTTTCTGCTTTGTGTTAATCAAGAACCGAGCTGTTTGTCCCCATTTTGGCATCTGTCCATAAGGTATTCCATCCAATGACTTGACCATTTGTTTGTCACATTCACCTTTGTTTTTCCCCATATCATAACAAATATCGTGATGAGCCGCTATTTCATCCACTTTATTGTAAGGTTGTACATACCATTTAGTAACCTCACCAGTGTTTTTATCATATTCTAGCTGTTTTTCAAGAGGGTTATATGGTCCCATGTACTTATATTTTCCAGGGGTCCATCCAGCTTTTGGTTTCGGTATTTTCCCAATTAGTTTATGTATATCAACACCAGCGCCATCCAAATCCTTCCTGTCAGTTTTATACTTTCTATTCGGTCTTATTTTGGTTGATAATTGATCAAGAGCTTGACTTCCGACATTTTGAATCATTGGATTCAACTTATCCAGAGCATAATCGATAGCCTTTTTCTGCAGTTTTGGGTTTCTCAAGGCTTCTGATCCATAATATCTTCCCATTTCAACAGCCTTTTTTCCCAGCCAAGGAATACCGTGGTGAATCAATAAATCAGTACCAGTTGATGCTACTGTATCTAGTATGCCCGCCCCTTTCGACGGGCCAACCCGTTTCCCGCCTGTTTAACGAATTTCGTCTTAGTGATTCCACATTCAGAGCATTTACATTTCATCATCATTCGTCCGTTTTTGGCTCTAACAAATATTTCACTACCAGGTACACATAGTGTCTCTTTTTTCTGTTTCACGCAATATGATTTCATATATAATATGATTAGATATTTTTGAAATACCGTGCTAGAAACCTCTCATTCTTCATTGTATCATATATATCAAATACCTGAAGCAGATCAAAATATGATTTACCCTTATTCATCTCATTCAAAAAGTACAAACAGAAGTAACCGCATGTTGTCGTCAGTAAATTTTGTATTTGATTGTTCTGATGAAGCAATGTTAAATTCTTTTTTCTCGCATGATTGACAATTTCTTGGAAGGGAGGCAAACCAAATGAATCAAAGTAATTGACGACGTTATCTTTCACATACGTGGATACCCAATGGCTACCGCTCATATATGATGGTTCAAGATTGTAAATGAATAGAGCCTGTCTATGATCGTGAGGGACGTTTTCATCTCTTGACAATACATCATTAATTGGGATATTTAGATATTTACACCATTTTATTAAATCATGATTGCTTAATGGGACATTCTTATGGAATTTGGGTTTTATAATAGAATGTTTAAGAGAGGGACGTTTTTGAATGGTGAGTTTTTGCCTAATAGTAGACCTTTGCCCTTTTTCTGAGCTTTTTTTTTGGGAGCTTTTTTTTTAGTCCCCATACCTAATGTTTGATCAGACCAATTTCCATAAAAAGGTGGAGTTCTATACATTGGGACTAACAAACCACCATCTTGATTGTTAACAGTAGTTGGATTTGGTATAGATCTGGGTGGTCTTTGTTTAGGCTGTCCCATCTGAGGGGCACCTTTACCAGTCATCTTCTTTATTGCCTCAATAGCTAAAGGGACTCCAATTGATGCGAGAAGAGTACCTAAGAACCCACCGGTTTGAACTTTTGTTGGTTTTATATGAACACCAGAACCTGTTTGTAGAGCATTTAATATATCCTTCTTTTGTTTGGTGGTCAAAAGATGTTTATATGTTATCAACTGATCGATTTTATTTTGTGGTATGAGGAACCCACCGGTTTGAACACCTTTTCCGGATATCTTCTTAACAATCTGAGATGCTCCTTCACTAGCTGCTCCAGCTAAAGCTGACAAACCAATGGTCTTAGCAATTGTTGGACCAAAAGTTCTTCCAAGCGCCAGAACTGTAGACAGAAGAGATCCACCTACTTGCTTTCGAATGTTTGTTTTAGAAAGTTTAATGTCCATCCCTTTCTTAAGTTTCCGATTTTTTTCCAATCGTTTAACTATATTCTGAGGTACATACAGAGTATCATTCCCAGATAGAGAGTCCTTCGTGAGCCTTAGAACTATTGTTTCTCTTTTATGATACGCGTTACTAAGATTCTTTTTCTGGTTTGGTGATAAACTAACTTTAATTTCGTATAGTTGTGTCATATAATATATGTTAGATAAATTCTCTTTTAAAAAACATATTCATTTAAATTTTCATCGATGTAAAACTTATTTATTTAAACTATCATCAATTCGTTTCCAACTGTCTTTACTACAACCTCACTCTCGTAAAATACGATGCTATGAGCTCGGACGTTTGCTGTCGGGGCTACATTGAGACGATAATGGAGAATCAACTGTTTAGGATCTCTCGTCACTACCTCTTTCTGATATGACAAATCGAAATATATCAATCCGTACAAACTGGTGAAATTGGATACATTAAGCTGTGTTCCTGAATTGTAATCGTTCTTACGAAATGCATATGACATGAGATCATTGAATATCCTGATTTTTGAATCTGCATCATATTCGAGCTCTGGGTAAAATGTATTGTTTCCATACTCTAAACGACAACTCGAGAGAGAGCTATTAGCGTCAGCTGCATTCAACTTGAAAGTGTCAAATAAATACGGACTCCTCTCTGCTTCATCAGCATTTGGTCCGTCTGTCCTCTGGAGATATATAAAAACATGTTTAACATTGTCGATAGCCGGGCTGATTTGAAACATATTCTGAATAGCTCTGGTATTTGCTGACTGATTGTAGAGATCTCGCATATATGTCCAGGTTGTTGGCTTAAGAAACTCTGAAACGAAATTACTATACATACTGTCTTTTGGGATTAATCTAGGGAGCCAAAGATACAATCTCTTTAAAACAACACGACCAGCGTCTGTGCCATTTGCCATGTGAATCATTTCACTGTCTTCGTTAAGTGTAAGTTCAATTGTGAGCTGCATCGGGGGCAACATTTTTCTTTCTAATTCTTGAAAAAAGCTGTATCTGTTTAAGGGAAGCATCTCATTAATACTTTTAGCTCCCCCACCACCGTTGTTTTGTGCTGCTTGGGTTAAAATACGACGGGCTTCGAAACCTGTGTTTGTATTTGCTGTAGTTCCGTCAGTATCAAGATACCAGAACGAATTCTTTCCAACGGATCTGCTATAATCATCACTGTATTCAAGGAGATTTTTGACATTCGTTATTCGATGCAAATTATCACTCTCATACACAATTTTGCCTGAAGATTTGATAACCATATGTCTGATTAGACTGTGAGATCCGTTTATCATGGTGATGCGATCTGCTTGAGCATATCCAGTACCATCTGCCTTTTTTTGAAGCTCTTTGGTTACTTCTATATACCCATTAAAAAAATCGAACATAGTCGACCTATCGTTGATTGTGAATCTGTAACCTGTCTTTTTCTGGCTTTGATTGTTAGCAGGTTGCTCAATGACATTATCCAAATGGAAACGAACGTATTCATATCGTTGCAGATTTTCATTTGTTCTGAAACTCATTTATATGAGTAGTTTAGATAAATCTCACTTTTTAATAACATTTTATCGTCTTAATCCAGTACCAGATATAAGTCTATTCAGAATTGTGTTGTAATCTTCTTGTTTTGGTTTAGTAGGTTTGGTTGGTTTCATGGTTTTATTCATTGGTTGTTTAGTTGAACCGTGTAATTTTCTCATAATAAGCTCTCCGCTTTTTTCAGCTGCTTTTTTTCCCAGTTTGTCTCCAGCATGTGAAATACCAGATTCAAGCGCTTTTTTGGCAAAAGGTTTTAAAACCTTTTCTGGAACTTTACTTAACACCCTTCCAACTGGTTTGAAAATGTTATCAACAATGATCCCAGATCCTTTATGTTCATAAACAAATCGTCCAAGTTTTGGATGATAAATTCGCTTGTATTCATACGACGACATATATAACTATTAGTTAGATTAATCTCTCTTCTCTCTTAAAATCAAACTGAATGAAGTGTCACTATGATCAAGATCTATGATTCTTCGTTTACCGTCGGTGATATAAATCCGAATTTTATTGATCGTATTTTTATTACACGGGTTGTACTGAACTCGTCTTGGCTCTTGTGTGAAACTATAACTCGGGGTGAGAGTTGAGGTACTGAAACTATATATAATATCTGACTCTTCACCATCGACAAGACTATCACTTATCAAATCACAATGAACATTCAATATTTCTCTGTCTTGTGAGAGATTAGGAATGTAATCTCCAACATTTACACTACTTGTTAGAATCTTTTTATTGAAACCAATAAGATCATTAAAATTACTTTGAGTAAGATCTAATCTGTAATTTGAGGCTAGTGTTATTATTGTCCTGAATACAGTATCGTTAAACTCCAGAGTGATTGGATATTGAGGGTTTGATGAGGTCCCTGTTTTTGTTTTTTCTTTGATTAAATTGTCAAAATCAATGTAATTCCATACTCCAGGATTGAATATAATTTCCGTCCAATTAGTACCACTATCAGACGAATATCTTATTTTCTGATTATTGAGTTCTTTAGTCACATTAAACCAAGTAAATGACATCGAAATGATTCGGTCTAGGCCGATTTCATATTGTCTGTTTGAATCTAGTATTATCGGATTACTGTATTTGATTGTGAAATCCGATGGTTTATTACCACTTATACCTTTGACGGTATGACTGGATAATACAAGTTGTCTATTCATTTATATGATTAGTTTAGACTAAATTAGTTTTTGTATATTTTGTTGTATTGTGACTTATTGAGTATTGAATTTCTCAACAAGATGTCGAGAAGAGCGACACCTGTGTTTCTTAGCTCTATGCTATTATTACCAGCAACCTTTGATCCGATAATCAGTTCCAGTTTTTTCATCATTTCTGTCGGATTATTGAAAAACATTACCTGTCCACCTCTTTTTGTTTTTTTCTTCAAACCAGACCCTTTAATATTTTTTAATCTTTGATTGTTGTAATCGATATAATCAGTAAGAACCTTTCTTGTATCTTGAATAATTTTTCTTCGATATTGAGCCTCAGCTTCAGTCATTAAACCACTTTTTAATTTTTTACTGATATCACTCAAATAACCATTTAGTTTCAAACGTTGATCTTTAGCATTTTTCAAGATTTTGTTCAGATAAGCTTTACTCTTTTTATTATCCATATCCTTTTCTGTTAGACGTAATTCGACGTCTTCATAATTTGGTATTTCAAGTTCATCCAAAACTTGGTTAATTGAATCTTCCTCGAGAATGTTATAATCAGGTCCTTCTTCTTCGTATTCAGGTGGAAGATCTTCTGGTTCATACATGTATTCTGGGTCAATATGAATTCGTTTTTCACCTGATGCTAAATCCTTGAGGACATCTTCATAAGATGGAGGTTTTGGAACTAACTGTTTCTCGTTTTCAGGTAAAACAGGTTGATCAAACAAATCATCCAATCCATAATCAGGCACTTCATCATCAATAGCTATTCCATAATCTGGAACAGGTCGCTTTTTCTTTGGTAATCTTATCAATGGCATTTTTGGAGCTGTGAGTTCCTTTAATCCTGATGTTATAGGTTTGAAAAGTTTCTCTGCCTCGACTTCACCCATTTGATCAGATATCGTTTTTTGTTTTATTGTCTCTCTTACTGTGTTAATCTTTTTACCAAGCTCGGATCGTTTCTCAGCCATTTCTTTCCATTTGAGTAAACTCATTATATCATTTGTTTACATAAAATTTCGTATTTTGTTCGGAAAAATTAGGGTTATCATATATAAAAACGCTCGCATAGCGTGTCGCATAGCATGTCGCATAGCGTGTCGCCATGCGATAAAATTGTATAACATAATATCATATGAAGATTCAAAATTACGACATCCAAGATGATGAAAACAACGATTTTGTTCAATTAAAGAGTTTCATGCCAAACCGATGTTTTAGGATGCTTATTTGTGCTCCCTCTGGTGGTGGTAAAACAAACCTTCTGCTTGATATGATATACAGGCTCTTATACTTTGATAAAATATATCTTTACGCTCGCAATCTCCAACAAAGCAAATATAAGCATCTGTTGAAATCTCTTGAACCAATATCAAAATCAAAAGAGGTCGGTTATGATGTGATAGAAGCAAGTAACGATGAAATCATCCCTCTGACAGATTTGTCTGATGAAAACCAAAAGCTTGTGATCTTCGATGATTATCTGAATACAGGTAAGAAAAATGACGAACGGATACGAGACTACTTCACCAATTCAAGAAATAAAAATTGTTGTTGTATATATTTGAGTCAAAGCTATTACGGAACCGATAAAACAATAAGACTGAATAGTTCACATTTTTGTGTTTTTGATTTTCCTTCTATAAACGAGCAATCGATGATTTGCCGAGAACTGAACATAAATAAATCAGATTATCAGAAAGCTACTAAGGATCCATATAGTTTTTTGTATGTTGATAAGGTCAAAAAAAAGGTAGCCCAAAATTTCGATGAAAAAATCTAAACTAATATTATATGAGTTATACTAATGGTATCCTTAATCATGATGATTCTCAAGGACAAGGTCAGATAGGCCCTAGAGGGTTGCCTGGGTTACCTGGTCCTAAAGGCGATAAGGGCGATAAGGGTGATCCTGGATCTGATGGTAGTGTAGGTACTTCTGATATTGACATGCAAAGTAAATACAATATTTTAAGATTAAAAAGCAACCCTTATCCTGTCCACGGTGATCTGACAAAGGTAATAAACTACCAGGACACGAGAAATATCTTTCTTTCAAAGAAGGAAGGAGGTCAAATGGAAGCAAATATTGATATGAACAATAATACAATCTATAGCGTTAAAGACCCAACACAGGCAGATCAAGCCACAAACAAAAAATATGTTGACAATTCAGTAAAAAATAAAGCAGACCTTTCAAAGACAACAACACAAACATTCCAGGGAAGAGTACAGGTCCCTGATTTCAATTCAAGGCAACACAATGGATCGGATATCGTGAACCTTCGTTATATTAATGGTATATTTCTAAATAAAAAAACGGGAGGTGCTCTTAGCAATCCGATATCATTTATCAATTCTATACCAAACAACCAAAAACAGATTCACAACCTAGGATCACCGCAATTCAATAGTAGCGCTACAAACAAACAATACGTTGACAGTGAAATAGCAAAAATACAATCTATTAACACAACACCATTCCTTAAAAAAGATGGTTCAGTTTCAATGACTGGAAATTTGAATTTAAATAACAATAAAATTATTAACTTACAAACCGATTACAGAGACTCGAAATCCGCGGTTAATGTTGATTTTGTGCAAGAGGAAATAAAAGATTTGAGAAATCTTGTCACTCAAAAAATTCGTGAATCTCATATCAATAACTCAGGTCAAAAAAAGGACGCCTTCAGATACTTAATGGAAGACGCTGATGAATCTTCGAGTGAAAAAAATATCAAGGTTTTGGGTATTGTTGATTTTCCCAATTCTCCACATCAAATTAATAAAAAAGCTTACCAACTTCAACTCTTGTTTGAAAAAAGCTCACTCAACAAGTACCGGTCACGCCTCGGTTTTAACTTATATAAACTTCCAGTCGGGTATTACACAATGGTCGTTGAATGGTTTCCGCCGGAAATGAATGAGATAACTGTAACAGCTCAAGGAAAAACGATTTCAATTTCTGATGAAACAACCAAAACATTCGAGAATTACACCAAAACAGTTATCCATTTACACAGATGGGGTAGCTCACCTCCACAATTCCTTTATCTTGATTTGCACGGTACAGTCAGTAATCCATCATTTTTAACAATTGGTAATCTAATTGTTTATGGCGTTAAAGAAACAATTTCAAACGTTGACCCAAGTGTCTATGACACCGCTTTTGTTATTAAAAATGGCAAAATGGCGATGGAAACGGATCTTGATTTAAATAATCATAAAATAGAAAATTTAGACGATCCATTAAATGAAGGTGATGCCTGTAATAAACGTTCTTTGAATATTGTGGAAACAAAAATAAATGAATTATCTTATTATACTAAGGATTATATATACAGAACTATTTTCGGTAATGATTTTTATGATCTAGAAGAAACAAGCACGTATAATCTCGTAAATGGTGCATCCGGTGTTGTTATTAGTGGTCTACGACCTAATTTCATCCTCGGCACAAATCGTCTTATAAATTTTTATAGTCCAAAATATGGTTTACAATTAAATATAAAGACACATATTCGAACAGTTAATATATTCAAGCATAATACAAGTTTTACATTCTTCATGTCTTTTTTGCACGATACGACCAAAACATGTAATATCAGTTGGTCAAACACTGTGAACTTTCATGTCAAATTCCATCCTCGATATCAGATCACCGATAACAAATTAATAATTGATGCTCGCTCCAAAAATTATGAAAAAACATTCACAACCGACTTCCAAAACAAGCAAATTTTTGTATGGATATGCTATAACGGCTCTAATAATTTACATAAATTCAGTTTGAGTAATTACTCATCTCATGTCCAAGAAACATTCGCTGCACCTGTTAACTTTCAAAGTAGACAACTTGAAATAGACTATAACGGATATGTTAAAAAAGTAGGTTTGATTGATAAATTCATTGATATAGGCAGCTTAGAATTTCATAAAATTTTATTAGAGGAAAAGAGAAATGGTTCTTATCTAGAATAATATAAACAAAGAATATATGTCAAGTTTCACATACTATGAAAAACATCATTTACATAATTACGTATACAAAAAAGAAACCTTATACACTAAACAAGAGGTTGATATTAAAATGACTGCATTGAAGTCTGAAATACGATTACAATTATCAGAAACTTTATTCTGGGAAAGTTATCAACTAGCTGATTGCTTATATAATATAGACCGAAGTATTCCATCTGAGGTTACTTTTGATAATTCAACTAGAACAGTATCAGATCTTTTTGATCAATCTCTTAAAGAAAATCATTCTAATCAAACAACACAAGCAAATAGACCAATTTTATGTACAAAAGCCGAAAAAATCAATTATCGATATTATTTAAAATTCGATGGAAATAAGCGAATGTTATCAAACATAAATTTAAATCCAGGTTCTGGACAAGATGATATAGTTAATGTTTTCATCGTTTATCGAATAAATTCATACACAGGATCTTATGCTGTTCGTAATGGACTTTTCGGACACGATGATGGAGGTTATGACAAATTTGTTGCATTCTCGCCGACTGGTGAGTTACTTGTAAGTGGAACAACAAATCAGCATATTGTCATTGGACCAAGCTCTTTTAATAGTAAGAATGCTACAGCACCATACCAATCAAAAGCTAATGCGGGTGAACTGAATAAATGGATCTGTTTATCAATTCACTGGGATGTACCTGGTGGTAACAACGCTTCTGAAACATGGTGTAACGGCAAAAAATTAGCTAATTTCACAGCAAGAACATCACAAGGAAGTACCACCATGACATTTGGAGATTTGAATCCCTCTGGTACTGCAGGCTTGAAGGGTGATATAGCTTTTTTTTGTCTTTATAAAGGTAAAAATCTTACTGAATCAAATATCAAACTACATCATCACGTTCTCTGTAGATGGTATTCTGTTGTTCATGATCCTATTTTGAGTTAATCTAACTATAAAGTATATGATAAAAGACATACTGGAATATGTAAATTATTTTATGAATGAAACACAACAGCAGCATCCTAATACAAATGAGGTTATATTGAAATCAGCTTTGATATACCAATTTTTATACCACAAACATTTTAATAAACCTTTGTCAATTAATCGTATTCTTGAAATGAATGATGGCGAGATCGGTCTTTTGGGTCCTGGTAATGGGTATTTGACCAGGGCATTGGAGAGAATGTTTGGTTGGAGCAGAAGATTGCATACACATAGCATACTTCATGATGCATTTGGTAGGTTTTATAACGATTTTGAAATGGATCGTGGATATTTATACATGATACCTGTGAGATTTACGCCAAAATGTCTGAAGGGTAATCCACTTTGTGGTCAATTTTTCGGTATATTATTTTGTTTATCGAAGGGTATTATTATGTAGGCTACATATATGAGTAGTCGAAAGAATATATTCAATTGGAACCATGTTTCAGATAAATTAACTGAAGATCAGATATCTGAATTAAAAGCATTGTATAAATTCTACCATAAGAAATACTGGCTTTTCAAGATGACCTTTAAATATTTCAAAAAAGTAGATCTCGCATGTACTCTTACTTCTGCTTCATTGGTTGTGGCAGGAACTATTGCTGGTGGTGTAACTCTTAATCCTGCTGTTCTTGGATCAGTATCTGGTGTTGGGCTTTTACTGAAAACATATGCTGAGACCAAAAATTACAAAAGAAAGATTGAAATGTGTAAATTCGCGTTCACATCATATGAAAAGGTTCTATCAGATTTGCGGTCTTTTATGAGAGGTCTTGAGTACAACTTAAAAGATTTCATTGATAATGTCAAAATTCTCGACGACATAATCACTGATATGTGCCCATTAACAGACCGGTTTGAAAATAAATATAATAAGATGTTTATCCAATAATAGATTTCATTTCATCACCAATAAGAGACATAATACTAGCCCAATATTGATCGTAAAAATCTAATGTTTTTTTCGATTTACTAATTGGGATATTTTCAAATGGTATTCCTATCATCTTGAATATTTTTCTCATAATGAAATTGATACTGATCATCCTTTTTCTTGTACAATTGACATCATTAATAACATTGCCTATCGCAACATATATAGAATCAATCTTATTTTTCTGACTATTGGATAGTTCAATGCCGTACTTTTCTTGAATTTTTAATATATTATTATTGACATGATATTTTCTATTATATACACTTTTTCTTATAAATCTATGTCTATTCTCATAGAAATCAACATATTCTTTTACATAAGTATATCCTTGTATGACTCCACAACTTCGACAAACTTGCATTCCATCAGTTGTTATAACCTCCTGATTATCACAGCATTCATCATCTTTCGGTTTTTTATTAGAATCTTCTATTTTTTCGTCACAAAAAGGACAAACAACTTCTGATTCTTTCAGGTAATCGTGAATATTTGAGTTACAATACATTCTATACTATTATATGATATTATATTTTTAAGTAATATTCATCCGATGGCAAACTGCGCTCGTACTCCCAACTATGAGATAATGCCAAATATATTTTCCATGAGATAATACCAAATAGATTTCCCATGAGATAATACCAAATAGATTTTCCATGAGATAATGCCATATAGATTTTTCCATGAGATAATACCAAATAGATTTCCCATGAAATTGTGCCAACATATGGTAAAGTAGTTATAGTTGGGGAGTTCAGAGCGGATTTTTGAAAAAATGCGCTCGTACCCCCAACTATATAACTACTTGTTGTTTGTTTGTGTTTTTGTTTGTAGGGGTGGCGCAGAGATGTCGTCCTTGTTAGAGACGTGGAGGATCATTAATTTAATGCACGTGTTAGAAGCCGTGTTGGGCTGAATACTAGTAGCTGTTCAATTGCAACCTACAAAAGACTACACAGCACGTAAGTACACATTGACCTTGACTTCTTTAAAAGTCAAAACTTGAATTCAAATACCTCTCTATCCGTTAGGGCAAACCTTCAACTAGTGATATCATTGGGTCACTGTAAAACAGAATGACCTCAATAGCTGAATTATCGACTCTTAAATACAACGAAGATTACAATTAATAAATATTTGGAAATGAAATATTAATCAGTGAATAAATATCAAAAGTAAAAAATATGGTTATTACAGCATGATCGCTATCTTACTTATCACTGCTAATAGTTAAGAAAAAAAATTAAAAGGGCGCTCAGATGTTCTTATGTAATGTCTTGTCAGATCTAAGATTATGACAATGCGTTGTAAGGAGGGTTCTAGGGACTAAAATAAATGGATGATTTCTTTGTCGAACCTTGTTTACTCCACCGTACCTTTAAAGTGAATAGTGTTTTTTGTCGCACTCTGATGGGCTACTCAAACTCTGGATAGCATTTGTTATTCACCTCCGAGTGAATCAGCGGTCGCCTCGTGATGTAAACGACTGAGAAACGGGAACTAGCAAATCGCACGTGATCAATTGATATGTAATTTTACGGACTTCAGTTATGAGACTCGAAATAGAACTCGGTGAACTAGGCGGACAGAAAAGATTATCTCGGAAAATCTCTGGAACTCTAAGGAACATTTATCTCATCTGTTTTCGGATTTCGGTCTAAGCAATTGTCATCTTGTAATCTTGGAGTATCTACGAATTGTCATTAAAGAGTATGGTCGTTACAATACCTCGCGCGAGTTTTGCCCATCTGTGAGAAAAAAATCACTTAAGGGCTGGTTTTTCACTTGTACAGCATGATCTAAAACAATTACTCACCTCCACTTCTGTTTCCAGCGGTGGGTGTTTATTGAGCAGCGGTAAAAATCTGCCACTATTTACTTTCACTCTGGTGCATAATTCCTATTCTCCCTGGGTAGAATGCAAGCCCATTACCGGGTTTTGTTAGGTTTTTCTAACGGTTTATACACCTGAGTCGAGAAGACAGTGGAGCGAAAGTTCGTGTCTAAAGTCAGCGACACAATGGGCGATTTTATACGCTCCTTGTGGCGATTGGTGAAAATCGCTAGATGTGCCCACTACTGAGACGACGATTTTTTAATCACCACAACGAGAGATCAAAATGACATTGCATAAATGGCTGTAACAAAACTGGCATGTCAAACAATAGTGGTGATTAATTTCGCTAACAGTCTGTGAAAATCGCAAGCAGTCGCTTAGTGCGCCCGCTGGCGCAATTTAAACCGAAAGTGCTAGCGTGCATGCCAGGCGCCGATAGGGGAGGGACAATAGCTCGCAAGCAATTTTGCCGCGACAAGCGTGTAAAACCGCCAAGTGTGTTAATTAACGAAAAAACGACGCTAATAGGAGTCTCGGACTACTGACCTCCTCGAAATTTACAGCAGTAAGATAGAATTCTGTTTTGTTCCCTCCTTTCTTCTCTTTTAACAGAAAACTTGTACGAGGGAGAATTGTTACCGGGTGAACAGAGGGTGGTTCAACAACGACCTGCTACCACCGAGACTCAGCTGGCGGTGTGAACAGAGACTGGGTCGAGTGGTGTGAAAACCAGGAGACTGGGTCGACAGCAGGCATTGCCGTGCGCCACTTTTATTCTCACAAAATACCCACAGGAGAATACACCAGTAAAAGGCGTTTTTTATTCGAATGTGTAATCAGCTCGAGACAGTATGCTAATGAGAAATCGTACAATATATAGTACCTTCTCTATCAAAAAGAAACAATCGTGTATCCAGGTATTGTGAAATCCTATTTCGTAGTATATCAGTCAGAGTAATGTATTACTTTTAGAGTTTTATGTCACGTAAAGGTGGTAGATGTTTGTAAAGACGTCACTAAATATGAATTTTATTACAAACTATTGCAACAATAAACTGGGAACTATAACAGTACGTTATATTACTTCTCGTTACGCAGTTGAAAAGGAAACTTCTGTGCTGCAGAAATATAGTGAGAAGTTCAGGTGTTTGTAAGGAAACGAAGTAATTTTGAATTTCATGTTTAGATAATACATTTTGTTGTATTTTGTGATAATGTTCGTCATATTTATTTTCTCTTGGGGGTCACTCATATACATGCGGAAAACAAAGTGTATTGTTCGCTAAACACAACACAAGAAACAACGTGGCCAGTACAGCTACACCCGTTAGATCTGATCCGAAAATCGTTTGAAGGGGCATGATTTACAAAGGTGTTTTTTTGCGTTAGAAATTTTGATTTTAGCACCCCCACCCCTCCCCCCCCCGCCCGCCAAAAAAAAAAAAAGAAGAAGAAGAAGAAGAAACAAAACAAAACAAAAAACAACAACAGACCGTAAAATAACTGTGGGGAACCGTAAAATACCCTTAGCGTATTTGGGGTGTCCAGATTAGCAGTAAAAATGGCAGTGTACAGTGAAATGATTATCCATCTAAATTTACTGAAGAAGGAGAATTTCGGATGACTTGTCCAAAGATCTGCCAACCTAAGTAGCCACGCGTTTAATTTCTGGACTTGAAACAACTTCCAATGCGTCTGGTCTTCTAGCAGATCATAGGTCCACAAATCGGGGACACCAGCCGCCAATAATAACAAATGGCACAAATCATTTGAGAGCTATGCACAATAGACAAGTGGTTTAACTTAAAAACATAAGAACGTAAAAGGAATCCATGTTTCGTTTCTGCGATGCCGGTGCAGAGCTCCGGCTCACTAACAGAGCTATCAAGCTAAATGACCACCTTCCAGTTGGCTTCAGCTGCCGGAATCCATCAGGAAATTCAGTAATCAGTGGACAAAAACCTTGTACCAGAATAATTTAAAGTATATCGCATTCTTTTTTACACTTTTTAAGAGCTATAGACGTAATTAGTTATCTTTAGTAACACCAAAGACAATTTCTTATGGGAGCCCGTGAAATTAAGTTTCAAATTTCACAGGAATTGTGTAAACACGGGTAAAATAGGTAAATTTTTATGCGTAAGATTTCATTTTGTGAAATTTGAAATTTATTTTCTCCGGCTCCCATAAGAAATTGTCTTTGGAATTATTACAGATAACAAATTACATCCATAGCTCTCAAAAAATGTAAAAAAGAATGCGATATGCTTTAAATTATGCTGGTACAAGGTTTTTGTCCACTGAAAATTAAAATTACTCAATTTCCGAATGGATTTCGTCTTAATTTTTTTTTCACTGCGATGGTCGTCATCTCGCTTTGCCTCATTCAGAAATAGTATCGAAGATAAATAATCATGATTTTGACCGGGTGTGGTGGATCAAGCAAGATAAAACACTTCCAGTTCATTAGGTGAGAAGTAGTATGACCCAGCCAAGAGTTCCAACTTGTTATGGACTCCACTTGGAGAAGAGTAGGAGGTACCAAAGTGTGTTGATGAATACCTGTTATTATATGCGTCGTCAACGATCAGGATGTCGTGCCCGCCACCAAATGTTGGACCATAAGCTAATCTCTTGAGAATTGCGCGTGATGGCTCCGTTACCATGCTCTTGAATGGTCCCAATTCTTCTTTGTTGCGGAGAGAAAAAATAAACGCATTCGAGGTGGAGCCAAAACTGTTACTGGTATCTGAAGCATGGAAAAATAAGAAAAATCAGCTCTTATTTTGTTTCAATCTTCCTGATTTTTTTTCTTTTTTCGATGCTGGTACTTTGAAAGGCTTTCCTTATTCGGGAAGAAACTGAGTTAAATTGAAGAGTGTTGTCAGTCCTGTAAGAACTTTCTATGCGATTATTCTAACTCGTTCAGTTTGCCTGATTTAGACGAGCTATCCCGAGCTGAATTCGCAGTTATGAAGACGTTCCAGTCCAAAAGGCACTGAAAAGGAACAGTGGCCATCAGACAAATGACAGTCAAACTCGGCTAATCCTTAGTGACAAACTAATACATCAGGAAAATCTGTCTCCTAGTCTCTCGGTCTCCTTACTGGGTCTCATAAACATCAACACAGTAATTTGTATTGGACATATAATGGAAAATTAAACCGGTCAGTTGATTTGAATGGAAAGAAAAATTCTTGACATGACAAAGTGGTCGCTGGAGGCTGCTAACGAGAGGTGCCTGGTCTATAAGGGGGTTTCGACAGTAGTTACGTTTCCATAAAACCTTGATTTTGTCTGGTCATTTCACGTTTTTCACGTTGTAGTTGCCCAACGTACAACGCACGTGAAAGAGTTTCTTGCTCTTTTTTTGCTTTAGTTGCGGATGAAGCCTTTCGTTTTGTGTCGTTCTCGTCGCCGTCGCTGTTCCTAATGGGAGGATCAACGGTGTTGATTACAATACAATACAAAACCTTACTGCAGACACGCTTGACAGTAGAAACTAGTTTTCAGTGTAGCCACTCAAGTAAATAGTGTTTTTCGCGCGCTCTGACTAGCTACTGAACTCGGGATAGCATTTGTTATCTAAACTAAAATAAAATTGAATAATCTCAAGAAATCTCATATTTTGGTTATAAAGTGTGAAATTTTAAAATTCTACTTTAGAGAAGCTAAAGAATAATAATAATCTGAAGTAATAATTATTGACAGTGACTGCAAAGTTTATATTAAAAATGAGATTTTTTGCGAAGGTCTTTAAGGTAAGGTAAGGTAAGGTAAGGTAAGGTAACTTTATTTAAACACGGTATTTCCTTCAGGTATACATTTACAATGAAGTATAGAAAAAAAAAACTAACTTCCTAACTAATCTGAAAACTAAGATAAAAGAAAGTAAAATAACAAAGATGAAAAGAAAACACCTGCTTTTCAAGGAGGCCGTGTGTAAAAACAGAATATCGCTAATTAAATTATTTGTCAATCGAGATTTATGTCTCTTAATTTTCCCTTAAATATACTAGGGGATGTCAATTGCCGCACCTCCAGAGGCAAGCCGTTCCATAACACACTACCGCTGTAAGAAAGACTTCTTTTGTAAAATTCAGTGCGGGGTCGCGGAACAGCAAGCTTGTATTCATTCTCTCTAAGGTTATAACTAGTTAAATCACAGCGACGAACAAAACGGGAAGTCAGATATTCTGGAGCAGTGTTATTTACAATGCTATGCATCATTATTGCTTTACTAACTGCGCGCTTTACGAATTCATTAGTACCAGCCACTGATCTGACTTCATGGCAAGAGATTCCATTGCTTCGCATCAAAGCAGCGCCATGATCTTTAGCCATTTCTCCTGGCAAAATATCATTAAAAAGCAAACAAACAAACAAAACGAAACCTAAACAAAGGAAGCCT